>OX596077.1:57548374-58135874 GCA_951394005.1 Protophormia terraenovae | reverse complement strand
GGTCAATTTTATGCAATTAGTTCCGAAAAGGTTAAAATAGCAATTTTTGCAAATAAGTCGCATTACACTTAAATATTGATAAATTTATGAAAAACATTTAAAACCGCGACAATAATCGAATAAAAAGTTTTTTTTAATTTAACCGCCATTTTACACCAATTTGCCGCTTTTTTGATAAATATATGCTTTTGAGAACATGTATGACCTTAACTAACCATTTATTTGCCGTTAAAACTAACTTAACTAATTATGGACCGGAAATCCCAAAATATTATTTGTGCAACTAAAGGGTTAAATTAATGCACATATCAATAGTATTTAATGAGAGTAGACATCGTTTTTCTATCACATATTGTAACTTTTTGGACAATAAGTTTAAAACTATGTATACTGTCGATCGAAAACCATATTTTTGGATGTACATATTTTAAAAATGGTCCAGCTCACGTAAATTAAACAATTGAACCGAAATATTTTGGGAATTAGCTTAAAACATATCAAACTTTATTTTTAGGTGGGCACATTTGAGACTTATTTTGTCCCCATACAAATCAAGGCACTGTAATGTACATATAGTCAAATATACGAAGTGACATTTTGGATGTTGGTTTTAATATGATAGTTTTCTTTTGCTTAGTTTTATTATTTATATCATTTCATTTCCCCATAATATTCATTTAAATTTCTTGACATATTTGCAATATTATTAAAATAAAATTTTGCACAAAAGAATAGAAAGAAAGAAAGATTCTCATGCAAACTAAGTGTGTGTGTTTGTGTTTGTTGAAAGTTAACATTGTGTGTGTGTATGCGTTTACCCAGTAGTTCTGAGGAGAGCAACTTAACACTGGACTATTATCTTGAATTATAGACTAAATTAGAAGCAAGAGGCTAGACTACAAACTATTAATTAGAATTGACCTGGGGTTGATATGAAAGCCCTGGTCAAGTCCCAGACACATTTGAATTCTTTAATAATGCAAATGTAAAATTAGTAAAAAAAAATGTTTGCAGGGTCGTCAAGAAAATATATATATGGTAATATTTTTTCTTCATCGTTTTTTAATAAAAAAAATCCCAACTACATTTTAACTGATAGCGCAACATCAAGCCGAGCATGTTCATAAGGGAATGTTACGGACTGGTGTCTGGTCGCATATTATGGCCCTTTTTTTGTTCAAAGTTCTTTTTTTACTGATCAATTGCGTTCTGCATAGGTCTTTCGTGATCGTTTCATCCTGATTTAGCAGCGCATAATAGATCCTATATAAAATACGATGGATTTCTGCATCGACTTTCTTAAAAAGTAAACAATAATAATAAAGAAAAACTTCTCAATCAGGCGATCGAAAAAATCTTAACACACGTTTTGCCTCATAACTCTTTTCGGAAGCAATATTTAAATTTTTATACCCACCATCAATATATATATATTGATTTCGTCATTCCGTGTGTAACATGTCGAAGGAATCATCTAAGACCCCACAAAGTATATATTTTCTGGGTCCTGGTTAGATTCTGAGTCGATCTAGCTATGTCCGTCCGTCTGTTGAAAACAGGATAGGGCTCGAACGGAACAACGTAGGGCGAAATTTGGCACAAATATTTATCTTATATAAGGTTTGTTTAGTATTGAAAATGGGCAAAATCGGTCAAAAATGTCAAAAAAAAAAAAAAAAAATCCATTGGTAGTAAATTTGGTTCGGGAAGAAAAAAAAAGGTCCACATGATATTGGGAAATATAAAGTCCAAAAAGTTCCAGACAAGAATGCTGCGAAAAATTTCGAAGCCAAGAATAGGGCACGGAAATTAAAATTATATTTCATACAAAAATATTATGTGCTGGCATAATTTTCGCAGCTTCTGTGTCAAAATTATTATGTTGCTAATGCTCGAGGCAATGTTGAAGATAAGTTTAGGACCAAAAGCAGACAAAATTTCCTAAAAACTTCCTGGTATGGCAAGCTTTATGCAATTGCGTTAAAAGAAGCAAGCGCTTGTTACAGTGGTCTATATAAATATGAAGAATGTTTGCAAAAAATGCACAATGTGTTCACAAATTTTTGGCCTTATTTGGCATCATGTCACTACGGTAAGAAAGCTCTGGCGTGGTACCAAAACAATAACATAGTTTTTGTATCAAGAGAGGTCAATTCTCAAAATTACCCGGAGCTAAGACCAGTGTAGAGATATTGGGCTCTTGTGAAAAGAGGATTGAAGAGCACAAAAAATGTGTCCCAAAATATCAAAGATTTTAAAAGGAGATGGGCAAACTGTTCCAAAAAAAAAAAAAAAAAAAATATTCAAACAATTACCAAATCACTAATGGAAGGGCTACCAAAAAGGGTCCACGAGTTCATAAGTAGTGGTTAGAACTATAAAAGTTATATTTTTCTGTGATCTGTAATATAATATCAATAAAACAAAAAAGAATAAAATCTTTAGAATCAACTGCTTTCAAATTATTGAATTTTATACATGTTAAGATTTTTTCGAATGCTCCTTATTCCACGGGAAACACTCACGTAATAAAGTAGATATTTAAATACCATAATTGGTTCTTTGATCGGCTTTGATCGGCTTCGATCTCCTATTCCCCTTCTTATTCCGACAAAAAAGGAAAAGAATTTATACTATATTGTAAACCTGTTCGCGGACATCCTAAAAATTTGCTACGGACCTCCATTTGGGAACCCGTGCCCTAGCACATAGAGAAGTCAACCCCCAAACGATAACAAAACCTCAAATGCAGTAAAGCGGAAGAAAAATCCTAAAAGATCCTCCGCTAAAGGAGAGACGACATACGCTGATATTTTACGACAAATTAGAACGGATCAAGCTATGATCTTGGACAAAGTGTAAAGAAAGAAGCGGATATTAGTAGCTTTAGAAAAAAACTTTGGCGATACACATTGGAATAAAAGTAGTTGAAAATGGCGCTTAATTCAGAGAAAGATGATAATATTTTAATGATCACGTTTTATTTAAAAAAAATGTATTTCTAGAATTTTTTTTTTGGCAGAATGGTAATTTTCCTCCTTCCATACATTGGGGTTATATGGGTCAAAAATATTGCTTAATTTAGGGAAAGATAATATCAATAATTTGAATTTTCATTTGAACACTAATATACTCATTAGGCTTATAGTCTACTCAATAACTAGACTTTTCACGCATAACAAGTTCCATGAACTGTTGGGATAATAGTTTAAAATCCAAACATACACTCACTTAAACTTTGTTTAACAAATACTTGCACACATACATACATACAGTGCTGTGCAGAACAAAAGCAACAAAATTAGGGTAAACCTAAGAATAGTTTTATTTTTTAAAATATTTGGTTTACAACAAAAATAATTTTACGAAATTATATACAGATTTAAGGATTAACAAAAACACAAACATTTAAAGAACTTTAACTTTATCTATTAACAAAAACTGGTAAAAAACGCTACAATCTTAATATAGAAGTTTGCACAACAATGGCAACATATTCACATTTTGCTTCATTTTGTTCCATATTTTATATTTTGCATAAAATTTAGTATTTTTAATGCGATTAAATTGTTAATTGATTTCTCTGGAATGATTTTCATTTGAATTTGTTGACTAAACAACCCTTTAGACTGCACTATTCTTGAAGCTGCATAAAAAATCTTCCACAGATCTTGCTTCTAAGCATTAGACCACATGGTTAAAAAATGTTAAACTAAAATTTTAAGCAAGAAGTCCTTTTACATGCACTGAAAAGTCATAGTTTTTTTTAAATTGTGCTCCCAAAATAAATTTGTTTACCTTAATTAATATGTATTCTATAATTTGTATTATAAAAAAAAAGTTACTTTCCACTTTTTTATTCCAAATAAACTAAAAATTTATTGCATCGGCCTATATTGCCACAAATCATAATTCTTATTAAAAAAACTATAAGTAAAAGAAAAAATAACAAAAATATGTGTAAATAATGCTTTATTCAGATATTTTTACTATAAAATTGCCATTTACTTAAGAAAATAGCAATATATTTTAAAATTTTGTGTAAATTTTTACAATTGGAAATTTTGTTGCTTTTGATATGCACACTTTCATATAGAGAACATACAATATTTTTCTCGTTTTTGCGAAAAGAAGGAAAATCACATCTTTTAAAGTACAATTGTTTGTTAGTTCCCAAGTGTGTTAACGATGTTATGAAATTAGTTTTGTTCTAAATTTAATACTTTAAAAAATAAGTCAACATTTAGGATAACTTTAATTTTGTTGCTTATGTTCTGCACGGCACTGTATGTATGAATACAATACAAAGATAAGATACACTCGTATTATAAGTATACAATACACTTTATATTTGAATGAATGAAGGAATGACTGACTGACTGACGTAGTACTTTTCCATTATTCCATCTTGTTTATTGTTGAAAGTGCGTGATTGTTTTACTAAGAATTTCTCAACCCATTTGAGTTTTGTAGTTTTAGAGAGTTCAGAATTTTATATTCTATTTTTTATTTCGAAAAAGTTCAACACACTTAAATATACAATGCACTTATGCATATATACATACATAGATAGATTTTTATCTACACAAATACCAAAATCATTTACCCATACATATGTAAATAATCTTGATCATTATTATCTTTTGGGTTTTATCTTCTTTGAGTAGATTGAACCAACATAAGGCGTTAACTATAAGAAGTATAACCTCAAATTGTCACAGGGTGTGGCTAAAGTAGATGGCTACAATTAAGGATTCAAAAATTATAATTTTATACATTAAGTAGCTGATCACATTATCCGATTATTTTCAAGGATTTTAAAAGGTTTTTGAAAAAACTATAAACATATTAAAATAGTCCTAGTCAAGTTAAATCTAACAGCTCAACTCTTTTCCAAAGTGTTCACCCTTTTCTTATTCTACATATACACATGGACAAACAACACTCACCACATAAATACAACCATCAATTTTTCATATCCATCCATACAAATCCAGTTTCATCTTCATTTAAAAACTTATTGTACTTATTGTATGGATGTATGTTATAGCTACAAGTTCAAACATGTCTCATTCGAAAAGAAAATCTAGAGCAAAACAACAATGGAGAAGAAATGCAACAACAATTACAACAACACCATTGCCAACAACAATAGAAATACATGTAGAAGCGGAAAAAAAAAAATAAAATTACCAAAGAAATGAATTTGCATAAGTTTTTTTTTTTTTCTTCTTTTAAATACAGCAGCCATGCAGAAATCTTAAACCAGGCAGAATCAGTCAGGGAGTATACTTAGTACGAAAATACCCATGCATTCACATAAATCTTTAAATATTAGGGTGGCCCCAAAAACAAAAGAAATTTCAATATTCACATATGTATATAATGAAAATTTTTGCTTCTTCATAGATACAATTTGCCAAATTATTTTTTCATTATCGAATTTTTCTGATGCTACTCCTTGCAGTATTTCATTTGCAAACCTCTTTTTTTTTGGGCCACCTTAATATCTATAAGTTGAGAAGAAGACAAAGTACAAAATAAACATATCTAAAGAAAAATAAAAAAGAATCTAGAGAAAAGTTTAACAACAAACGAAAGGATGACAGTAAACAGTACTTTAGTGTTTTCTTACACTTAAAAAAAATAAAATAAAAAAACAGATTAAATATGCTCGTAAATAATTAAATGATGCATTTAGTAGGTTTTAATGAAGTACTTATACACAAAAGGTTTTAATTTATTAGAGAAATTATTTATTTATTTCTAAACACTTTTATTTATTTTTAAACACTTAAGTATGTAGATGAAATAATGAATAGATGAAACATATTTGGTATACGAGTACATAATTAAAATTAAATCAACAACTTAATGAAAACATTTTATACATGTTATGTAAATATGTTCTTTTCATTAATTGTCTTGCAATAAAATTAAAAATGTTCAAATTATTTTCAAAAATTAACGTAAATCTTATATGATTATTTTGTAAGACAAACTTAGCTATAATAACCGAATAATAGGTTTGAAAATACCAACATATAGTTTTTAAACTCATGGTAAAAAAAGTCCTTCAGAACTACTGCATAAGTACACCAAAAGGGATCCAAATATTGGAAATATAAATACAACATAATAAGTTATTTTATGATTTTGTCGAGTGGATTCTACTAACACTCCTCTATTCAAATTGTTCCAAAACCTATTTATCAAATGTAATTTAAAATTATTACGAGAGCAAAAAATCCAATAAAATCTGAATTTTGAAAAGTTAAAAACTCGCCATAAATTGACTTCGATATATAAAAGAAAGTCAATCTATCGAAAAAAAAAAAAAAATCTTTGATACTCATTGCCATCTCACAGTGGTTCCAAAACGCTTTTTTTATACCCACCATCAATAAGATGGGGGGTATATTGATTTTGTCATTCCGTGTGTAACATGTCGAAGGAATCATCCAAGACCCCAAAGTACATATTTTCTGGGTCCTGGTTAGATTCTGAGTCGATCTAGCTATGTCCGTCCGTCTGTCTGTTGAAAGCAGAATAGAGGCAACGTAGGGAGACGAAATTTGACACAGATATTTGTCTTATATAAGGTTTGGTTGGTACTGAAAATGGGTTAATCGGTTAATAAACAAAAAAGTTATGGGCTAAAAACTAGAAACACAGGGTGTCCGTTAAATACTTTTCTGCTGATATTTCTTCAATAAAAGCACGTACGATAACGAAATTTTGTACGTATAGTTCGGGGGCCGATATAAACTCGGAAACCAAAAATGGGCGTGGTCCGCCCACTTTACCGCCCACCTCCCATATAAGGTGAACATCAACGAAATTGTGTTCAAATAGTTCAAAGACCAATGTAAAGTCGGAAACAAAAAATGGGCGTGGTCCGCCCACTTTACCGCCCTCTTCCATATAACGTAAAATTTGAAAAAGTTGATGGTGGGTATATAGATTCGGCCGGGTCGAATATATTCGCGCTTGTTTTTGTAAATAATTCAGTAACTATTGAACCGTTAGAGATATCTCAATAAAATTTCACATGGTCAGAGCTAAGGTGTCGAGTTGATTTGGAGGAATACAGGTTCCTAATGAGTCAGAGGGGAAGTGGTTTGCCATCTTGGGTATGTAATTTTTTTTTTTTTTTTTTGAAAAATAGCCAAAAATTCATTTATAATATGACAGAAAAGAAATTTTATATATAGATAGTCCTTGTAAATCTCTACAAAAAATACGCTTATATGTGTTGGTTATCTCTTTTAGTTTAAGAGATATTCGGATCGAAATAAATTTTTACCTCATTTTTAGCCTCGTTTTTTAAGTGTGTGGGCTTAATATTACCCCTAATTTTTAATAAAATTTAAACGAATAGTGATTTTTTACTGAAATTTTAGTATATGTATAAAATTGTTATAAAATCAGAGAATTAAAAAAATTCCCACTTTTTTATGAAAACACCCAAAATCCCAATCCGTATAAAACTTGTTAAAAAAATTTACTTTTTTCATTGAAATGGTCACCCTGTCGTTATAAGCGGCCTTCGTCAGAAAATACTTTTTGGGTGTTTGGGGAAATAAATATGCAAATATTAACAACAAGTAGTTCTTTTCTTGTTAATATTTAGAAGAAACTACAACTCCGATTTTCAGGCAAATTTACGCATTACAATAAGAAAACATATGACTAACATTAATGATAAAATGTCTTTATCATAAGAATAGATTTATTAGCAAATAAAATTTAAATTGGATTAAAGAATTGGTCCAAAAAATTCTTCACCAAAAAATTTCCTTAATCCATACTATTTTTTCCGGGAAAAACTTTTGGCCATAATTTTTTTTTATTTCAATAAAAATTCAAATTAACTCAAATTATAAAATATTTCAGCCTACACGCAAAGAAAAAATATGGTGAATAGCAACCATAATCGAGTAATGTCATATTATGGTTGGATTTTATGGTTGTCTGTAAATATTATGGTTAGATGTAGCACCATAATATGGTTGAATCACAATAAAAATATTGATGATCTGCAACCATATTTTTGTTGTATATGTACTTCATTCATGTATACAGCAATAATATTGTTAAATCACAATTTTTTTGCTTGATTCATGTATAAAGCAATAATATGGTTAAATCACAATGAAATTATTGTTGATCTGCAACCATATTTTTAAAAGCTTTTTAAAACTCATACATTGAAACATTTAAAAATATTTTTCAATAAAAGAAATTACAAAAAATTAGAAAAACAAATTATACATGAACTTTCAATACAATTAAAACCAAAAAGCTTATTTTAAAATTTAAAATGAAATCTTAAAATTTTTTTTTAAGCTTTATGGTAAGAAACTTAAAATAATACTCGACTTTTGGGTTTAAAATTGACTTTTCTTTTTTTATAGTTAGAGGCTGTTTAACTTTATTTTCAATAAAAGTATACAAATTTTATAAAGATCTTATATTGTCACGAACATTTTTGCTAAAAACAAATTATAAAAATATTATGAACATTTATGGACATATGGAGGACGCAATAGTAAATAATATTTAGATGCCTTTTACGTCATTTGATAATCATAAGGAGTGAGATCGAAAAATTCTTAACACACATTTTGTCTCATAACTTTTTTCGGAATCAATATTCAAAATTTTTTTTGATCTAGTTATCATGGAAAAATACTTCAGTTATTATTTTTAATAACCATGTTAATTTGTCCTTATTTTCATCAAAATAAGTGACAAAAAAGATTTACGTCCTACAAGTTAGGGAAGGCCTGGTAGAAAATCAGCTCAGTTTTCTCAGTGCTTCGACTATTTGGTGCAAAAATTTAAAGCTAATGGGAAAGTTGATAACATGTAAAGTTCAAAAAATTCCAAATTGGAATTCTGCAAAAAAAAATTACAAGCCAAAAATAGGACTCGGAATCTAAAACCAAATTTCATACAAAAATACTCAAGCTGCATAATTGACGAAGAAACGTAGGTGCTGGCAGAATCTTCGCAGCTTGTGTCTCAAAAATTTTTATTGCTAATCCTCGAAGCAATGTTGGAGATAAGTTTAAGACCCAAAAGCAGCAAAAATTTCTTACAAAATTCATGGTATGACAAGCTTTTTGCAGTTGCGGCAAAACAGGAAAGTCATTTGATACATTCGGATCTATAAATACCAAAATATGCATAAAGGAATATTTGTAAAAAAGACTTGTTCTTTTATTAAGAAAGCACAACGTGTCCACATATTTTTGGACCCATTTGGTATCATGTCACTACGGTAAGAAAGCTCTGGAATGGTACTAAATCAATAACATAGTTTTAGTACCAAGAGAGGTCAATTTTCAAAATTGTCCATAGCTTAGACCAGTGGAAAGATATTGAGCTCCTGTGAAAAATGAATTCAAGAGCACTAAAAAGGTGTCCCAAAATACCGAAGATTTTAACAGAAGATGTGCACACTGTTCCAAAAAAGTGACTGAAGCAACTATCAAATCTCCAAAGAAAGGGTTTTCAAAAATGGTCCACAATTTTATAATTAGTGGTTAGAACCATAAAACTTATATATTTCTGTGGTAAATTATCAAATGATTAAACAAGTAATGAAAACTCTAAGATCAACCGTTTCCAAGTTATTGAATATTATGTATGTTAAGAATTTTTCGATCTCACTCCTTATTGTGTTTTAATTATGTCTCTCTGGACGTCCCTCCGAAGATAAGATCTTTGACCTCTATACGCGTTCTATTGGAATTGTCAGATTTGATTGAAGTTTCACGTATACATGTTATGGGCATAGCTGTTACAATATTCCGATCCATGAATTTTAAAATTTAAAATATGCATATTACATAATTTTGTTGTAATTTTACAAGGAAAAATATGGACATATGTACAGTTAGGGACAAAACTATTTGTACACCTCATATATTTCGTATACCTTCACGCACATTTTCAACAGATCCGCTGTTTTTATACTTGCTTACAATGTATTATACTGTGGAATGTTGCAAATTTACTAAATTACTTATATTCCGCAGAGATTTTCCTTTTTTATGTTCATCAATAATTAAATTTTTAATATCCAAACTCAACTCTTTTCGCTTTCCCATTTTTGATGTGCTTATTATTCAAAACGTTAAAACCAACTTCTTATTTTGTAAAATAAAACTCGATTAACGAAGAAAATATAACGGTATTTAAAAAAATCATCATACAAGAGTCCAACGTACAAATAATTGTACAAAGTACTGATGTACAAATACTTTTGTCCCAAAGATTTTTACTTAAATTGTACTTTTTTTTAACAATGTGTTATATATTAATTTATTTTTTATCAAATAATTCAATAAAAATGGACCTGAATTAAAACTACATATAATAATTTTTTATTCTTTATAAATTATTGAAGATATACAAAATGCATGGGTGTACAAATAGTTTTGTCCCTAACTGTATGTAATGATTATTGTATTGTCGACGCACAGTGGGGACAAATCTGTATCTCCTAAAGTACTACTAGAGTGATAGAGGACCTAAGCTTTCAGAAAATTTATTTTGTAGTCACCCTGTGATAACACAAAATATGCTACAGGGTGTCAAAGTTGACAAATCGTAGCCTCCAAGTCCGATTTCAACGATTTTTTTATATTTCTGTAAAATGCTTGACAAGATAAAGAAAAACTAATCTCTTGCAGTTAAAAAGATATTTACGCTTAAGTTTTGAATTTTCAAATTTTATGCCTCGACTTTATTTCGTTTTTCGGGAATATGCCCTGGGGTATATGAGGGAAATTTTTTTTTAAATATTCTGTAATTTGGAATATATTCCGTATGTTCGATTATTTACATTCGTCTAGACGTAAAAAATATTCAAAGTCAGTTCTCTGAAATTAGTATGAAAAATGGTTATTATTATTATTAATGGTTATTATTTACTTATTCTTTCAGTTTTTTCTCAAAGTTGTTTTAATAAACATTGTTTTCTTCACATATTTCAAAAGGCAAGGCTTCACAAATGGTTAGTAAAGAAATTTTTAATTGATTTACGTTTGCACCCTACATCCAGCGTTGGTCGAAAACGGTAAATTTTAGAAAAAAGTTTAATTTTTATCGATAAAGAAAAGAAATGTCACATGAGCTTTTTTAAATTTATTGACGATATTTATTTAAAAAAATATACATATTGAGATCAATCCAATCCGCCCGGCCAAAAACGATTGCAGCAGTGCAGATTTTATGAAAAAAGGAAAGTTTTCAAAATACTTTTTAATTGCAAAGAAAAGCACGTTAACATAATATTTTCACTATTTTTTAATTTTGTGCTGGTGTCCAAACAAGAAGGCCAACTACTGATTTTAATTTTTTTTATTAAAGTCCATTAGAAAATAAGTAAATAAATTGTTTGTTATTTTTTTTTTTTTACAATTTCTTTCAGTGTTTTCTTTCTACACTATTTACTTACACAATACCCGCACACTTAAAAAAAGAATTTAAATAAAAATATAAGAAAGTAAGGAAAATATAATAAAGAATAAACAGGAATATCAAAAAAAGGCTTTTTATTACTTGTCTGTCATCAATATGGATCTAGTGGGAATCATTGTATTGTATTGATGTGAACAACTTGGGTTTGTTTTATACTTTTTTTTTTTTTTCATCAGCATCATCATGTTCAAGAAGCGATGCACTAGTAGTATTATAAAATACAACAGCAGAAAATGCAAATACAACAACAGCAGCAACTAGAGTTGAAGAAGACATTGATGATGATGATGACGATGAAGAAGAGACACGTTTAAGTGGGCGAACACAGCCCAATGAATATAAACAAATATTCAAATAGAGATGCTAAAGTATATAGCACAACATTATGGAGCATTTAACTATCAGTTTGATGGCTTCGAAATATCCTTGTTTAAAACTTTTCTTTTATTATTTTTTCTTAAACCTTTAGGCTTTTTTACAAAGTTTGGAGTTAAGCAGAATTAAAAATGAAAAAGTTTCTGCATTAGAAATTCTGTGCTTCCAAAGTTAACATTACTGCTGCCAACATCCTCACGCAATCAGAAACTCTCTTGACAAGTTGGGCATATTATAGAACGGGAGGACATTTTAATAAGTTATCTCGTTGCGCTTAGGTTTCATTCTTATGTATTTAATGTATTTGGGTTGGCTTAAGCTTTAATATACAGAATTTACTTGTGATCAAAGAGGGTAATATATATGTTTGTCATTCCATATGTAACATCAAGAAAATTTTATATATTTTTGGTATTTCTTGTTTAAATAGCTAAACCATTTTGACAATTAGTCTCTTCTCTTGTTACTCTTTGGTTCTAGGTTTCTACGTTTTTTTTTTTTTTGTCACTTTACAAATGCATAATAAAAATTTTCTTATTATGGAGATAATCAGCATCAAAAGGACTTATATACAAGCCAACATATCAAGTTTTTTTTTTTTACTAAAGAAAGTTTATTGATATCGAGAACCATTTTGAAAATACAGCATTTTAAACAAAATAGTGGCAATGCTCCTCCGTCTACCTTACTAATAAAAAGAACAGTTTTCAAAAAATTTAATTTGTTTTTATTAAAGTACTAATTTTTTTAAATGTTACGAAATTTTCAAAAGTACCAAATTTCCAAAATATTTTTTTCTTTTATTTGCAAAAAAATTTATTTCCCCAAAAATAAAAAATAATAGTTTAATGGATACATGAGCAATTTTCAAAAATTATTATTAGTTTTTTAAAATTTCAAAACTAAAGGATTTAATTATGGACACATTGGACTACTATTTAAAGATCTAGCGAAAAAGTATTGAAAAGTAGAAAAATTTGTGTAAAATTTAAATCATCATTAGAAAAGAACTAAAGTTTTCAAATATAGTCTGCTAAAATATAGAATTATTAATACTACTGTGAGATAAAATTACTTTATATAAGTCACCGAATTACATTCAAAATAAAAAGTTTTCAAATGAACATATAAGTAGTTGGTGAAATGTGTTCGTCATAGCCGTTTATAGCTACTACTCTCTTTTTTTGTTTTTTTAATCTCTCCTTATAGACTTTATAACGCAGATACTTTTCATTTCCTGTTCTTCTTCTACTTCAGCTGCTTCACACAGTAATAACAAAAGATTTATTTTGCATTTGATGACAGACTCAATTTAATGTTGAATAACCAACAACAACAATGCTAAAAAAAAAACGAACAAAATTTTAAGCCTGAAAAAAATTTTCGTTTATTTTTTTCTTTTACAAATAAAACTTGAAAAGTTGATTTAAAACTTGAGTGGAGAGTAGAAGAGAGTAGGGCAGTAGTTCACTAGCATCAATTTCACTTTTCGACTGTTCACGCAAAACCTCCGTCCCTCCACACTGTTTTTCTTTCTTTTTTTTACTTTTTGGTTCTGTATAACTAAAAATTGCACTCGCAATATCACAATGATAAACGGGTCGCTTCTGTTATACAAGTGAATACTATTTGCTATATTACATGTATGGTTATATATGTGTGTGTGGTGTTTATTTGTGTTTATTTTGTTTAAGCAGTTTCATTCAAAAAGGTTTCGTTGTCAAATGTTGCAACTTTTATTTGCTGTCAATTGGTTGCAGTTTTTTCTTAACCGCTTTTATACCCTACACCACCATAGGTGGTTGGGGTATTATGCATTTGTGCTTATGTTTGTAACGCACAGAAAAAATCTTCGGATCCCCACCTTAAAGTATACCAATCGACTCAAAATCGCTTTCTGAATCGATTTCCGTGTAAACCTTGTGAACAAAGTACAGGTCACAATTATTTTGTCACAAATACGAAGCCTATTGAAATTGGTTATGATCGGTCCATTATTTCACCTAGCCTCCATACAAATGTCCTCCCGGAATTGAGGTTTTGTTAAGTTTTGTTTAAGTGGAATCACAGTGCCAAATTTTATGTGGTTCGGTCCATAGTTTATAATAGCTCCCATATAAACCCACTTTCGGGAATCACCCTAAAGCGCATAAATTCATATAAATGATAGTAATTTTAACGTAATATTTTGTATTTTAATATTCTATTTTACACTTGGTAAAAGTATCGAACCACAATTGGCCACAGGTCTAATATATGACCCTTTCCCGAATTTTGAGGCATATAAATGATGGTGTAGGGTATCATATGGTCGGCCTTGACCGACTATATCTTTCCATCTTTTTTTTTTCCAAATACATTTAAAAATAAATTTGATATTCATCCAAAACAGAAAAAAAATATATATATATATATAAAAACAAGAGAAGAAGTAGGAGGATTTCCTAGCGCAGACACACACAAATACAAAAAAATAAACAAAATTAAGTATTAAAGGCAGTTAAGACGAAATTGAGTTGTGCTGTTATGTTGCAGAATAATTTATTTACAAAAATGGAAGAACCATCAAAAAAAAAAAATTGAAAATATTAGATTTGAATAAGCAGAGAATGAAAAGTTGTAAGTATAAAATAAGATAAATAGATAGAGAAACATATTTGAAGTAATATAATCACATTTCACTTGGATTTTTATTTTTTAATAAAGAGAAATTTACAAAGAAAAAAAATAAATAGTTGACAACAATGTGATTGATGGAAGTTCTTAAAAATGAATAGTCGGACCGAAATTAAATATAAATAAATACATATATAGAATATAAATCGCTAAAATAATTCTTCAATAATTACTTGAACAAAAAACAAAACAAAAACGTCTCTAATTTCTGAATACCTACGAAACTATTTAATAGATAAAAAGTAGTATTTAGATGCAGTAATATTTAAATGCAATTTTGATTCGTATATTTTGGATTCGCATATATATCTAAATGAGACAAATCGTTACACACCACAATGTAACTTCTTATGGGCTAATTGACTTTACGTGGGCATAGCGGAGCAGTATACAATTTTAGGTATACAATTTTAGGTATCACACAATACACAGTTCGGGCTCGAAATAAGGTTCTTCTGACATGAAACATTTTTAATCGCTTAAAAAATTTTTGTTAAAATATACTTTGTAATGAAAATAATTTTTTGTTAACTAATTTTTGAATAATTAGTTTTTTATTTGAAAAAAAAAAAAAAAAAATGTTTACTAATGATTCTCCCAAATATTGTGCTTCTTATCAAATTTCAAATATTTCTGTATCTTTTTAAAGTCCTTGATAAAACCCATGAAAAACATGCTTGCATGCTCTATTTTTCTCTTATATTTTTCAATTTATTTGCATTTAATTTTTTTTTTTTTTTTTTTTTTTTCTCCAGATTTCAATATTTGGGCCAACATTTTTTTTTACCAATTTTGCAAAATTATTACCCAATTAGTTAACAAAATTACACTGTGTGACAAATTGAGGATCATCGCGTGGGGGCGAAATCATGCCATCTGAAATTGATCGGTCCATTATTTCACCTAGCCCCCATACAAATGTCCTCCCGGAAAAGGGCTTTAACGATCATAAATCCCTTAAATATAGGAATAAATAAAATTTGGCACATATAAGTTCCATATAAGTCTAAATCTCAGTACCAAATTTCAGGAAGATCGGCCCATAATTGACCATAGCTCCCATATAAAGCCGTCTGGCAATCACTCAAAAGTGAATAAATTCATATAAATGTTACACTTATTACGAGTATCGGTCCACAATTGACCCCAAGTCTAATAAAATACCCTACCCCGAATTTTGATGTACACAATGGTGTAGGGTATCATATGGTCGTGCTTGACCGTCTATATCTTTTTTTCTCGTTTTTATCTACTAAACAAAACTTTACTGAGTCCAACAATAAATGATTTCGAATTTTAAGTCTTCCTTAAAAACTTCGACTTTAACCTATATGTTCTAAAATCCCAAAAGCATGGATCTACAAATGGAATGAAGTTTCAGAAATTCTGATGTTTTCTAAAAAGTTTGACTATGAATTTTTCCACACCTGCAACAAATGTATAATATTGTATAATAAATTTTTGGAATTTTTGCCGGTTTTTATACCCACCATCAAAAATATGGGGGGTATATTGATTTTGTCATTCCGTGTGTAACATGTCGAAGGAATCATTTAAGACCCCACAAAGTATATATTTTTTGGGTCCTGGTTAGATTCTGAGTCGATGTCCGTCCGTCTGTCCGTCTGTTGAAAGCAGGATAGGGCTCGAACGGGTCAACGTAAGGGGACAAAATTTGGCACAAATATTTGTCTTTGTTTGGGATTGAAAATGGGCAAAATCGGTTAATAAACAAAAAAGCTATGGGCTAAAAACTAGAAACACAGGTTGTCCGTTTCATACATTTCTGCTGATATCTCTTAAACAAAAACATGTACGACAAAGAAATTTTGTATACATAGTTTGTAAAGAAACTCGGAAACCAAAAATGGCCGTGATCCGCCCACTTTACCGCCCAGCTCCCATATAAGGTGAAATTGTGTTCAAATAGTTCAATGACCAATGTAAACTCGGAAACAAAAAATATAACGTAAAATTTAAAAAGTTTATGGTGGGTATATTCGGCCGAGCTGAATATAACATTCGCGCTTGTTTGAGATTTCTTTTTTATAAAAATCCATTTTTTTTATCTAAGTCATAATCCCCACAAAATTATAAATTAATCCAAAACAACCTCTTTCATAAGGAGTGAGATCGAAAAATTCTTAACATACATAATATTTGGAGATTTGATAGTTGCTTCAGTCACTTTTTTTTTGGAACAGTGTGCACATCTTCTGTTAAAATCTTCGGACACCTTTCTTGTGCTCTTGAATTCACTTTTCACAAGAGCTCAATATCTCTCCACTGGTCGAAGCTATGGACAATTTTGAAAATTGACCTCTCTTGATACTAAAACTATGTTATTGATTTGGTACCACTTCAGGGCTTTCTTACCGTAGTGACATGATACCAAATGGGTCCAAAAATATGTGGACACGTTGTGCTTTCTTAAAAAAAGAAGAAGTCTTTTTTGCAAATATTCCTTTATGCTTATTTTGGTATTTATAGATCCTTTCCTGTTTTGCCGCAACTGCAAAAAGCTTGTCATACCATGAATTTTGTAAAAAATTTATGCTACTTTTGGGTCTTAAACTTATCTCCAACATTGCTTCGAGCATTAGCATTAACAATTTTTGAGACACAAGCTGCGAAGATTCTGCCAGCACCTACGTTTCTTCGTCAATTATACATCTTGAGTATTTTTGTATGAAATTTGGTTTTAAACTCCGAGTCCTATTTTTGGCATGTATTTTTTTTTTTTTTTTTTGCAGAATTCCAGTTTGGAATTTTTTGAACTTTATATGTTATCAACTTTCCCATTAGCTTTAAATTTTTGCACCAAATAGTCGAAGCACTGAGAAAACTGAGCTGATTTTCTACCAGATGTGTTTGGAGTTCCTTTCAATATGCCTTCAATTTTCTGGCCTTCCCAATATTAGGTGGACCTTTTTTTCTTTCCGAACTAGGTTTCCTATCAATGGTCAAATTCTCCTGATACTGTTTAATAACATTGGAAACAGTTTGACGGCAGAAATTTAATTTTGTGACCAATTATTTGTAAGACCTATTTGGATTTTTTGAAATTTTTTAATAACTTGTAGGACGTAAATCTTTTTCGTCACTTATTTTGATGAAAATAAGGACAAATTAACATGGTTGTTATTAAAAATAATAACTGAAGTATTTTTCCATGATAACTAGATCAAAAAAAATAAAAAATTTTGAATATTGATTCCGAAAAAAGTTATGAGGCAAAATGTGTGTTAAGATTTTTTCGATCTCACTCCTTATTACAGTTATTAAAAAAAAAGAATTTAAGAAAAAAATCTTAATTAAATTTCGACAATTACAAGTGACAAAACAAAATTAAAAAAATTACACTGATCGACAAAAAAAAAATCCTCCCCCAAAGACGAATAATTGAACTTGATGCATTTTGATTTGCCAAACACGAATCTGTTTTCAGTTTTTTTCCATCAGGTCTGGATTTTTTTATGGGCCTGTCTAATATTTCGCCCCTAGTAAGGCCATTACTCTAGTATATTTCCTCATAACTCAAAAACGGTATGTACGATTGAAATAAGTGATACACCAAAAGATGCGCACGAAAGTTCAAATATATTCAAATCACCCAAACATAATTTTTTTATGTTTTCAATAGTTTCAAAGTTATTTTGAAATAAGTGTCAAAAAAAAATCTTTTTCATGCAAAATTTAAATTTTTTTTGTTACTAAAATTTATTTTAATAAATGAAAACATCAAAAATGTTACAGTTTATCATCTTTATCTTAAAGCTGGTAATGCTGCGAATAAAATAAGGCATGTATCTTCAAAAAATAGGTAGACTAGGTGAATTTTGAGGAGTTAAACAAGAATCTGTATTATACAAGTGTGACTGCATAAAGTCGTGCTCATAGTAGTCATGCCCATAAAAAAAATCAATACGTGATAAAAAAAAAAATTAAATGCTGATTCTTATTAAGCAAGTTAAATTTCATCTAATCCATTTATTTAAGGCAAAAATTTTTTTTTTTTTTGCCAACTAGTGTGTTTCCACTTAACTGTAGGTATGCATGGGTATCCTAACTTAACTGTGAATGCAATCAAGATTTGTGCACCAATTTGTATGATACGTGGCTTTATTTATTGCCAGCTTTAAGATAAAGATGATAAACTGAAACATTTTTGATGTTTTCACTTTTAAAAAGAAGTTTTAATAAAAAGAAAGAAATCTTGAATTTAGCATGAAACAATTTTTTTCGGACATAAATTTCGAAATATCTCCTAAACTATTGAGCGGATAAAAATTTGTTAGTAGGACGACTTACCAATTATTATTCCACACATTTTGGTATATTATTTATATAAATCGTACATACCTTTCTCGAGTTATAGTGAAATATACTCGACTAATCGGCTTATTTAGGACGCAATATTAGACACGCCAATAAAAAAATCAGATTCGAGGTTAGCATGTGGAAGTCCATCTAGTCCAAATATATATATTCTTTTTTTTTTTTTTTTTTTTTTTTTTTTTTTTGAAGGAGCACAAAAAAATTTCTTTTTTTGGTAGACCAGTGTTATTATTAAGTTTACAACATTGGCAGTAATGAATTTGTAGGACTAGAATCTCATTAGTAAGTCAAATGTGTAACAAACAGAATTTTTTAAATTAAAAAAAACACACAAACACACATATGAATCCTTACCACATTTTCAAGCAAAGTTGGTTGAAGTTATATTAGTGCAAATTTTATTATTACTGAAACAGGGTACAGCATAAAAAACGTGCATTTATACATTTATTTCATTTATACTAAAACTAATGCAATACACAAACTAACCGTATGCGTGCATGTATGGGCTATATGATGTACTATTAAAAGGATAAGCAAAAAAACATCCTAAAATTTATACATTTATAGTTTTGAATATTTGGATGAGTGGCTCATTGGTAGACTTGTTAGTTGAATGAATGACTGACTTACTGACTGACTGAATGAAGGCTTGTTTGTTCGTTTGAAATGTTTGTTTAAAATGTTGTTACTATTTGGTTTCACTTCTGTATTCGCATATGAAACCATCATCATATAAATTATACAACATTCATTGCATTGCCATCATCTACGCCATCACCATTACATTATACTTGATTCGAATTTAGTTTACGATGCGCTTCGCCAACACCATGCAATTTCCACCATCATCCATAGCATGCACATCACCATCATCATTTTTCTAACAACGAACACAAAACAAAAAATATTTAGGATGATCTTTAGAAATTTTTACAGCAAAACAATTTCACGCTCCCATAATCCAACAAACGAACGAACGAATGAATAAGTCAAGGATGCAATTCTCAACGAAATATTTTGCTTGAAAAGTTCCACAATATACACAAACAAACACACATACACACACACATACATACATTTGTAAATACAGTCAGCCAGGCAACCAGTATTATTGCTTTTTGTTACAGCCTCCTTCATGTCTTTAATAAAGTTTTACAGGGTAAAACAAAATTTTTATGTAAAATCATAATCATTATTATGTAGAAATCATTTTTTAATTTTTAAGAAAATTTTCGATAAAATTGATGTGCTAAACACTAATCTGCTTTAAATTTTTTTCCATCAGGTCGAGATTTTTTTATAGGCGTGTCCAATATTTCGCCCATAATAAGACCTTTACACTAGTATATTTCACCATAACTCAAGAACAGCGTGTACGATTAATATAAATGATACACCAAGAGATGCAGACTAAAAATATCTTCAGCCACTCTAACTGCAATTTTCTATGTGCTCAATAGTTTCGGAGTAAATACGAAATAAGTTTCCGAAAAAAAAAATGTTTCCTATAAATAAAAAATGTATCTAAAATTGTCTTTAAAATTTTCTATCAACTAAAAATTTATCGAAAAATTCTTTCAGACTTTTGAGTAAATCTAGAAGTTACCGAAAATCTTCTGTTAAATTAAAATCTTATATAAATTAAAAGTTATCGAAAATGTCTTTAAATTAAAAATTTATCGAAATAGAAATTTATCGATAATTTTCTAATCATTAAATTTTTCGAAAATTTTCTATAACATAAAAATTTATCAAACATTCGCTTTAAATAAAAATTTATTGAAAATTTTCTACACGCAGAGAAAAAACATTTCGCAATACGGTTGCCCCAACAATATTATTTTCATCGCAATAATATATTGTCATCGCAAACATTGTTATTGTTGAATATATTTTATTTTAAAAACAATTTTGTTGTAGCAATTATACTTTTGTTCTCAATTCACAATTGTATTGTTGGCACAACATGTTAAGGAATATACAAATATACAATAATATAATATATACAATACAAATATTATCAATACCTAAAAATATTATTGTGTTTTTGTAATTCTGAAATGACAACAAAAAGTTTGTTTTGTATTGGCAACAATATACATAATTAGTACTTAACAATAAGTATATTGCTGATTTTTATTCAGTTTAGTGTGCTTCTTGTATAGAGCTAGTTATCTGTCGGCGAGTTAAAAATATATTAGAAAAAATACTGAATGTATATTAAAAAAAGTGAATTAAATTTAATTATTTTAATTAAAATTAAACTTGATATAAATATTTTACATAAGTGTTTTAGATTGTGAAAATATGCAAAGAAAACTACACAATAGGTTATCTTCGGAGTGCTAAAAATAACGAAAATTATTGGCAAAATTCACAACAAAAATATTTAAATATTTAAATAAGTGTGAATCAAGTACATATGCAACAAAAATATGGTAGCGGTTCAACAATATTTTTTGATTGTGATTCAACCACATTATTGCTGTATACATGAATCAAGTACACATACAACAAAAATATGGTTGCAGTTCAGCAATATTTTTATTACTATTCAACCATATAATTGTATCATACATGAACCACATACAACAAAAATATGTTTGGCAGCTCAATCTTTTTTTTTTAATTGTGATTTAACCATATTATTGTTATATACCTGAACTAAGTACATATATAACAAAAATATGGTTGCAGCTCAACCATATTTTTATTGTGATTTAACCATATTATGATGCTACATCCAACCATAATATACAGACAACTATAAACTCCAACCATAAAATAACAGTATTCGTTATGGTGCTATTCACCATATTTTTTCTTTGCATGTATAAACTAAAAGTTTACATTTTTTATGTAAACTATTTTTCCTAAAATTTTCTATAAATTAAATTCTTTTTCCAAAGTTTTCCGTAAATTAAAAGTTTTTTCCAAATTTTTTATAAATTACACACTTCGATAAAAGTTCCATAAATTTAAAATTTATCGGAAATTTTCTATCAAATAAAAATTTATCGAAAATTTTTATTTTTTAATAAGTTTATTGTCAAATAAAAAAATTTACCAAAATTTTTTTTATCAGTTAAAATTTATAAAAATGATCTAAGTAGTGAGATCGAAAAAATCTTAACACATTTTCGATTTCATAACTTTTTTCGGAAGCAATATTTATTTTTTTTATTTAGTTATCTGAAAAAATACAACCAAGTTGATTTGTTGTGAGTTTGATCAAAATGAGTGCTAAAACTATTAAAAATTAAAAAAAAATAAAAAATCCAAATAGGTCCAACAAAAAATTGGCCAAAGGATTAAAGGTCTGCCGTTAAACTGTTTCCAATGTTATTAAACAGTATCAGGAGAATTTGACCATTGATAGAAAATCTGGTTCGGGAAGAAAAAAAAGGTCCACATGATTTTTGGAAGGCTAGGAAAGGCTAGGCTAGCTCCAAACAGAAAAGCAGTCCGGTTAGCTCAGTGCTCGGACTATTTGGTGCGAAAAGTTGAAGCCAAGAAGGAAATGTTGAAGATAAGTTTAGGAACCAAAAGCAGACAAAATTTCCTAAAAATTCCAAGTATGACAAGCTATATACAGTTGCGGCAAAATAAGTTACAAAGAATGTTTGCAAAAAGGTTTCTTCGTTTCATAAGAGAGCACAATGTGTCCACATATTTTTGGCCCGATTTGGCATCATGTTACTACGGTAAGAAAGCTCCGGAGTGGTAGCAAAACAATAACATAGTTTTTGTACCAAGAGAGGTCAATACTCCAAGTTGTCCGGAGCTAAGACTAGTGGAGAGATATTATGAAAAGAGAATTGAAGAGCACAAAAAGGTGTCCCAAAATATCGAAAATATTAATAGATGGGAAAACTGTTCCAAAAAAAGTGACTGAAACAAGTATCAAATCTCTAATGGAAGAGTTATCAAAAAAGGTCCACGAGTCCATGGTTAGAATTATAAAAATTATATTTTTTTTATAAACTGTAATATAATATCAATTAAATATAAGAAAGCCAAAACTCTAAAATCAAACGTTTCCAGATTATTGAATTTTATATATGTTAATAATTTTTCGATCTCACTAATATTATATAATTTTTATATTAACATTTTCTTTTAATCAAAAATGTACTAACATTTTTTCATCGATTAAAAATTTATATTTATTTTTTATAAATTACAAATTTATAAAAAACTTTGATAAAATTAAAAATTTATTAGAAATTTTCTATCAATTAAAAATTGATTCAAAAATTTCAACAAATTTCAAAATATATGGAAATATTTATTTCAATTAAAAATTAATCGAAATGTTTCTAATAATCTATATATATAAAAATTAATGTGTGTTTGTTTGTATGTATGTATGTATGTATGTTTGTTTGAAGTCACAGTTTCCGAGTTTCTTGTTCATAAACTTGAATTCCATATCCCATTTCGTCCAACAAGGAGCTACATCCCGCTTAAACTACAATACTTCCGTAACAATTACTCCAATTTTGATCCGTTTCGTAGAATGTGTAATGATTTTAATATGTTATACGATCATATTGATTTCTCCTATGATGTAAATGCTATCAAAGAAAAAATTCGTAACTTTTTGAACCTATGAGTTCTTTTTAGTTTTAAGTTTTCGTTTTTATAAAATTTGTAATCCTATATGAATTTTAAATTAATATATATATTGTACCTTAGCCTGTAAGAAATTATATTTCATTGGCAAATTAAATAAATAAATAAAAAGTCTATAGCCGCCTCTCATATAAAGTTAATACCAAAATTTTTATATCTGGGAAACTATAAAAGTTAGAGAGCTCAAATTTTATACGACTAGCATTAGCTTCAATATGAATATTTTGGACAAAAATTGGTACACTAGCAATAGTGGGCGTGGCACCTCCCATATAAAGAAAATATTAAATTATCATATCTGAGAAAATATAACAGTAAGAGTTCTAAAATTTTGTCGGAGCCACGCTAATAAATTAGCGGATTATGGGGGTATGATCTCTCCCATAAAAATTAAATACAAAAATTAGTATATCTGCGAAACTATTAGAGCTTGAATTTTCAAATTTTGCACGGAAAACATCTATCTATCGGGGGGTGGCGAAGCACACCGGGTATTAGCTAGTTGAAAATAAAAATTAACAAAATTAACTAAAATTATCTTCTAAATGTCTTTATCAAATAAAAATGTAACAATTAACCCTTCGTCTTACAAACTGGCCTGGTCAGACCAATTGTAGATTTAAATGTTATTTTCATATATTTATAATTAAGCTAGAGACTTGATATTTGAGTACCCTCTTACAATTTTGTTTTCTAACTACCTGTAAAAAAACCAGAATGATAAAGCTAATACAAGAATAGTTATAAGGATAAATTGGTGTACATGTCACAAATATGGTCTGTATGGAAAACTATGTAGTTTGACGATGTTATCCGTTCTTTTTCATTCATCTAAACTGAGCTCTCATCAGTTTACACATATTATTTTACGATTTCCCACCTATGAATATTATGCTATGAGAGTAATACCGATAAAACCGTAAATGTTTGAAAAGAAAAATTGTAAGCGTTTTTCGACTCAAAACAAGAAGAAAAACGTGAAATGTATCAAAGGGAAAATTAATGTCTTACAAAGCAATGCAGTAATGATGCTATAATATAATTATACAAATGTAAAAATATAAAAAAAAATCACCAAAATGTCTATTGAAATACAGCGGTTTCCGGGTTTAACGAATGATATATTGTCAGGCCAATTTGCAAAATCTAAAAATTCGTTACATCGCGAATATATTTTACTAATAAAATATACTTTAAACGATTTTTTTTTAAAGTCTACATTTTCACTTTTTAACGTTAAAACACAATTTAGTTATCTTATAACAACAAAAGTAAAAAAAAAAAAAAATGCAAAACTAAAATTCTTAAAAAAAAATATATTTTTTCTTCGAATAGCAGTTTTTTAACAAATTACAAAGAATTTAAGATGGGTGTCAAATACTTGAGAGTAGGTCTTTGATTGCAACTGTTATGAACAGTTTATAATGTTAAATCAGCTCAATAAGTAATTCTCAATTGAATGGATACTTTAAACGTATTTTTCAGCATAAACGCATCACATACATAAGTTTTTTACATTGTTTTTCTGACTGATTTTTTAGTTAGAAAAAATTTTTTTTTAATGAAAAAATATTGTCCAAACGAAAATCTCTAATTCTCTTTCTCTTGCATAAAAGAGGAGAGTAATACTCTTTTAATACCCAGCAAAAAACGGTGAAGTTCTTCCAAAAAAAAAAAAAAAATTCACAACTTCAAAAGTGGAACAAAGTGCATATTTTAAACTCTTTTGGAAGTTCTTAATAATTACTTCCTTCCAATGACAACACAATGTTAAAATCATGACTTTTTCAGTTCTTTTTTTTGCTGGGAAGGATGAAAAATGTGTTTTTATTTACTTTTTCTTGTAAAATTCGTAATATCGAGTACTAAAATACAATAAAAGCTCCCTTAAGGGACAACTCCCGTAGGCGGACAATTTTTTTAGGTCCCATGGTTTAGGTGGCATTTTTAGAATAAATTAATCTCCGCTAGGAGGACGCTCTCTTGGGCGGACGCGGACACCTGTTTTTAGAGAAAACATCTCTCGTAGGCGGACAAAAATCATAATCCGTAAAAGAAATATACCGAATATTTTATAATAAGATGTTACTTATTATCATTTTTGTCCATGTTCGTATTCATATTTCATATTTACTTACATTTTTTGGAATTAAACAGTTTACTATTCGTTTTTTAGTTAACTTTTTGCTGGTTTTGAGCAAAAACTAGTTTTTTTTTTTAGTTTAATTTTGACTTTTACACTTGATTAAAAATTCTTCATACTAGAAAAAAGAAAATGAAAAATTGGTCGCTAAAAATAGATGCTATCCAAGTTATCTATGTCCTAAAGACTGATTTTTCGTACAACACAATGGCACAAACGGCAGATTCCTAAAAATCTTGACAACCTTTTGAACAAAGTGCATAGCAATTCTGCTCTTGTTGTGCAACAACATACCAACATATGTAGATGACTTTGTTGTCAAACTTGTGCTCAACATGCTTTTAATTTTTAAAATTTCGTGAAAAAATCGTTAGTAAAAATGCTGTTGAAAGAAGTCTGACCCTTAGCCAATTAAGAGATGATTTTTTTTCGCGTACGAAAAATGGAAACGGAGAGAAGCGAACTGTAGCCATAAATTCGATAAAATAAATTTCATGAAATTATAATTTATTGCAAATAATGTCTAAATGAAAATGCAAAACGTTTGCCACAGAAGCAAAAAAAAAATTTAGTTTTTTTTTCTGCTTTAAAATTGAGCTATTAAGTAATGTTTCGTTTATGAAGTTAATTTTACGATCTTTTGACTTTTGTCAATGTTATGTAATTTTTGAATATATAAGCATGGACTTTTTTGTATAAATGTAGTTGAATTGACAATACATATGTATAAATAAGAATATGTATATCTATAAGTTAATTCATTACAATCAATCTTGGATGTTGAAATAAAAAGATATAGTACTGAATTACCCTTTGTAAAACAAAAATTATGTAACATATCTAACGTGACCAGAGGGTTTTTGTCAAAAATCGGAACCCGAACGACTGCAAACCGGGATACTGAACAAAATTGTATGGAAAAAGCGGGATTTTGAAAAGTTTTGTAAAAAATTTCTTTTTATACCTCAATTAAAATTCTAAATCAGCTGTTCCCTCACAAATCATCAACATTTTGAAACATCGAAATAAGTAAATATATCCCTACAAACTGAAATATTAAAAATTATAACTTTAACGTGTTTCTCGAAATGTTTCCAAAATATTTCTAGTTAAATTTCAATATTGAATTCAAATACGGATTGATAAAAAAAATATACTTTTTGAATTTGATAGCAATAGTTTTTCTTAAATAATTCTTAGACCCGTTAACAATAAAACCAAGTTTGGTTTCCGTTAACGCTAAAAAAAACATTCAACTTTGATTACCGTTACCCCTAAAATACAGTTACTGAAATAATTGAAAATACGGTTACCACTAAAATATGTAATGCTACAAAACTGTTTCCAAAATAGCTCGAAATACCGATAAAGCTAAAATATCGTTAGCGTTATTTTTGGGTTTAAGAAATATTATTATTTTTAATAAAATTGAAATAAAAATTGTATTAAAGTTATTGTTGCCCCAGCTAGTCATTATAATACTTGACTACAGATTATATTTTATGATTCTGAACCGATACTTCGAAATTTCCTACAAAATACCATTATCGAAATAACTAAAAATACCGTTACCTCTAAAAAACCGTTATCAAAATAATCCAATGTACTGTTATCTTTTCACCTTTTTGAATCGGCTGCAAACAAGTAAAACACTAATATTCAGTTAAAACAAAAAGTTCAAATAAAAACATTAACTCAATGTTTTTGTAAGCACTAACTTTAAGTAAATTTAATCGAAAACATTGTTCCAGATATTTCTATAACTTTCAGTTTATACAAAAATAAAAAAAAGTATCCAATCCAAGTTCATGTCAAAACATATTTTTGAAATGGAACATTTTGGTAAATAAAATTGGTAAAAATTATTTAAATAGCCCCCACACAACTGTTCTCAAGAAATGAGTTTTTAAAAACTAAAAATCTGTCTGAAAAAACAAAATTTCTTCTTCAAAATTTTTTTTCTAACATTCTTAAAAAAAAAGCTTTTAAACGTATTTCTGAAAAAAAATATAAACTTTTTTTGTCAAAATATATCAGATTTGAGATTTTTTATTCACTGGTAGAGAACTGAAGATACAGTGTGCGAAATAACCTAAGCATATACAATAAACATATAAGAAAAACCACTTTATTAATTTTATTTTGAAAAAGTATGTTCCACATTTTATTTCAAACTATTTGCAGTTATATATTTTGACACTGAAATAACAAAACTTAAAATCACTGTTAAGAAATATGATGCAACTGAAAAGAGTAGAACGAAATAACCTAAGCATACAAATTATATTAGCATGCTCTTTTGGAAATTATATTCAATGTAATAGCGGTTTAATAGTTGTTATAGCTAATTGCATTCCTTATAACATATTCCAATCGTAAAGGCAAAATATACGTCAATAATCCATTATTATTGTTCATGAATTTTTTTAAGGCTTTCAGCAAAAACTGTTTGGCATATAATTCCTCGCATACTCTCCGACAAATTCAGGTCTGTGAAAAATTAGCTCATGTGCTATTAGAACTGTTTTTTTTTTTTTTTTTTTTTTTTTTTTTTTTTGTCTTAACTTTTAATTTTTGATGAGGTGACATCTAGGTGAAATGTATGGACCAAGTTCCAATAATCCTTTTGGTAAGAAAATGAACGTTTATCAAAAATGTCTGTCCTTATAAAACCCTTTAGGAACATTTTATTGTAAGTATTTGCACGATATTCTATAATAAATACTACAAGAAATTAGGTAAGTATCTGATTTTCTCAACCCGCGGTTTATTTTTTGTATCAATACAAGAAAGAACCATCTGGTAAAACAAGTTAAATATTTTATTGTCACTTAGAACAACTTCCTCCATTTTTTGTCAAAAAACGTTTATTTTCGGCGAACGACAGTCTTCACTAAGGGAAAAAATTCGATTCAAAATCAACAACGGTTGTGCTCACATTGGTAATTTACGGTAACAGCTTTTTAATACCTTTCGTTAACAAATTTAATAGAAAACATATGTAATTTAACAATTTGATACCGAAATGGTTTCAACTTGGTGCCAATTAGGTATCGATTTTCAATAAGAATTGAACACGCAGTGTTTAATTTAAACACATACGGTGTAGATTCACTATTGACACAGAATTGTATCGTTTTCAACACGTATGTGATTGATATTTCTCTGGGTGTTGGTGCTTTGTGAGAGTACAAAGATTTAAATTTTAGTATCCCTTTTCGCATACTATATGTTGGGATATAATTTTTAAATGTATGAATACAACTCAAAGATGATATCAGTTTAAAAATGGTTCATATTTAGCGAGGCGATATTTCTTTTTTAGTGCGATTTCTTTTTATGTCCGTAATATACTTATTAAAATTTTTTGATTTCTTTTTCAAGACTGTTTTTTCGGTAACTTTCGCAATTGTTTGGACACATAAATATGATAACCTTTATTTCGGATTAGTTTTCAGATATTTGACAAAAAATCCAGCCACATATTCTGTATGCTGTCAACCTGGCGGACTGTTATTTAATTCAAAACTTTAAACGGGACATTTCGTTAATTACTGTTACATTAATACAATGAAACATTTTAAATCATACAAGGCTCACTTACTGGGGAAACATTAATACTAAAATGTGTTATTTTAATTTAATGCTGACTAATGAATCATGATTATCTCAAAATGTTATTTTGTATGCTTAGGTTATTTCGTTCGGAGTTTTTAAAAATGTTTATATTTTTCCAAATAAACCATATAAAATATAACATTTTCCATAAACCCATTAATGCACTTAGATTGCAGTGTTTAAAAAGATAATTCATATTTTTATTACATTTATAGGTAGCAAAATATGTAAACTTTTACTCTGTATGCTTAGGTTTTTTTTGTGCAAGAATATTTGGTAAGAATATTATAGAAAACGTGAATAAGGAAATCGAATAAGTAATTGTTTGAGTTAGAAAAGCGGGATTTCTTAATAAAAACCAGGGAACATATTTTAGGCGGGATCGAAGTTTAAAAAGCGGGATAATTCCGCCAAAAGCGGGATGTCTGGTCACGTTAACCATATCCCATAGACATGGACATCTCTCGATAACGGACAAAATGAGCGTGACGATCGCTATCCGCCTATGGGAGCTTTCACTGTATATGGATTGTTCGTAATATGAAGTACTCAATGCAAAAAATTTGGACGTACGTTAAATCGCGAATTCGTTAAACTGAGTATTCGTTACACCGGGAAACCACTGTATATTGAATTACAGAGCTTGTCTGACCAGACCATATTCCTTATAAATGTGACTATTGAAACATTTGTATGACAAAGGATTAAACATTTTTTTTTTTTTTTTTTTTTTTTTTTTGTTTTTTGAACATTTTTTAGAAAAATTTAAAAAAAATTTTAGAAAAAACTAAATAATTTTTATATAATTTTCAATTTATGGAAACATATTTGATAAATCTTCAATTTAAAAAAAAAAAAAAACATTTTCATTTGCATCAGCATACCCTGTATAAGAGTACCCTCAACAAATACTCTTGTTTCATCTTTAATGATGATGTTGTTTTCATTATTTTTGCAATATTCTTCCACAATTCTTGCCACTTTTTTTTTTTTTTTTTTTTTTTGACTTGTAAGTATCTTTGCTTTTGGGAAATTATTTTCTTTCTTATTCGGCTTTAATAAGTAAGTAGTTGTTTGTGTAGTATGTGGTAGAAGTAGTAGTAGTAGTTGAGCGTAATTAGAAAAAAGAAAGAAACTTTTTTGCATCGTAATTAACAGGATTTTTCTTTTAGATTCACTTCTACCACTGACTGACTGCAGCAGCAACTAAAGTACAACAAATTTTTTCTACACGTGGCAGTTGTAAGGATATACAACAAAAATATGTATGTAATTTTCTTCATGCCACACAAGCTGTTACTTTTTTGTATTGCTGATGCCGATGTTGTTGCTCTGCCTGTTTTAAAGTTTTTTTTTTTTTTTTTTCAAATAACTGGCTTCGTTAAGAAGACGTACAGATGTTGTTGTTAGTAAAATAAAGTTTTGCTTTGAATGTGTTTGAGTATAACTAGCTTTTTTTATACGTATGTATGTTTAAGAAAAGTTAGTTTGTTTTCAGGGGATTTTTTTTATATATTCTCAAATTGGTTTGTTGCAATTTTTCTTTGCTTTCTAGCTGGTTGTTGCAGTTACTAACTGTTACCCATTTTGCCTGCTAATGTTTTCATATTCCTGCTTAATGTTACTGTTGCTGCATGTGATATGCAGGAGAAGAGATAAAAAGTTTTTCCTTTATTTTATCACCTACACATAAAAGACATATGTTGTTAGAAAATATTTTTTTTTTTTTTATTATTTTTTTTTTTACTTTAAAGTTTTTTCTTCTGGATTTTTTTTTCGCAAAAATACTTGCAACAACACGAAGAGTGAAAAAAAAATCTGAAAATTAATTAAAAGCCAAATTAGTTTGACCACACTAACAACCAAGCAAACTGCCACACTCCAGCTCTAATAGTTTAAAGCAATTATGTAATGGTGGTTAATAAGAACGAAAAAGTTTTGATGTGTTTTTTTTTTCTTTATCAGCAAAAAGAACATTTTGGTTTTGTAACATAAAGCCAAAAAAATAATAATAATAATAATATACATGAAATTTGGGTTATCAAATCAAGTTTTCCTTAATAGAAAATTTAAATATTGTACACAATGGAAGAAAATGTGGCATTAAATATTATGGTCATTTTAAAAATTATGTATAAAGGCATTAAATAGTTCCTTACGGTAAAATCTAATAGTGAAAAATAATATATGTATATAATGATCCTATAAACTACTTTTTTATCCCTTAGAAGTACTACTGTTTTATTAATACAACTGCATTAATTGAAGAAATTCTCAAATTGGGGACCGTACAACACAACGCCTACATAGAAATACATTGAGTCAAATTTTCTTATCAACTGATGCATAGAAATGTAAGAAAACTAATGAACCATAAATAACATTTTACAAGAGAAAAAAAATTTCATAAAATCATAAAACATATTTTTCTTTACTTTTTGTATGCATTTAGTAAGACTTATAAAACAACTATCTATATGTCAAATTTAGCGGCGGAAAATAGTTAGCTTAAAGTGGTATATATCCATATATTTTTATTGATCAATAGTTATAAAGGTTATATAAATGCTTTATATTGGTTGGTGATGATTTCATTAAAAAAGTAAACATAAAATAGAGTTCCAAATTTCACAAAGTTTAAAAACTGACCATCATGATTATAAATTGTCTCTCTGTCAAAAGTAGCGTTAAATTAAATGTATTACTAAAAAGCAGGAATTTTTAGACTTGCGTTTTTAACATGTAAGTTTAATAATGTTAATGGTTTTAAACAGTTTTTCAAAAAATATTACATTTAACTTATATTTGTGCAGATAAATCAATTAAGACGCAGAGGAATATGTTATTAGCCTCAAATACCAGGGTTTCAAAAAATATCGTGAATTCAAAAACCTAGAGGATTCTATTCGTAAGTATTCATAAATATATAAAATATTTTAATTTACTTCTTAATAAAAAAAAAAAAACAGTGAAAGCTCCCATAGGCAGACAGCGATCGTCACGCTGATTTTGTCCGTTAATGGGAGATGTCCGTCTATGAGATATGGTTAACGTGACCAGAGGGTTTTTTGCAAAAAGCGGGACCCGAACGACTAAAAAGCGGGATTCTGGACAAAATTGTATGGAAAAAGCGGGATTTTAAATTGTTCCTAGTTAAACTTTAATATTGAATTCAAATACGGGTTGATAAAAAAAAAAAAACTTGATACTTTTTGAATTTGATAGCAATAGTATTTCTTAAATAATTCTTAGAGCCGTTAACAATAAAACCAAGGTTGGTTGCCGTTACCGCTAAAAAGAACCATTCAACTTACGGTAGTCAAGTTACCGCTATATAACACTAAAAAACCGTTACCGAAATAGCTCGAAATACCGATAACGTTAAAATATCGTTAGCGTTATTTTTGGGTTTAAGAAATATTATTTTTAATAAAGTAATATTTTATGGTTCTGAACCGATGCTTCGAAATTTCTGCAACAACAGTTACCCATAAAATACCATTACTGAAATTACTCGAAATACCGGTAACGCTAAATACCGTTACCGAAATAACTAAAAATACCGTTACCTCTAAAAAACCGTTATCAAAATAATCCGATATACTGTTACCTTTTCACCTTTTTGAATCGGCTGAAAACAAGTTAAACACTAATATTCGGTTAAAACAAAAAATTAAAATAAAATCATTAACACAAGGTTTTCGTAAGCACTCTTTAAGTACATTTAATCGAAAACATTGTTCCAGATATTTCTTTAAATTTCAGTTTATACAAAAATAAAAAAAGTATCCAATCCGAAACAAAGGGTTCTAGATATTTATTAAAGGTACGATATGAAAATATCAATGTTAACCTTGAGATCAAAGTTCATGTCAAAACATCTTTTTGTAATGGCACATTTTGGTAAATAAAATTGGTAAAAATTATTTAAATAGCCCCACACAAATGTTCTCACCAAATAAGTTTTTAAAATCTAAAAATCTCTCTGAAAAAACAAAATGTCTTTCTCCAAAAAATTATTTATATTTTATTCCAACATTCTTAAAATAATTAAAATTTTAAACCTATTTCTGGAAAAAATTTCTAAACTTTTTTGGTCAAAATATATCAGACTTGAGATTTTTCATTCACTGGTAGAGAACTGAAGATATTTTAAACAAAATTTAAATATTTTAACAAGCTTAATAATGCGTATTTTTTGGGAGGTCTTCCTACATCGAAGTCATCAATAAATACACACAAAGTACATTTAAGATTTGTCAGTAAATAAGATGATCAGCGTAATAAAATATTTAAAACTTTTATTTATCAAAAACGATTACATAAATATCAACTTTCCAGTAAAAAAAAATATATATCGACCATTCCAGGAAAGAACGCCCGAAAAACTATATTTTTTTACTTGATGGCTTTCAATTTCGATAAAAATTTGTATACATAAACTCCATTAAGCCTTTTATCAATTTCAGTTTTCAGTTTTGTGAAATTGCAAAAACTCGCGATTTAATTTCGCTTTTTAATTTTCTCAAAAACCAAAAAAATTTCAAAAGTATGTAACTTTGAATAGCAATATCTCTGGAAAGACTTTTTGAATTTTAATGATTTAAACGGCCTTAAAATTTCGCATATGGCGGCTTTACGACGAACATTTTAAAAATAAAAAAGATTTTTTAAAAGTGCATTTTAATGCAATTGCATTTTTCAAATGCATTTTCCTTTTAATATGCTATTAAAATTTTTTAATTTTTTAACATAAATGAAAAGTTTGGAATCTTTACATTAAAATAAAAGTGTCAAATTTTTGGGACGCGAAAATCTTATATGCATAATCCAATTTTTATAAAAACATGTTTAAAATTTTTCATATAAAATTAAAATTTTTTCTTGTTTTTGAAATTTTCTTTAAAATTTTCATAAAAATTAACAAAATATAAAAAGTCTGCAATTTTAAATATTCATATCTTTTGAAATTATTGATGGATTTCTGTAATTTAAAAAGTATTTTAAAGGCCATTATATATTTTTTGTGTAATTTAGTCAGCATTTCGAAAACCACTTCTTCGATCCATAATATTTTAAAGATGTAAATGCAGTTTTTAGATGCATTTTTGTTAGTTGCGAATTTATTAAATTTTAATTTTTCAAAAGTGTATTTAAAAATGCTTTGTTTATTATAACTTAAAACAATAAATAGTCTAATACATAAAGTTTTACTATTTTTCAGGATTTTTTAAAAAGTAACACAATAAAATTTTTTTAACAAAATACGTAAAGATACTCATAATACCAGAAAAATATAATTTTTATATGAAAAAATTTAAACTAGTTGAAGAAAATGGGAAATTATGCACAGTACATGTGTGCGTCCCAAAAATTTGAGATTTTTATTTTAATGTAAAGATTCCAAACTTTTCATTTATGTTAGAAAATTAACAAATTTGAATAGCATATTTAAAGAAAAATGCATTTAAAAAATGCAATTGCATTAAAATGCATTTTTAAAAAATATTTTTTATTTATAAAATATTCATGTTAAATCTGATATAATTACAATTCAAACGCCGATTAAATCACAAATTTCTGCAAAGCCTTCCCAGAAATATTTGTATTTAAAGTTGTATACTTTTGAGATTTTTTCAAAAGTGAAAAAGCGAAATAAAATCGCGAATTTTCTGAATTTAGCGAATCTGAAAACGGAAATATTTATAGACACCCAAAGACCTTATATGTATAAAATTTTATAAAAATCGGAGGACACATTTTTGGGCGTTCTGTCATGGAATGGACGATATATATTTTTAGTTACACTTAAATATTGGTAAGAATGTTATAGAAAACAAAAATAAGGAAATCGAATAAGTAATTGTTAGAGTTAGAAAAGCGGGATTTTTTAATAAAAAGCGGGAAAATTATTTTAGGCGGGATCGGATTCTATCCGTTTCTGGATAAGGGTCAAACTTGTTTCAACAACATTTTTACTAACGATTTCTCCAGGAAATTTTAAAAATAAAATGCATGTTGAAGACATGCTTGACAACAAGGTCATCTATCTACATATGCTGGCATATTAATCCTTTCAAAAACGGAAGGGTTAAGAAAATGTTCCGAATACAGCACTTTTGAGGACATTGTGAATGAAAACGTCATGCAATTGTACATAATAAACGACCAGATGGTCAAAACCATAATATACATAAACCATAAATGACAAGAAATTGCTATAAAATTTGTTAGCGGGTTTGACTATTCAACTTGGGAAAATGAGTTGTTGGCCTAGCCTTGATCCTTAGCAACACCCAACAACTTTTTTTATATGACTGATGACAAAGTCGCTCAGCTTGTTGTGGAAAATTTTGTATGCCCTTAGTTCAAAAAAGTTTTTAAGATTTGTAATCTGTTGCCGATGTGTTGTGCAAAAAATTATAGACCTCATCGATATAGATAACTGGGAGAACATCTGTTTTTTGGGATCAAGTTTTCACATTCTCTTTTTTAGTATATAGAACTTTTAATCAATAATATGCATCTCATTATACAATATTCGATACATTTCTTTTAGCGTTTATGATTTTTGTTCGGCTACGAGAGATGTTTTCTTTAAAAACAAGTGTCCGCGTCCGGCCAAGAGAGCGTCCGCCTAGCGGATATTAATTTATTCTTAAAATGCCACCTAAACAATGGGACCTAAAAATTTGTCCGCCTACCGGAGCTGTCCGGCTATGGGAGCTTTTACTGTATACTACAGACTGATCAATATTTGGACGTTACATCCGGTAATCGTCATGGTATTCTTTGTAACAATTTGGAACATTTTATGAAAATAAGCAAATTTCTATAGACAAACAAATTTAAAGGTAACTAGTAATTTGAACGAATTTTAAAAATTTTATCTATAAACTTTTTTTTCGTTCAGGATAATGCTGTTGCCATATTAATGTGCTGTCTAAATGGATATTCCATACCATCATTGAACAATATAGAGGACTACAGGAAGTATTTTATAAAATAAGTTAAAATGTAATATAAACATTATATTATATTTGTGCCATCTATTTAAGCCTATTATTATAATACACTTTCAATGTATAGTTTCATTGGGACGAAATATGAGTTCATTGAAATTAATGTACTGTTCATTGGAATTATTTATTTTATTTAATGAACGTGTTCAATGAATAAATTTAATCAATGAACTTGTACATGGAATGTTAATATTAATGTATGGCAATACATTGTTTCAATGAACCTGTACATAGGGTAAAATTTAGTGCATAAATTCATTGCAACAATGAACTTTTTCATTGTATTTATGTACCTTTTTGGTTCAGTGCAGGAAGTATAAACAGTTGAATGAAATTGCTTTAATTTATTGTGAAAAAAATTTTTGAGACTATTACACATCATATTATGGATTTAATTCCCGAAAATAACGCATTGACCTGTTTTTAAAAAATATTTTTTGATTTTTTTCTTAGATGGAGCAAAACTGAACACTTTGTATTTTAAAAATATTTTCATTTTTTGCCATAACTAATTTTCAAATAAATTTAAAATTTATTATTTTAAACAAACCCCTGCACAGTGTCACACTTATCTAAATTAGGACGACAAAAATATGAAAATAAAAGCTTATTGATTGAAGCAATTCTTTTCGTATTTATTAGTAAACATTTTATATATTATGGAAAAAATACTTAAAGTATTGGAAAGTGTCTATGGCGCAAATTATGGATTTTCAAAGTTGCAACTTTTAAAAATATTTTAGTTTTATGTACAAAATTTGTAAAGTAGTATGTTAATTTTAACTTCATATATCTCAATAGATATTGCAGATATTGATATCATTTTTTTTGGTATGTTATAATAAATGTATGCAAATTATTCAATTATAATTTGCTAGGTTTAAAAATCAATACTGAAAAAATCCTTTTTTAATTAAAAGAATCATAAAGCTGTGGAGCTGCACAAAAAATTCTACAATGGTCAGTTTTGTGCCAGTGATGGTTGGCTAACAAATTATATAAAAAGCGTTATGGAATACGATTGTTAAAAGAGTCTGGTGAGAAATTATCTTCTTCTAAAGAACTTGTTGCGTCATTCGTTAATAAGTTAGCGTGTACCATTATGAAGCATGGGCTATTAAACGAGGCAATTTTTAATGCGGATGAATCCGGTCTGTACCGGAAAATGTTGCCAAACAAAACATATGTTCACAGTGGAGAAAAATCTGCTCCAGGTAGAAAATTGTCAAAGGAGAAATTAACATTTTTAATGTGTGCTAATGCTGCAGGAACTAAGAAAATTAAACTTTCTGTAATAGGAAAAGCTCAAAAACCGAGATCTTTTCGGAACAAAATTCTTCCTGTTGAGTACGGAAACTCTAAATCTGCTTGGATGAATGCAGCTCTGATCTAAAAAGGGTTTTTTGATAAATTTATTCCAGAAGTAAGTTTTAGTAAATTGTTTTAATGTTATTAATGATTTAAAAAAAATCAAAATATATTTACAGGTAGAGACATTTTTAAAAGAAAAAAAAAACTGCCAATTAAGGCACTTCTAATATTAGACAACGCTCCAAGTCATCCACCGGCAGATGAACTGGTTCATGATACTAAAGATGGACAGATTTGGGTAATATATATACCCCCAATGTAACTCCACTAATACAGCCCATGGACCAGAATGCAATTGGGCTCTTAAAACTGCATTACCGTAACAGTTTACTGTCAAAAATTTTATCTTCCAACGAAAATTTAGAAACGTCCCTCAAACAAACCACTTTATTTGAAGCCGTTTCATTGGTTGCCTTAGTCTGGGAAAAAGTATAAAGTGATTCCATAAAGAAATGTTGGAAGAAAATTTTGGACGATGACAATTTTGAGGACGAGGATGATTTTCCACTTTTAGTAGTGCGTGACAGTGAGGAGATAAGAGCAATTTCCAAAATGCACAATTTACTACATGCAAATTTTCCAAATTCACAATTTGATTTTCTTGATTTATTTGACTGGAATCTTGATGATCCAAGTGAAGAAATTGAATTGGATGATGATGTCGATGAGGATAATATTTTATTAGTTCCTGACAATAACTCTACAAAAGTAAAACATGCGGATGCAATAAACTGCTTTGACACATGTATTAAATGGGCTGTTGAGAACAACATTGAAACCTCGAAAATACTATTATTGAGAAGTCTTCATGAAAAGGCTGTAGAAATCAGTTTAAAAAGTAATAAACGTCAATGCTTAATGACGGATTTTTTAAATAAGTAATTTTTTTTTTTTTTTTTTTGTTACATGTATACCTCTGTCAAATAATTATATGTGCAATATTTGTTTTCTGGTTTTTATATATTCCAAGAGTGATATACATTTCTTTGGTTTACAATTTTTTTCATTCTTACCTAATGTCCCTATTTGGAAAATTTTAGCTTCCTCTTGGCATTGTGTTTAAAGTACCGTTAAAATAAACATATCATTATCTAAATTTTAATAGAAAATAATTATATGTGCAAATTGAAATTTTTAATCAACAGACTGACATGAAGTCCACAGTTTGAATCGTTTAACCAATTAAAGTTATTTGGGGAATATTTAAAATGATTAGACCTAAAATACCAAAATTTTTTTATTTTATTATTTTTTTTTTTTAAATTTATAGTCAAAATATGTCACCAGGTCATGAACTGTCAGTTGAAGTGCTGAAATTATTAAAGTAAGACGACAATTTATGTAAAATTCCAAAAAATGGTGTATACAGAAAATATTTATCATAATACTGTTGAAAGTTTTCAAAAAATCTGAGAAATTGCTATCATTCTAGGAGCGGTAACCCATAATCTATTGCTGATTAGCGGGGCTTAAGGAAATTTTTCGAAGAAAAACAACATGTGTTACAGAAAAATAACGGCCAAATGAACGGGTTTTAATAATTGGACGTGAGCATAAAATAATAAAAGAGGTTTTAGATTAAAATTATGACTTTTGGGTGGCAAAAACATAACTAATAGAGCGGTACAAAAATCCACACGCAGGATTTTATGATAAATATAATTTTTTGGTTAAAAACTTTAATTAAACCATGAGTTCATGTGCATAAGAGATGAAAAATATTATATTTAAATTATCCAAGTGTTTATCAAAAGTATTACATGGTTATTCGACGTCTACAAAAGACATGCTTGAAGCGTAATCATAGTGTCGAATCGCACATAATATAAGTCAATTTTAGTTCTAGATTGAAGTTGAAAATATTTATTGGACGTAGCTAAATTAATTCACAGCACAACATAAATTTACTGGACAAAAAATCCAATAGCTTCGTTGATGAATTTCCTACAAAAATTAGATTTTTAAGTAAATTAATGTGACGATGTTACTATATCGGGCCTCAAAATCTATTTTTAAGTCACAAAATATTATATTTCTGCAGCGACCAGCAATGATCCTCAGACCTTCATGACATAAGGATTTCCAAAGAATACTGTATGCTGAGATATATTTAGATTCAGAGCTATATGACAATATCAAATATTTCAAATTGATTTTGTATAAGTATACTACAGTTTTGACCTATATATATGTAAAGGAAAAAGGACGAATCGGTATAACGAAGGATGCATCTGGTAACGTTATATTAGGATAACACAATTCCTTAACAACTTTCATGAATATTGAAAATTAACTTTATTTAAATAAAGGATTTTTATAAAATTCTTGTCGTGCACATATAATTATTTTCTATGAACAATTTTAAAATCAATTAAATTTTGCCACAAAATACACATAAGAAATAAATTTTTCATTTGACTTATAAAGCTCTAATAAACATTAAAAATATAAAAAAGATTTGAATTTGAAAATCCTATTTTTGAAGAAAATAAATTACTTTATAGGTATGCACATATAATTATTTGACTGGGGTATGTACATACATTAGTATGTTCTTTCATGCCTGTTTAAGTACAAAAAATTAATTCAAAATAATACAAATTAATTAAATCTTGTTTCGTTATGTAGTTTTTTATAAAAAATATATCGACCATTCCAGAAAAGAACGCCCAAGAATATTTTGTATGTCTTCCGATTTTAATAATATTTGGTATACGCATACCATATGGAGCAATTTAAATACCTTTATTTTTATTTTTTTGAATTTTGACAAATTAGCCAATTTATTCGCTATAAATGTAGTAATTTAAAAATAATATTATCATTTAAAAATGCATTCATAATGCAAATGCAATTTTAATATGCATTTTTGAAAAATTTATACCCTCTCAATTTTTTTCATCTTCTGATATAAAAAACATTATTATGTTTGCTAAAAATTACAATATAAATTGTTCTGGGACAAAATGGTTCACTATTTTTAAAATTTTTTTTTAAATATTTCTTCAAATTTTTTCATACAAATTTTTTTATTTTTTTATTTTAATTTTTGTATTTTTTAATTTTTGTGCGCTTATTTTAAAATTAATTTTAATCATTATATTTCATAATTTGTTATTTGCGGTAGAAAACCTATTTGTCCCAGATTAAGTGCTAATGTTTTATATAATATACATATTTGTCTTCAATATTAAGCAAAAATATTTAAAATCAAAAGGGTAGAAATTTCTTAAAAATGCATCCGAAAATTGCATTCTTTTCGTAAGTGCATCATTAGCAAAAAAAATGATATTTGATTCATACAATATAATTTACAATATTTATAATAATAAACTTTATACTACTTTTTAAATTAATAAAATCCAACGTCTACTTAAGGAGTTATAAACATTTAAAGCTATATATTACTAAAAGAGTATAACCAAAAAAAGTTAAAAATCAAAATTTTTTGAAAAATTAAAATTTTTGTATGAAAAAATTTACGAAATTTTTTTTTAAAAAAATATTAAAAATAGTAGATTTTATTGTCCCAGAACAGTTATTTTTGCATTTTATAGTAAAGATATTGCTTTTTAACATATTAAAAAAAATTAAAATCGAAAGGGTAGAAATTTTTCAAAAATGCATCCTAAAATTGCATTTGCATTATGAATGCATTTTTAAATTAGAATATTATTTTTAAATTACTACATTTATAGTGGACATATTCTTCTTAAATATGCTATTTAAATCATTAAAATCCGCTAACAACTTTTGATATTGGTGTTTAAAGTTAGACACTTTTGCGATTTTTTTGACTTTTCGATCAAAATAGCGAATAAATTCGCGAATTTTTCAAAATTCAAAAAAAAATAAAAATGGAGATATTTAAATGACTCCATAGATTATATGGGTACCAAATATGAACAAAATAGGATGACTCTCCGTAAAAAAATTGGCATTTTTTATAAATCTCTCATGGAATGGACGATATATATATATATTAATAAAATCTAAATAATTTATTTAAATTATTTGAATTGGAACATAAAAATGCGTTGTTCAATAATACGAATTTTTCGGTACTACGAAAGGGCCTGACAATATATAATTCGTACTAGCGAACGTCCACTGTAGTCTCAAGAAAAGTGCTCACTTTTGCTCTATATAGTGTATTATAGTGTAAATACCTCTAATGCTTTGTATGTTGAAATCTTGAAATTTTTATAACGTAATTTCGGAAAACTTTTTTATTTGAAGTTTTATTTTTATTCAATTTTGTTCAGGTTTCCGTTTTTAATTTTTTTGAAAAAATTTTTAATAAAATAAAAAAAATAAAATAAATGATAATATTTTCCTTACCAGGAAAAATTTTAGAACATGTTCTAAAATCATTAGTTCTAGAACTGTGATAATTTCGAACAAAAATCACTGATTAAAGAACTAGTTCTAGAACCGTTCCATAGAATGGGTACTGGCTAGGTAACGCTTCCACAGAACTAGTTCTAAAGGTGACAATTTCAAACAAAAATCATTGGTCGTAACGCCAAAGTAGAACAACTACAGGCTATTTTCATGTGTTCTGCAACTAGTTGTAGAACTAATACAATTTTTCCTGGGTCAATACATTTTTTGATATGTATTATAGATAATGAAACGCTGGTATTAATACAAATTATAATAATGTAAAACCTTCTTAAATATTATTTGGTGGGAATTTGTTCTTTTAATAATTTAATTTAGTTCTTCATTCTCAATTATATTTCTCTTCTCTATATGTATTTAAGTATACTTTATTTTATTGTACAAATATTTTATGGATTATTTCTTTGACTAACTTTTTTGGAATATCATAATAATTGGTCTTTGTTTAAATAAAGTTTATCTCTTGGTTTTTTGTGAGTAGGAAACCATAAATGTTATTTAATGCTGGGTTTATTTTAACCATTTAACAAAATAAACCAACAGAAAATGCCACATTTAAGTTTATGGAATTTATTCTATTGTAGTTTTTAGTTGGCTAAAATGAAACATTTATATTTTTTTATTTTTCAGAAAAAAGCGACCATAAAGATATTAACATTATTATTTCCTACTTTAATAACAGCCAAGCGACTAAAAAGTAAAAAAGGCTTAGGTAAAAAAAAAATTAAAAAGAAAAAGAGCAGAGCACAACGGAAATGTTGCTGTACCTGGGCAACTAATAAACTTTTTGTGGATATAGAAAGAGAGAAGATTAAAAAAAAAAAAGAAAAAATGGTATATTAGTTTGTGACGAATCTTCAATACCCTTCAACAGTGTATTATTGCAACGAAGTGATAATTGTCTATATGCAACACACAGTGGTTCTAAATCGATTTATTTTATTTTTTGGAAATAATTCTTTAACTTGTGAACCGTTGGAGATATTTAAATAAAATTTCACGTAGTCAGAGCTGAGGTGTGTTTGAGTTGATCTGAAGGAGTATGGGCCTTTATCGAATCATGGGGGTAGTGGGTAGACCTCCAAATTTGGTCATCTTGGGCATATAATTTTTTTTTTTTTTTGAAAACAAAAAAAAAAAAAATACACTGGCTATATACCCCTATATGTTGGTTAACCCTACGGTACATATCAAAAGAAAATTAACGTTAATCAATACCAGTGGTACCCGGGGTACCATAGTGTAATTTTCGTTGATTTTATTCAAAAAAATATATAATTCAAATTCATTTATCTGTTAATATATATACAGAAAAATTTAAAACTTTTATGGACGTTAGAAACCCTATTAAATTTTATAAAATAATTTTTATAAACGTTAAAACCGAGAAAAATTCATAGCTCCCATATATAGCCTATTTCCGAAAATCATCATAAAGTGCATAATTTAGTGTAGTTAAACATTACGTTTTGTTTAAACAAGAGATTGTAAAAAGTACACATTTTAATTTTAAATTTTACAACAAGACTTGATCTATAATGACACAACACACGTTCCGTATCAATTCTCTGAGAAAATCGGTCAAGAAAGGCTATAACGCTCTTACAGTCATAAAGAATGTTAGCACTGACTTCATCCATTATTAAGCACAAGATGCATATAATATTCCCAGCAAAAACTTGGTAATGACATGTAGTTACGGATGTAGTTACTTTGCAATGACAACAACATAATGGCATTACATAAAAGTTGTTTAGTAACTGATTATTTATAAACCGAATGTAAATAATTATTTATGATCAGATTTTTTGAAAATATTAATTTTTATTGATTTTTATAATGCAGTTACCAAATTCATATATTTGAACAAGGGATATAAAAATTAAAGGCAAAATTTGCGTATGAATTAAATTGTAATCTAAAATAGTTTATTTTTATTACATTTATTTTAATTACATACTTGGTTGTTTTTATGCTTTTAAATTCAAATTTTTAAAATCTTTTTACAACAACAAAAAAACCTATTTTATATCCTGATATTTCATTACTTATTTATAACATAAAATGTAACTAGTTCCTATTGTTTTTACTAATCATGACTTCAGTAATGCTTTAAAATCAATGCGCTATTTAACAGCTTGGAAGTAATTAGTTACTGTAATGACATCTAAGTAATGTATAGGGTAAGTAGTTGCCTCTAATGTCATCACCGTGTTAAAATAATGAGTTATTCAGCTAATGTGTAAGTAGTGAAGAGCCATTATATTAGCTTCTTAACTCATTGCATGGCAACCAAAGTTTTTACTGGGATTCTCACCAAAACACTGAGGAATGTTGTCACTGTTGTCATAGCATCCTATCAAGTTTGGAGTTACAATATGGAAAGTTTACGTTCCTTAGCACGAGTATATAGTATAAAGTATAGTATGTAGGATGTAGGCTAAAATGTGCGCTACCATTGTCATATTCATAAATACTGGCTCAAAAGAGCGATAATTCGAAAAGTTTTTAACTTTTCACATATTAAACTTTATTTATTTTTCTAAAAATCCTAAATAACCTAAAAATTTCGAAAAAAAAAACTTATTTCTGAAACTATTTCTCCTTCAGATCCTAATGGATTTAAAGGGTTTGGTAATTTTGCCTGGCATGGACATGATTATTCCCAAGTTTAAGCAAAAAATTAATAAAATTTTAACTCTATATGAATCCAAGGACAATTAAAATAAGATTTTGAATAATAAATAGTGAAAAAAGAAGTTAATTCTAGTGTAAAATACAGAAATTATATGTGGGTACCATGGGTATTGACTCTTGTATGTGTCAATTTTAAAGCCGTTTTACATATAGAACAAGTAAACAAACTTTAGGTTTTTTCCGTTTTTATATTGTATAAACACTGTCGTGTTAAACACACAAAAAATATTTAATAATCCACGCCATTCACGACGGTTGGGTGATCATTTTAATAAAAAAAAAAAAATAATAATTTTTAAAACAATCTTTTCCCGGTCATGGATTTCGGGTATTTTGGTAGGAAAATGTGGGATTTTTTTAAATACACTGATTTTAAAACAAGTTTATCTATATTGTGACAAAATTTCTTGGGAATACCTCTCCTTTTTAATTTTTATTTAGGTCCAAATACTAACATTAGTTTTCCAAAATATGCTTAAAATCCAAATTTTAAATTTTTCGTGTCATAGTCTGGATTTTAACGCATTTAAGATAAATCCAACCTTAGAAGCTTGCAAACTTTATTAAAAAAAATAATCAAAACAATTTAAAGGTGGATGTAGATTTCCTTCTTATATAATTATTACTCTACTTAACCAATTTATTTAATTCGGGTTAATAATTTGAATATGAGAATATTTCCTACAGATAGACAGAAATAGCTGATTCGAAATAAAGCATTAACAAACAATTGTGAATTAAAACAAAACTTTTAATTTTACACTTAATCCTAAACTCAGATTTAGTAAGAAACGGTATCTAAAAGAGTCGGTTAGGCATAATAATATGAAAACCAACTCATTTAATTTTTTATGTTTTCCTTGCAGGAGTTAGTTTTTTCTAATTTTCTTTTTTTTTTTCTATAAAAAAAGTTTTAATTTCAACTTTAGTTTGCAAAGAAAACTTTAACTTCTGCTTAATTTCATTCGCAAAAGAAATAAATTTTAATTTATAAAATTAAAAAATACCACTAGACAAACTTGTCTCAACTATAACCCTTCTTTTACACCCTTTTACTAACACATATTCATTGACACATCTTAATCTTTACCAATGAAACTTGATAATTAACTTAACAATTTTCTTAAAGGGAGTAAATAACTTAGTCAATAGCATATAGTATGAATTTAATTCCCCAAACAGATATAGAGTCAAATGCAGTCGAAAGGCATAAGTTCCCAACATTTGATATTTTTATTTGTTCTCTTTTTTTTTTCTTTCTTTTAATATGCAGATATTAAGAGCAGACCAAAGAAGCTTTAAACTTCATTAAATTTAAACAAGTTTAATGCCAAAGGATTATGTTCAATGCAATGGAAGGAAATTCTTGTATGACAACAATGAAAAAAAGCAACCAACATACATTTCTACACATAGATACTCATAAAAAACATGGAATACTTATGAACATGCCTGGTCATCATAGTAGAATATACTTGAACAAGATGGAAATGCAGATGAGTGAGTCAATGAAATGCCCAGTAAACAAACTGTAAAATTTTGTTAGGGACATAAAATCCAGCAACCCAATGGTATTGTACTGCTGGTTGGTACTTATAAAAAAAAAAAAAAAAAACTTTTTCATTCATTCATTTATTCTACTGGCATGTTTTATTTTCCAGCAACAAATTAAGAGTTTTCAACTAAAGGAGATGAATACAAGAAAAGAAATTTACTAGTATTCAAGTAACTACTACCACAGTCCAGCTTTAATATACATTTTTCAATGAAAAACCAAATAAACCCAAAAATTACATTTATAAGTGGCCGCCACTTATCTAAAAGCAGCAAGAAGATGAACAAACAATAACTGCTGCTGCAATTCGCACAAATACACACAATTTTATTTTCTCAAAAAAAAAAAAAAAAAAAAAAAAAAACATTCTCAAGTGCAGACTCACAATAGTAGCTTAAGACCAGCAGCGGAAGGAAGTAAAAAATAAGAAAAACTAACTACAACTTGAAAAGATTTCTAAAGCGATGAGTGCATTGGACAACAATGATGACACCAGAAGTGTTACGGCATTTTGAACTCTTAAGTTGCAAAAGAAGCCAAATATACAAGGGACTCAAACTTTTAAGCAAGAAAAATGCCTTAGAAAAACACTTACTTACACACACCCAAACAAAATTCAACTGTCCTAATGGCCAGTCAAGCCAACTCTCTCAACACCAAAGAAATATACACAGGCCAGTAATTTTCACATACAACTTTTTCTTCAACAAACTCATCAACACAGAATAACAATGAAAATAAAAAATAAAATGAATGAAAAATTTTAAATGTAAAAAAATATCTACAAAAAAGACAATAAACAAAAAAAAATTGTAGTACAAAAAACGTACAAAGTCCAAAGTTAAACCAAAATAGGCAGGATAATACTTATAATGGTAACGAGTAAATGCATGTGAAGGGCGGTAACAAGTAAAAATAAATACATAGTTTTGCTTTCAAATAACAGTGGATTTTGAGTAAAATTTATACAAAATAGTGGTAAAAATATGCGGAACTGAGATGATTTTTATATTTTTTCTCCCCAAATATCTTTTTTAACTGACATTTTTGGTACTTTCCAAAATTATTTAATTAAATTTTGGTTAATAACACTATGAGACAAAATTTTGGATCATCAAGTATTGCCCCAATGATTTCAATGCGAAAGGAAAGTATATGAAAGTTTTGCAAAGTTAGTTTGAATTTCGATTTTATGGACTCTTAAACTTGGAAAATATTGGAACACTTTTTTCAAATGTGTGTAAATAAAAAATATTTAAGTCTGTAAATTTCAATATATTTATGGATTTTTATTGTCTAATAGAGTACAAGGCTTCTCTTTGATATTATGTAATATTTTTATTAAATGCTCTCTCTTTTTACGCCTACTTTTCATAACCAAATTGTTTGCAATATATGAGTATTCCCTTTATTCAACCGATTTAACTGATATTTAGGACGTGTATATATATTGAGCAACCACTGAAAGGAAATATAGCATATAATATCAATCGAAATGCCACGCCCACTTTTTGTAAATAATTCTCTTTTTGAATTTTCCAATTAAATTTAGCACATATAACAAGTACTATGTGAAGAAAACTATATAATTACAAAGATCAACAAAATTGCCAAAAAAATTATATCTCGAATAATTCTGCCAAATATTGTTCCTTAGGCTTGATAAAGTGTAGAAAGTAAAATGAAAAATTTCCATCACGTCACATATTTTACCCAATGAGGACTAAAGAAAATCTTGAGGAGTTTTTAGCTTCCTCTACCTGGTAGAGGAAATTAGTCAATCATGTTTTAAAGCCAAGACATGGGGCTACAAAAATGTGTATGTGTATCTAGTTATTGTCCGTCTGACTGACCATTTGTCTTTCTGTCTGCTGAAAGTAGGATAGCGCCCGGAGGCGACCACCTAGGAGGATGAAATTTCAATTTCAAATGTTCACATTATATCAGCACACTTCCCAAAAAACCGACGAAAATCGCAAAAATGCTTATTTTTTAATTTTACCAATAAAGTCCACATTTGCTACAGCCGTTGGCACACACTTTGGAACACATCTGAGTTTTCGAAACTGTATTTCGTTTGTAGATCTATGCTTTAGAATTTTTGAACATATCAACTAAATGCAAAATTTTTATACAAAATATGTACAATTCGGAAGCCCATTTTTTGTTTCCGAGTATATATCGTTCCTCAAACTATTTATACAAAATTTCGATATCGTACATGCTTTTGTTGAAGAAATATCAGCAGAAAAGTACGAAATGGACACAATGTGTTTCCAGTTTTTAGCCCATAACTTTGTTTATTTATCAACTTTGTTTATTAACCGATTTTGCCCATTTTCATTGTGCCATTCGTCCCCCTTTTTTTGATGGTGGGTATAAAAATGCTCTAAATTAGCGCCATCTGCAGGATTTTTGACCAAAAAATATATTTTTGTGTTTCCTAATTGTTTTTTAATTTTCGAAATAATTTTTTTAATTATTATACCCACCATTAAAAAGATGGGCGGTATATAGATTTTGTCATTCCGTGTGTAACATGTCGAAGGAATCATTTAAAACCCCACAAAGTATATATCTTCTGGGTCCTGTATTGATTCTGAGTCGATCTAGCTATGTCCGTCCGTCTGTCCGTCTGTTGAAAGCAGGATAGGGCTCGAACGGGACAACGTAGGGGGACGAAATTTGTGCTTTCTTAAGAAAAGAAGTCTTTATTGTAAATATTCCTTTATGCATATTTTGGTATTTATAGATCCGAATGTATCAAATGACTTTCCTGTTTTGCCGCAACTGCAAAAAGCTTGTCATACCATGAATTTTGTAAGAAATTTTTGCTGCTTTTGGGTCTTAACCTTATCTCCAACATTGTTTCGAGCATTAGCAATAAAAATTTTTAAGACACAAGCTGCGAAGATTCTGCCAGCACCTATTTTTTTTATGAAATTTGGTTTTAAATTCCGAGTCCTATTTTTGGCTTGTAATTTTTTTTTGCAGAATTCCAGTGTGGAATTTTTTGAACTTTATATGTTATCAACTTTCCCATTAGCTTTAAATTTTCGCACCAAATAGCCGAAGAACTGAGAAAACTGAGCTGATTTTCTACCAGATGTGTTTGGAGTTCCTTTCAATATGACCTATTTGGATTTTTTGAAATTTTAATAACTTGTAGGACGTAAATCTTTTTCGTCACTTATTTTGATGAAAATAAGAACAAATTAACATGGCTGTTATTAAAAATAATAACTGAAATATTTTTCCATGATAACTAGATCAAAAAAAATGTTGAATATTGATTCCGAAAAAAGTTATGAGGCAAAATGTGTGTTAAGATCTGTGTCCTTAGTCAGAAATACGTTTTCTCATTTTAGGATACATGGGAGGTAGGGGCGTAATTGTTCTGATTGAAATAAATATTTGTTCCGATACAAATAATCTATATTTATCTATATCTATATATATTTGGTGTAATTCTGACTAATATTCGAGCAGTAAATCCATGTTATAATTCCAGAATATATGGGAGGTAGGCGTGTCCTTGCTCCGATTAAAAAATAAATTAGAAGACTTATAAGCAATCCATTTTTAATGGCTGTCACAAATTTTGGTAAAGTTCAGATCAGTATTTTAGAAAAAATTTATTTTTTTAACTTCAGGATATATGGGAGGTAGGCGTGTCCTTGTGCCGATTTTTTCAAAACTTCGTATTTATTCATTATAGGCCTAAAGTAAAATGCGTACCAAGTTTCAATTTACTACGACAACTCTTTCTATTTTTGTATAATCGTTGTATGGGATCAAAGCACTGTGGTCCGTACTTACCTCCATTAGATGTTTGGGGTCCTTTTCTATTTCAAAATCATCAAAGTATCTTCAAGGAACCTTTCAGAAAAGTATAAAATTCTTTATAGTTCTTAGCGAAAATTTGATTAAAAAAACAAAAAAGTAAAGACACTTTTACGGCAAAAAAAAAAAAAAACAATTATCCTAATTTTTGTAATTTTAAATCGTTTATTTTTGGAATTTGGAAAAGATACAACACACAATTTTAAATTTTTACAAAATCGGTTGAAAATATTGGTCTATATATTGAAAAATCTGGACCAAGATCTTGCAAAATTTAAATAGCTGAAATTTCAAATGCAAATATTTTAAAAACCTTATCGAGAGCTTAAGAAGATTCAAAAATATTTTAAATTGGAAAAGAAATGTACTACGTCTATGTGAAATGCCATATAAATCCAACCAGCCGATTAGAAGTTACAGATTTATTTCCAAAAAAAAAAAAAAAATATGTACTCTGCCCCACTCTACATTCTTGCTTAAATTTAATAAGAATCGAAAATATTAAAGTGTAAAAACTAGGGTAATCGACGCGGTTTTCCAACCGGTTTTAGAACCGGTTTTTTCAGTCAATGTGCTGTCGGTTTTTTAAAAATGTTAATTTTTCGAATGTCGAATAGACCGGTTTTTTAAACACAAAAAACCGGTTTTAAAAATGGCATTATATTTCAGAAAACATGTACTAAATAGTGATAGTGATATTTGAAAATTTAGGAATAATTTTTTAAATATTCATAAAGACTTATTTCTTATGTTTTTAAAATATAGTTTAAGTCTAAATTGGAATTTATTCTGTAATATTAAATAAATAAATAACTAATAATTATCCTGTATGACCCAATTTAATTTTTTTGATCCAATATTTCCTTTATTTTTTAAAGGTGTTTGGCTTCCGTATTAAGCCATGGTTTCTGTTTATGCTAACTAAAATTTTGATGATTTTTTCTACAATTTTGAAACATAATTATCTTCTAGTCATCTAGATATATAATTTGCTTAGCATTTTTTCTCTTTCCAGAGTTTTCTGAAGCTACCAAACGACGTAGAAAATTAAAATTTGGCTTAATTATAAAACTTTTTGTCCAACAAATCCTAATGGAGCCATATTTTCAAATTTTTATCAGGGAGCGGATATAAGAGGATTTATGTGTCTTTTTCTAAGAATTTTTTTTCTTTCCAGAGCTTTCTAAAGCTCCCAGAAGACATAGAAAATTAAAATTCAGCTTAATTATAACCCTATTCTAACGGAGCCAGATTTTGAAATCTCTATCAGGGAGCGAAAATACGTGGATCTATATATATGGATTTAAATATATTTTTCCTAAGCAATGTTTCCTTCCCAGAGCTTTCTGAAGCTCCCAGACGACGTAAGAAACTAAAAATTGGCATACTTATAAAACTATTCGTTCAACAAATTCTAACAGTGCCAGATGTTTCTATCAGGGACCAAAAAGTCTGTTTTGGTATTAAGAACTTTTGAGTTGCTATACTTATTGTTTGCTCCCCAAATCCTATAAAAAACTGATTCTGTATTTCGGCCAGGGAGCGCATTTACGACGATTTTTTTTATTTTGAAAGGTTTACGAATTTAAAACTTTAATCAATAAATTCCAATAAATTTGAATGGCTTCAAATAATTGACTTCGAGGAAGGTGTCTAAATGTTGTTCATATTTTTTTCTTTTAATTTTCGGATTTGTTTGTGCATATTTTCATTATTATATTATTTTTCCTGACATTGTCAGGCTTTTACGCTTGTATTTAATAAATTTTAACTTAATTATAAGAATTGATTTTTTTAAAGAAATGTAGTCTTTTGATATAAATATTAACTTCTGCAAAAAACCGGTTAACCGGTTTTTTCTGAATTTCAAAAAGTGCAACCGGTTTTTTTAAAATACCAACTATTCGAAAACCGGTTGCTCAAAAAAGTCGAATAATCGATCACCCTAGTAAAAACCCATTAACGTTGTTTATAAATTAAAACAATAATTTTCCACACTATTTTACTTAAGAATACCAATTAGTCAATGTCGTCTTTAACTTAAATAAATGATAAAAAAATCTTTTGGTTCTTTACATTATCAGTCATTACACACCACTGTTTGTCATTAGAGTAAAATTGTTAACTTGTAGACGGAAGGAGTATACAAAATGACCACATACACAAGTGCTACTTAAGATTTACTACACTCAGAGAAAATAACATAATGGCATATGTTCGGAATTATTTTTATTACACCATTGATCACTGCCAACTCATTATGAGTACAATTTACAATATTTACATGAATATATATTTTAATGTTTACACAGTTATTTACAACGATTAGGAAAGTTCACTATTATCATCTATATAAAAGACTAATGACTGAGTGATTGGCTGGTTGATTTACTTGTTGATTCATCATCGCACAGCCCAAACTGTTAAAGCTAGAAAGATGAAATATGGACTGCAAAATGGTCTCCCACCGAATAGTTCCACTAAGACGGGATTTTTGGAAATTCGAATGTTTAGAGGGTAAAAAAGGTTAACAACGGATAAAATCAGTAACCTTATATCTCCTAAAGTAATAGAGATACAAAAAAAATTAAATAGTTATCGTTATTCATTTGAAAAATTATCGGATAGGTGTCTGGTACTTCTTTGAAATTCAGCGCTTTTAGGGGAAAAACTGTATTTTGGTAGCTTTTAATCCAGTAAGTATAGAAATAAAATATGCATCAAATTAGTACCTCATCGAAAATTGGCGAATACAAGTTTGGTACTTTTTGGAAGTTTTAACATTTAAGGGGTAAAAATCGTACCTGATTTTGGTACTTTTTTCACAAAACATATTTTTTTTTACTGACATATGAATATTTTAACGTTAGATCCGAGTACAATTTAGAAATTCATTGAAATACAACCTTTGTGACATTCAGGGGGGAATAAAAAGTACCAAAAAGGGGATAAAATCGAGAAATTATATTTTATTCAAATGAAATTATGCATTTTTTATTATATTTAACCTAGAAACATTAACTTAAGTAGGTACATGTAGTCCTAAGTTGGTGAGAATTTACAAGAAGGGACTTTGTGGTACTTTTTTGTTCTTCTGGTGGTACTTTTTGGTTTTTCTATAATATTGAACCTAGAAACATGAAATTAGATATATGATTCTAGGTGAATGAGAATCCATAACAGGGAGGTCTTGTGGTACTTTTTCATTCTTTTAAGGGAATTTTTAAAATTTTCTATAATATTGAACCTAGAAACATGAAATAAAAGATACATAGTCCTATGTGGTTAAGAATTCAAGAGGGGAACTTTGTGGTACTTTTTAATTCTTCTAATGGTACTTTTTGAGTTTTCTACAATATTGAACATACAAATATGAAATTTAAAATATATGGTCCTAAGTGAATGAGAATCCAGAAAAGAGAATTTGTGGTACTTTTTTGTTCTTCTAATGGTACTTTTTGATTTTTTTTAAATATTGAACTTAGAAACATGAAATTAAAGATAATGGATGGAGAATTTTTGGTACTTTTTTGTTCTTCTAATGGTAGTTTTTGAATTTTCTATGCTAAAATCATGAAATTAAAGATTATGTGAATAAGAATGCAGAAAAGAGGATTTGTGGTACTTTTTCGTTTTTCTAATGGTAAATAAAATCATGAAATTAAAGATTTATGGTCCTATTTAATAATAGAAATAATTTGGTAGTTTTTGAACCTTCGAACGTTAAAGTTCTAAGAAACTGATAACTATTTTTTTTTTTTTTTTTTTTTTTTTTTGTTCTTAATGCTAACAGAAGAGCAATATTATAACTGTTCCCAGGATAGATAGGAATCTTAGTTGAATTTAACGAGTTTCTTCACTTTTGGTATTTAATTTTTTAATAAAAAGCTACCAATTTTTTATCTGGTCTATGTAGCAGTACTGCAAGTTCGGATACAATGAGGTAAGGAAGCGCACTGTTTTTATGCCATTAGAAATATTATTCATTTTATAAAAAATATAACATTTATAGGATTAAAATTATAACTTAACACATTTTCAATTTATAATATAATTTTTAAAAAAATCTACGCTAACGAAGTAGCGGGTATACTGCTCGTTATAATATAAAATCAATTATATAAATAAAAAAATCTTTGCGCAGCAATGATATTTTACAAAAATTTCTACTAATTATATTCAAACATATTTTTTTCCTACCTGTAAAAAAATTGCTACTGCTGTTGCAGCAACTCAAACACTTGCAACAAAAAAATAAGGCAGCAACATCAACATTATTATCATCAACACCAGAAGAGGATTTTACTCTAATAGTGTGGTAACTGCAGTTGGTCATAAATGAAATGGCATTAAACATAACAATAACAACAACAATTCAAGTAAGAAAAGAAGTAAAAAATAAATATAAACTTTAAAAAAGTTTTTGTGCTTTTAGCAACAATAAAATAAGATAAAAAATAATAAAATAAAAAAAAAAATATTTTACACGCAATAGAAACAAACAATATTTAATAAAGAGAAAACAAAAAATGTAGAAAAAACTATTGTTTGTGCAAAAAAAACTTTTTAGTTAAGTCGCTCTTTCTGCTTCAGTTTCCTAGCAACCAACGCACAGGGAAAAGAATTGCTCCTTCCACATTTAGATATAACCTTTTATGAATGTGTGTGTATAAATTTCTAAACTATTACTTAAACTAAAAACTAAATATTTTATTTTTGGTTTTTATATTTGTATTTCATATAAAACTTAATGGTGGTTTGGTTGTAGTTGTAGTTAAGTTGTATGTATTAGTAGTTTGTAGCGGTTATTGTGTTCTTCAGTTACAACTAACTGTAACTAGAAGAACAACACCAACAAACAAAAAAATTTGTTTGCTTTAAGGAGGAAAATAAAAAAATAAATAATAAAACTTACATGCATTTGGGTTTGTTGCTTGAATTCCATGAAATTCCAAACTGTATTTGATGTGGCTGCTACCAAAGTTTGACCAGTATTTTGCAATACACAATTCAAGTATGTTGTTCTCCTGCAAAACAAATAAAAGAGAGAAAAAAATATTAAAAAAAAAAAGAATATTACAATGAAAAGAAAAAAAATCCTCATAAAAGGAATGAAATATGAACGAAAAATAATGGAATATAAGTGTAAATACCACATGTACAATGAAAGTTTTTAAATATGTACATATTACACTGGTACGCGATTTTATGAGAGAAAAAATACTTAAGCTTTATATTTCTTTTTTAGATTAAAAAATGCTGCAATATGTGAATAAAAGATATTTTAAGTAATTTATAAATCGGACACAGTGTTGAGAATTATATCTATCGCTTCGAAAAAGTTGGTTTCAACAGTCGCACGTTGGGGTAAAATGTGTCAAAAGTGGCGCTTAATTGAATTTTAAAATTTAAAGTTTTGTAATAAAGTTGGGTACCGAATAAAAAGAGACAAAATTATCTATCAATATCAATATTAAAATCTTTAAGCTAGGTTGTGTTGTTTTCTTATAAGGTGCTCTCAAAGTAAAGAATTTTTTTACATTTTTGAAAAACAGTAAAAAATTAAATTTTCATCAACTTTCAGTACATTTATTTTAAATAAAAAGTCTTTTAAGGTAAAAATTTAAAATGAAACCATCAACTTCAGATATTTAAGTATACTTTTCTTCAAGTATTTGTAAATTATATTTTGTCCTAATATTTTTGTTATTTTTTTGAAAATTATCTTAAAATACACTAATTTTCAGCTTTCATGGAAAGCAACTTAAAATGTTACAGGATTTTTGCTCTGAAAATTTTCTGAAAAATAGTATATGTTGTCCACTTTAATATTATGAATAAAAATCTTGCGCATATTTAGCCCGATTTGAGAAAATATTTTTTTTTTAAACCCAGTAGATTTCATACAAAAAACAGCTTAAGTGCAGACATTTTCTTTGCTTTATCAAGCATTAAACAGTGGGGAAGAATCGAAATAAATCTGTAACTTCTAATCGGCTAGTTGGATCTGCATGAAATTTTGAGTTTAGAAGCAGGATCCAATATACGCATCAGGAGCGGAACTATATGGTATTAGTGTCATTGAAAATGTTTAACCAATAGCGAATTTTTGTTCCTTACCCGATTTCCAAGATTTTTATATCACCTTAAAGTCCTTGATAAATCCTTTAGAAAACATGCTTACATGTACTACTTATCTTATATATTTTTCGAGTCATATACAGTGTGCGAAATAACCTAAGCATACAAATTATATTAGCATGCTTTATTTAAAATTATATACAATGTTATAGCGGCTTATTAGTTTTTATGGCTAATTGCATTCCTTATAACATATTCCAATCATAACGGCATTGATAAAGAAGTCTGTAGGCAAAATATACGTCAACATAGCATTATTATTTTTCTTGCATTTTGTTAGGGCCTTTATAGTGTTAAAGCGTCTCCTTTCAGCAAAAACTGTTTGGCATATAACTCCTCGCATACTCTCGGAATATTCAGCTCTATGGAAAAACTGGCTCATGCCCTATTAGAATAATTTTTTTCCGCAAACAAATTTTTTTTTTTTGTTGACTTTTATTATTTGATGTGTCGATCTCTCACTGAAATGTATGGACCAATTTCCAATAGTCCTTTTTATAAGAAAAGGGACTTTTACCATTATTTTCTATACTTATAAAACCCTTTAGTATTGTTTTATTGTAACTAATTGCATGATATTCTATAATAAATCCTTCCAGTAATTTGGTAAGCATCTGATTTTCTCATCCCGCCGTTTATTTTGTATCAATACACGAAAGAACCATCTAGTAATATAAATTAAACATTTTTTTGTCACTCAAAGCATCTTCCTCCAATTTTGGCTAAAAATTTTTGATTTACGGTGAACCACAGTCTTGGTGCTTTGTAAGAGTTCAAAGATTTAAATTTTAGTATCCCTTTTCGCATACTATATGTTGGGATATAATTTTTAAATGTATGAATACAACTCAAAGATAATATCAGTTTAAAAATGGTTCATATTTAGCAAGGCGATACTTCTTTTTTAGTGCGAATTCTTTTTATGTCCATAATATTTTTATTTCTTTTATCAAAACTGTTTTTTCGGTAACTTTCGCAATTGTTAGGACACATAAATATGATAACCTTTATTTCGGATTGGTTTTCAGATATTTGAAAAAAATCCAGCCACATATTCTGTATGCTGTCAACCTGGCGGAATGTTATTTAATTGAATACGTTAAACGGGACATTTCGTTAATTACTGTTACATTAATACAATGAAACAATTTAAATCATATAGAGTTCAGTTATTAGGGAAACATTAATACCAAAATGTGTTATTTTATTTAAATGATGACTAAAGAATCATGATTATCTCAAAATTTTATTTTATATGCTTAGGTTATTTCGTTCGGAGTTTTTAAAAATTGTTATATTTTTCCAAATAAACCATATAAAATATTACATTTTCCATAAACCCTTTAATGCACTTAGATGGCAGTTTCTAAAAACATAATTCATATTTTAATTATATTTATAGGTAGCAAAATATGTAAAGTTTTACTCTGTATGCTTAGGTTTTTTCGTGCACTGTACATTTGAAATTTCTAAAATCTCAATTTTACAAGATCTTGGCTAAGATTTTTCCATATATAGCCAAATATTTTCAACCGCTTTTATTATATTTTATGTAGTTGGTTAAAAAGCAAAATTATCTATCAAATAAAGAAAATTTTGAGTTGTTATCTTTAGTGAGTCAAAAGTTAAACGATTTTGAATTGGAAAGTTTGCAAAAATTAAAAAAACAGACGGACAGGTGGACGAACATTACAATTCTTTCAAAAAAAAATCTTAAAATGCGAAAAATATTTTTTTCCACTTCTCGATTAATATGAAAACCAAATGAAAGTATTAAAATTTTGATATTACCTTTCCCTGAATTAAGTTGCATTTAACCCAAATGTATAGACGGACGGACATTGCCATGCTGCCAAAAAATATTTTAGAATTCTAAAAATGCATTTTTTTACTAACTAATGAACAGAAAAAATTTAATGTAATCATCAAAATTTGGATATCATCTCTTCCTGAATTAAGCGTCATTTTCGTCCCATTTAACCCAAATGTATAGACGGACGGACATTACCATTCAGCCAAAAAACGTCTTGTAATTCTAAAAATGCATTTTTGAACTTACTAAAAAACAGGAAAATTAAACGTGATCATTCAAATGTTGATACCACCCTTCTCTGAATTATGCATAATTTTCGACCCATTTAACTCTAATGTATAGACGGACGGACAGACTTTACCGTTCTGATAAAAAAAAACCTTAAAATTCTAAAACTGAATTTTTTAACTAATAATCAATAAAAAAAAAATAAAACGTGATCATTAAAATATTGATATCACCTTTCCCTGAATTAAACGCCATTTTTCACCCCTTTTACCCCAATGTGAGTCGGACGGTTACCTTTATTTGGAATTCATTTGGGCTACCTAAAAGGATCCTAATTATGTTTTTTTAACTAACTAATCACTTCTTATATTTATTAACTCATAAAAGATCTATTTTTTTTTTTTTTTTTTTTTTTTTTTTTTTTTACAAAAAATTACGATTTTTTTAATGTTTATTTTGTTTAAATAACAATAAAGACAAAAAATTTTATCTAAGGAGTGCGATCGAAAAAATCTTAACACACGTACTGCCTTATGACTTTTTTCGGAAAAAAAATTTTAATTTTTTTTCTTTTTTTTTTATCCAGTTATCTTTGAAAAATATATCAGATATTATTTTTAATAACAACCATGTTGATTTGTTGTGAGTTTGATCAAAATGAGTGAAAAAAGGATGTACGTGCTATAAATTATTAAAAAATTAAAAAAAAATCCAAATAGGTCCTACAAATAATTGGCCAAAGAATTAAATTTCTGCTGTCAAACTATTTCCAAGGTTATCAAACAGTTTCAGGAGAATTTGACCATTCATAAAAAAGAAAAAGGTCCATATGATGTTAGGAAGGCCAGACAATTTAAAGCATATTGAAAAGAACTACAAACACATCTGGTAGAAAAGCAGCCCGGTCAGCTCAGTGCGCCGACTATTTGGTGCGAAAAGTTAAAGCTAATGTAGAGTTGAAAACATATAAAGTCCATTCCAGACAGGAATGCTGCAAAAATTTAGAAGCCAATAATAGGGCTCGGAAATTAAAATCAAATTTCATAAAAAAATATTCATGCTGTATAATTAACTACGAAACAAGCTTTATGCAGTTGCGACAAAAGAAGCAAGTCTTTTGTTACAGTCGTGTCTATAACTACCGAAATATACAATGTTTGCAAAAAAGGCTTCTTCCTTTCATAAGAGAGCACAATGTGTCCTCACATTTTTGGCCTGATTTGGCATCATGTCACTGCGGTAAGAAAGCTCTCATTCAGACTGAAACGTATTTAAAAGTATAAAATTTTAAACAAATTAGTTACAGATCTGAACTCACAAGACTTGAAACTAATACATAGATTGCAAAATTTTGACACAATAGGTTTCTTTTTATAATCATGATTGTTGTTCAAAGTTCAAGAACATAGAAAAATGGCTAAAAATAACTTAAGTTTTTCCCATTCTTCTACAATTTTTGTTAGCGCGTTTATACTTTTTGATCTCATTCTATCATAAGTAAACTAATCGGACTTTACAGATAAATTCTGCACCATCTTTGTTGTTGTGCAGACTTTCAACAGTTAAATACAGGATAGTCGAGTTTTGATGACAAAATTTTTAATTTTTTTTTTTAATTTTTCAGTTTTTTGGGCGGGGTCTGTGCGCTCCTCAACCGAATACAAAATTTTGGATAGAGATTGATACTTGTTGTAATTGTGCGTATTTTGCGCTATATTCCGTTGATGTGCCCGAAATAGTCAACGTAGTAGATAGTCTCAAAGTTTGGAAAACAAGTTCAAAAAGTCAGTTTTTCGCGAGGCACATTCACATTTTCATATGGGTGAACTTAGTTTTTTTGTTATTATACCCTTCACCACAGGTGTAAAGGGTATATATAAGTTTGTCATTCCGTTTGTAATTTCTACAATATTCATCTAAGACCCCAAAAAGTATATATATTCTGGATCCTTATTGATAGGGGAGTCGATATAAAGATGTCCGTCTGACCGTTTGTCTAATGAAATCAGTTTTTAGAAATACTAATCCCAGTTATCAGATATATATGTTTAATACATCAAATTGTAGGAAATATTCCTTAGAAAATCGCTAATAAAAATGAGCAAAATCGGTTGATAATTAACTGATATCGGCGAAAAACCGAAGATACTCCCAAAAAATCGTATTTGTTGACGGATTTTCTCGGCTCCTATACAAGCTTGCGACTTCGTTTTTGCATGAAAAATTCGAAATCTTTCTTCAACTTTTTTTTTCTGAAAAAAATCGGTCCATTATATCCCAGATATCGGCCAAAACGCATTTTTAGACTTTTTGAAGTTCCTATATAAGCTACGGGTTTCGCTATTAAACAGGATGGTCATAAATATTTTTATAAAATTTCGGTTTTTTAATCAACCAAATTCGTTCATAAACCGAGTTATGGGCCAAAAACTAAAAAAAAATTTTTTTAATAATATAAATACACAGAAAAATATTTATATTAAGCATTGTTGTTGTTTTTTTTTGTATGGGCAAGTAGTTTAGTTAGCAACAGCAGTAATATAATGATTAACATTGTTGTTGTTTGTATATGCAGTCAGTTTGTATATATGTACATACATACAAAAATATATAAATATTGTTGTTGTTGTTTATATTTTTAAAGCAATGCTTGCTATGACTGTTTCTTTTCGTATTCAAATGTTGGTAGTTTGGAAAAAAATTTTGATTTATAAATGTGAAAATATGAAAGCATAAGTTAAGGCGAAAATGTTATTATTTGTCGGAAATATGGTAAGATGGTAATATGATAATATGGTGAAGGCTTTTCTTTTTCTTATTTCATTTTACATAATAAAATCAGAGGAGCATTAAAAATAAATTTAATACAAGAATTTTATGGACTTTTTGAAAATTATGCAAATATTGCACTTTTTGTTTTTCTATTTTTATATAGAAAATTGCAATTTAAACAAATATTGGATATATAGATATAAGAGTGCCGATAAATATAATTGATTGGGTTCATAAATTTAATTCAAATGTCGTTGATAGTTGAAAACGGGACATTTTTGTGAAAACACATTACGCTAAGGCACATCGTGTGGACAGCATGAAATCAAAGGTTCGAAAGGCTTAATTCTTTAATTAATTTTTTTAAATCGAATTAAATTTATTATCCTAATCATTCTTTAAAGCATTCAAATTAATTTAATTCATTGAATTAAATTCTTTGTACTTCATATGAGTTGAATTAATTCAGCTATGAATTAATTCCTTAAAGAATTCACTCATCAATTTTACAATTCAGCTTAAAAAATATATTGAATCATTCAAATTTTCTTCAATTCAAATCCATTACAAATTAGCTTTAGAAAATATTTTCTAATTCATTTTGTAAAAGATTAAAAAACAAAATATTACAAATTGAATGAAAGAAAAATATTTTCATTCATTTTGGAAAAGATTTGAATTAACAAAAAATTAATGAATTTTTTATGAATTAATTCAATAAGGAATTAATTCTATTCAAACAAAAGCCTTTGAATTAAGCTATTGAATTATATTTTTGAGAATGGTATTATGGAATGAAAAATTCATATTTCTTAATTCAGAATTAAGATTTAAGGGAATTAAGCTTACATTTAATTAAGTCTTTCAAAGCTCTGCATGAAATTAACTATAATTGGGATAATTAGTAGGTGTTTGTTATGCTTAATAAAAATTCGGAGCTGCCTCAAAAAATTTTGAAAGATAAACATTTTATGGACATCTTCATTTTTTGTAAAAACTAATTAATTTTTGTTTTGTTTAGATGTTAAGAAAATACAGTGCAAGCTCGTTATTCGCGACTACCCATTATCGGGACGGCCCTGTTATCGCGACGGCTTAATTTTTAAAATTGCAGGTTCTATATACGCGACAATACGAAAAACTGGTTCTATTTTCGCGACTCACATCTGGAAAACCTTATCTCATTTTTTTTGAAATCGATTTAACAGGTAGATCTGTTTCAAATTCTACTGCAAAGTATATACAAATAGTCCAACACTTTGGCAACAGTACCTAACTATTTTTCGGGATTATAAAATCCCGAATCCCGGGATTGGACGAAAAAAATAATTTTCTCTTTTGCTATTTTTTACTTGAATATTTTATTTTGAACAAAGTCTTGCAAATTTTGAATTTATGATTTACTTTTATATATTTTAGGTATACATAAATGTATTGTAATATTAATTTTGCACCTTTTTGATCTTTGGAAAGGGCCTGTTTATGGAAGCTTTGGTCAATTATCGACTAATCATTTTAAAAATTGGTACATTGATTTGTGGTAATTCATCTACACATTTATATTTTTGCCTGATTAATGCCCGTTTAAGTAAATTAGGAGAGGTCCATTAATGTGACAATGTTAAAAAATTGTATTTGGTAGTTACAAACGATTTTATTTGTGTTGAATTCTACCACATAGGGTCAAACTCTATTATGGAAAGACATCTTCGAAATCAACCTATAGTTTACCTATATTTTACATATTAACTATCTATGATACTCAACAAGGCTTTAAATCATACATATCCTTAGTTAATGGCAATTTTATGTGAAAAATTATCTGCAAAGATTGATATTCCCGTATTTTTGAGATATTTCCAGGAATCCAATTAATATAAGTAAAAAATTAAATAAATATTTTATTTTTTATTTACACTAAAATTTATTTCACTATTTTCCAATTTCTTACTTTTTTAAGTAAAAGCTTGTTTCTTAAATTTTTTAAATATCTCTTTTTTACTAGTTTTACTAGAATTTCAAACGAAAAAACCTTATGTTTTGTTTTTAAGAATAGGAATAAATTTCTTTAATTGAAATATGTATAAAAAATTTATTTTTTCCTTATATTTAAAATGTGTTTTCATGTGAAATATCAATCCCGAAAAATCCCGGGATCCCGGGATTTGAAATTACAAAATCCCGAATCCCGGGATTTGCAAAAACCAGTCCCGTTTGACATCCCTAGTGTTAGTAACAAAAATTTAAATGTATTAATGCCTTTTTATTTTCCCCATACACACAGAGTTCATTAAAAATGTTGTAAAATTCAATTTCTTCGCATTTTCAATACCAAAAATTGTAACTTTGTTGTACAATTTAATTTGTAAAACAAATTGTCAAAAACTAATAAAAAAAATGTGTATTTAGTGCAAATTATTAATATAAAAATGGGCTAATAGTGTTACAAAAAATTATAAAAATGTATGTAAAAAATGCAAATAATTCAAAGATTTAAAGGTAAAATTTGTATGTGTTTTCTTTGTATTAGTTCTCTGACAACTCACACGGCACCCGTACATCAGAGAGAGAAATTTTACCAAAAAATAGTCGGACTACTTTGTATACTTTGTTCTACTGCATTAAAAAAAATTAAATAATATATTACACAGAGTTACAAAATGAAACAAAATTTCTGCTTCTGAAACGAATGTTTCTCAATCAATTCGGATATACAGTATTCACAAGTACTAAGCCTCTAATTCACTTTTTTTGAATTGACTCTCGTTCTCGCGATAAATCGCGATTTGTAAAATTAAGGGTGTTGCACAATATATTGAAGCATATCTCACAAACTACTTGTCTGATTTTGTTCAAAAAAATATCAAAAAATTTTAGTTAAATTTATCTTCAAGTTGTTCCTACATTACTTTTTAATACGGTAAACAGTTATGGAGATATTAAGTCCATCTTTTGAGAAAAAAAGTTTTTTTCTTCAAAAAATCATAAAAATTCGTAAGTGTCAAAAATTTAAATTTGTATTCCTCAACCATAAAGATAAATTTATTGCAAATAAAACAAGACATATTTCATTAAAATCAATGCATAAATTTTAATTTTATTCACAAATTAGTCAAAATACTCATTTACAAGTTACATAGACAAATTTAAAAAATTACACTCATTTTTTAAGTTTTGAATTTTTTTATGGAACTTGTTGATGAGTATTTTAACTAATTTGTGAATAATATCAAAACTTATTCATTGATTTTAATTAAATATGTCTTATTTTATTTCCAACAAATGTATCTTTATCATTAACGAATAAAAGTTTGAATTTTTGACTCTTTCGAATTTTTATGATTTTTTTAAAAAAATGTTTTCGCAATTTTGTATAAAACTTTTTAAATAGGCTTAATATCTCCATACTTGTTGACCTTATTAAAAAGTAATGTAATTGAGACTTGAAGTTAAATTTAATTAGAATAGAATTTTTTTTTTTTTTAATAAAATAAGACAAGTAGTTTTGGAGATATATTTCAATATATAGAGAAACCTCCTTAATTTTACAAATCGCGATTTATCGCGAGAACTAGAGTCAATTCAAAAAATATGGATTAGAGGCTTAGTACTTATGAATACCTTGTTTCCGAATTGACTGAGAAACCCCGTGCCGCAGAATCAGTGTTTCCCTGTGTTATTACAATGATTGAATTAATAAAAACCCTAAAGTATTTAAATTGTTTGTAAGAATGTTACTATTATTAATGTTATTTCCATTGATATGCGTAATTTAAAACCAGTTGGAAAACCGCGTCGATCACCCTACTATCGATGTGTTTAACGACAAAAATCGGTGAAATGTTACTACAGAATAAGGAGTGAGATCGAAAAAATCTTAACACACATTTTGCCTCATAACTTTTTTCGGAATCATTATTTAAAATTTTTTTTGATCTAGTTATCATGGAAAAATACTTCAGTTATTATTTTTAATAACAACCATGTTAATTTGTCCTTATTTTCATCAAAATAAGTGACGAAAAAGATTTACGTCCCACAAGTTATTAAAAAATTTCAACAAATCTAAATAGGTCTTACAAATAATTGGCCACAGAATTAAATGTCGTCCGTAAAACCGTTTCTAATGTTATTAAACAGTATCAGGAGAATTTGACTATTGATGTGAAACCTAGTTCGGTAAGAAAAAAGGACCACATGATATTGGGAAGGCCAGAAAATTGAAGGCATATTGAAAGGAACTCCAAACACATCTGGTAGAAAATCAGCTCAGTTTTCTCAGTGCTTCGACTATTTGGTGCGAAAATTTAAAGCTAATGGGAAAGTTGATAACATATAAAGTTTAAAAAATTCCAAACTGGAATTCTGCAAAAAAAAAAAAAATTACAAGCCAAAAATAGGTCTCGGAATTTAAAACCAAATTTCATACAAAAATACTCAAGCTGTATAATTGACGTAGAAACGTAGGTGCTGGCAGAATCTTCGCAGCTTGTGTCTCAAAAATTTTTATTGCTAATGCTCGAAACAATGTTGGAGATAAGGTTAAGACCCAAAAGCAGCGAAAATTTCTTACAAAATTCATGGTATGACAAGCTTTTTTCAGTTGCGGCAAAACAGGAAAGTCATTTGATACATTCGGATCTATAAATACCAAAATATGCATAAAGGAATATTTGCAAAAAAGACTTCTTCTTTTCTTAAGAAAGCACAACGTGTCCACATATTTTTGACCCATTTGGTATCATGTCACTACGGTAAGAAAGCTCTGGAGTGGTACCAAATCAATAACATAGTTTTAGTACCAAGAGAGGTCAATTTTCAAAATTGTCCAAAGCTTAGACCAGTGGAGAGATATTGAGCTCTTGTGTAAAGTGAATTCAAGAGCACAAAAAATGTGTACCAAAATACCGAAGATTTTAACAGAAGATGTGCACACTTTCCAAAAAAGTGACTGAAGCAACTATCAAATCTCCAAAGAAAGGGTTTTCAAAAATGGTCCACAATTTTATAATTAGTGGTTAGAACCATAAATAATTATATAAATAATTATATATTTCTGTGATCTGTGCTAAATTATCAAATGATTAAAAAAATAATGAAAACTCTAAGATCAACCGTTTCCAAGTTATTGAATATTATGTATGTTAAGAATTTTTCGATCTCACTCCTTAGCACTTATCAACAAAATTTGTTAACTAACGAACTTTCAATACTTAACAAAAGATTTTTGTTGTTAAAAAGTTACGGAATTGCGATACTGAAATGAAAAACCTCATTTTAAATTTTCTCAAAGGTACTTATATGGAAGTTATGGTCAATAGTAAACCGATTCTTCCAAATTCGATTTCATTAGATTTATTGAGGCGTAATTTATAAATGTTTAAGTATTTTTGATCAAGGGCTACCACCAATTATGGACCGATTCTACTGAAATTTGATGAGATTTTAAGGCTACAAAAAATTATTAATTTTCTATTCTATTTGAACATTAAAAGAAAAAACAATCTTAAATTTTTTAATACATTTTTATGGAGTAACCTAATATACTTAGTTAGTATTACTTATAAGAACATACATTTATACATCATATGCTATTTATAAGTAAAGGACAAAGGATTATTTTAATACGGTAAAATTTTAAAACTATTGTATGGTTTTAAACAGAAAATTCAGAAACAACATCTTTTAGTAAGAAATGTCAAAAAATAAAAAAACTATTGTTAAGAAAAATAAATATTCCTGTGAAAAATAAAAGTAGATAAATATTTTCAAATAAGTGTTGGAGTGTTTAAATCTAGTTTAAACAAATTTCAAATATGTAATTTCATAAGAATGAAGAAGTGCAAAAATGACAACATCATGCATTTAAGACAGATTATAGAATTGAGTTTATAAATGGGCATTCGGTTTAAAGGACAAAAGTAAAATAGAAATATAAAATATGGTTAAAAAGTAGTAAGTTCTAACTAATTGTATATTTGACTAATTGATTGTACAAGTTTATAGAATTTATGTAGAATTTCTTAAATTTTTCGCCAATATTGTTAGGAAGTTAAGAGTTGCTAAATATTTTTGCACAAAATTTAACTAAAACATAATCAAGAGATCACTATAATAAAAAATAGGAGTAAGTTATATTTAAAACTGTATACATTTGTATAATAGTAAACAAATTGTAGAGAACTGAAGATCAATTTTAAAAAATTTTTTAATATTTTTCCCATATTAAGCTAATTTTTACGCATCGTTTGAGAGGTCTTCCTACAAAATTATTGTCACTCTAATGTCCACTTGAAGTTCGAATTTTTCGTAGCCCTTTTTTTCAATGTGATTGGAAATAAAAATCATTTAAATTATTCAATTCGCACTTTAATATATGTTTTTGTTGTTTTATAGACTATGTAACGAAGATTATTAGTTCATGAATAATCAAGCACTAATAACAACGTACATATATTATTTATTATTTTCATTATTTTATGACAAACGCAACACTACACTTGCTTCAGCCGCGAACATCCTTATTACTAACATCTTTTTTATTCATGAACACTCTTATTGTTATTCTATTTCAAGTTAGTGTATGTGTTGTTTACACAACATTATAATTCTCATTTAGTTTATACCATTTTTCATACATATACTTTAAGGTTTGATGTTGACGGAGCTGTTCAAACGAGACAAGAATTTGCCACGGTTTTTATAATTTATTCTAACCGACTGATACGAATCAGTAGTCAATGAAACGAATCGGTCATTTTTTTATGTTTGGAGCTCGGACCTAGTTCGAGAACCAAATAATACATTGTACCAGATACTTCAGTCTACAGTTCAATACAGAGGCTTCGACCTACTGTTCAATACAGAGACTTCGGTCTACTGTTTAATACAGAGACTTCGGTCTATTGTTCAATACAGAGACTTCGGTCTACTGTTCAATACAGAGGCTTCGGCCTGCTGTTCAATACAGAGACTTCGGTCTACTGTTCAATACAGAGGCTTCGGTCTACTGTTCAATATACCTGTAATAGAATAAGTTAGATTTAAGCTTCGTATAACCCGAAGCTGGAAGATTAATCTGGATTTGTCATCCGAAACCGAATTAATTTACCAAACCTAAGCTATCATCCGATGCCGAATTAACCTGATAAACCCGAATTCGTCATCCGAAGCCGAATCATCCTGATAAACCCGAATTTGTCATCCGAAGCCGGATTAACCTGCCAGACCCGAACTATCATCCGAAGTTGAATTAAGCTGCTAAACCCGAACTAACACCCGACTCAAGCCGCTGAATCCGAAGCCGACTGAACCTAAAGAATTATCGTAGATTTTCGTAATTTGTTATAAATAATATAAAGATTAAATAAATATTTAATATATTTCTGAACCCCAGAAAGGGTAAAATTATTGTGTTATTACTTAAGGTTTTGTGGATCCGTAAGTCGACCCTGGACACGACTGAACTACCTCAGCCGACGACAAAACCACGTTACAACTACTAACATTAATACACTAAATTTTTGCTGGATGCCACTCCTTTCTATGCCAATTTTTATCATAATATTATTAACTTTATTTAAGTTGATCTTATGTCTAAACTACTGGACCGATAAAAATGAAACATGGCATATATGTATATCTTCGACTGGATGCCACGCCCACTTTTATTAAAGAAAGAATTGCTTTGCTTCGTAGTAAGTAAATTTAAAATTTTATAAACATTTTGATGACGGTGGTAAAAAAAATATATTACAATATAATAAAAATGGGCGAAAAATAGGCGTGGCAGCCATACAGACTAAATTTTATAATATACAATATTTGAGTTCCTCGTGTACGTAAAATTTTATGTGAGTTGTCTTAGTATCATTAAGAAAGTAGAAAAATATATTTTTACTGAAATTGGGCTAAAAACTGGGCGTGGCATCTAATTTATTTTTAGCCTATAGATTTTTCCCTAATATACTTGAAATATGTCCAAAATTTAATTCGAAAATTCAAAAAGAGAATTATTTACGAAAAGTGGACACGAAATTTTCGTTCCAGTGCACAGTAGGGCAGAATTGAAATTTTTTGGAAATAAATCTGTAATTTCTGATCGGCTTGTTGGATTTGCATGAAACTTGGTATAGGCATAGCAGAGACTATGCCACTTTGAAGTTTATTAAGTCACGGAAAATTCCATTTTTTGTGTATTTTTGTACAAACACACATTCGAACGTTGGCTACGGGAACAAATTATTTATGTTGTTATGGCTTTTTCACATCCACAATAGTACAATGTTTTTGGAATTTTCCGTGACTTAGTAAACTTTAAAGTGGCATAGTTTCGGTTCTGTAAAAGATATTGATTTCAATCTTTTTCTGTATAACGATTTTTTAAATTAAAGCACAATTTTTTTGAGAAACTATAAATATTTTATCTGTAATAAAATCTTTGTTATTAAAGATATCTTAAAAAGATTTTCAACGGATGTAGATTTTATTGTACAAAATTAGAAAGTGAAAAAAACTTTAAGATTTAAGGAATCCCACAATTCCCAAAAAAAAAAAAAAAAAAAAAAACGCCGAAAATCCCAAAAATGTGTTTTTTCACATATTCGGCTATAAAATCCACATTTTTCCGAAAATTGAGAACTTTTAACAACATATTACAGATTCTTAAACTGCATTCCGTTGGCCGATTCATGCTTAGTGATACCTTTCAGGAAAGTATAAAATAATTATATGTTGTTAAAGAAAATCTTATTTTAGAGAAAAAATAGTGTAGATACTTTTTCGGTAAAACACAAAAAGTAGTAATTTTTGCAATTTTCAAATTCAAAGTCGTTTATTTTTGAACTCGGTAAAGATATCGAAAAATTTTTTTATTCAATAGATAATTTTGTTCTTCAATTAACTAAAGAAAAAACAAATGAAATCGGTCGGAAACACTAGGAATCACCATATATGAAAAAAACTTGACCAAGAACATGCAAAATTGAGGTAGTTAAAAATTCAAATGCAAATAACTCAAAAACTATAAGAGATAAATAGGACATGTAAGCATGTTTTTTGTAGGTCTTATCAGTGACTTTAATAATGTATAAAAATATTTGAAATTTTCCCCTTCCAAACTTAACATTGTACACTCCTCTGCTATACCTATACCAAATTTCATGCAAATCTAACAAGCCAATCAATAATATATATAGACGTCCTAAATATTAGTTAAATCGGTTGAATTATACATAATATAAAAACCGATATATATATTGAAATTTACAGATTTAAATATTTTTTATGAAAAGTGCTCCAAAATATCCGAAGAGTCCATAAAATCGAAATTCGAACTAACTTTAAAAAAACTCTTTGGAGATTTTACTAATCTGATGGTATATTTTCAATTCGCATTGGAATCATTGAGGCAATATTTGATGGCCCAAAATTTGTCTCAAAGTGTTATAAAGCATTGTAAAACCTGGCGCACAGAAATTATTCTGAACATGATATCCCAAGATTTTATATTATTTAGATCAATTTAAGTCTCAAGATATATTTGAATATATATTTTAAACTACATATAAAGCTAGTATCATTTCGGTTGGATATTTGCTGGTATATTACAGGCAATTTCTGAATGATATTTCTAAACTAACTAAAATTGCCAAGTACTTAATTTATTTCGCTACGTCAGGCAATCTGTCATTGTAGTATATGGATTATACGTTTCTAAATTTCAATTAGTGTAGTTTTAAAACTTAAGATATTGAATTATGTTTTCGCTATAACTAAACCATACAAAGACATTTTATGTTCCAATTAAATCAGGGTTTAGTAGATCTTTGATAATTAAAAATATTATCCAAAAAGATTAATAAGTGTCCCAATTAAAAAGTGAGGTTAAGAGACAAAATCGCATATTATTCCAAAGTGGATAAAAACTCAAAATTTTAATTTGTGTCAAAAGTATAGATAATCACCTTTAATTGGGTATCATTAGATTTTCCATAGTTCAAAAACTAGGTATTTTATAGGGGTTTAAAAATAACAAAAAGCATTTCGGATCACCTTTTAACTACGATGGCCTATTTTGGAACTTAAACTAGCGAGCCCCATAGCTCTTTAATCAATATTATTAGAAAAGTAAATGTAAAAATTATTCCCATTTTGTTTATAAATCTTCTACTTTGTATCAATCCAATGTGTAAAGATTTTTTTTATATTTAATAGCATTAAAAGTGTTTATGACAAATACATATGTACATAACTAAGTATTAAGTACTTTGGTATTTTTGGACACACCTTAAAACATTTTCAATTACCAAAAGGATTTTTATAGGTAGCTGAGGCTATTTTTCTCAATTCAAAAGGTAAAATATAAAAATACAATAATCATTGTAAAAGTTAAAGCAAAAAACTAAAATAGCATAAAATTAAAAATCCTTTCAAATTATATTATTTTTTCCTTTACCCTAACTGAAATCACTTTTAGGAAAAAAAATTTCATTTCTGTTTCAATAATTCTTTACAATATTCTCTCTCATATTATCAAAAATATAAAGAAAATAATATATGAAATTGTAGTTTTCAAGTTTATTTAAAGAACTATTATGTTTATTTTTCTGCTACAGGAAATGTTTTTGTTAATACGTTTGGGGTATATTTGTCACATAATGGATGTGTGGTCATTACAATTTAAAATAATAACAACTACTTTTAAACAAATCCTTGCTCATACAAATTCTCAAACAAAAAAATACACACTTACACACACACGTTAAAGGAAAAAAACTTTTTTAAACTTAAAAAAAAATATATAAAAGTAACTTTACTAATAAAACTATAACAAAAAAGAAAAAAAAAATTTGAAAGTAAAGAAAAATTTATAGAAAAGAAAAACGAAACGTACAAGTTGAATACTTCAAGAATATAAATGTTTTTCTAGATAAATGTAAACAAGGGAAGAAGCTTTAATACATAGCAACTACTAAATATAATAATCATATAGAAGAGGAAGGGGGAGAAATCCAAATTTAAAGAAAACTTGAACGAAAGAATGAAAGTATGAAAAAAAAAAAATACAAAATAAATTTTGGTAAAAAGAATATTGTTCAGTGTTTAACTTGGCACAACATTGTTTATAAAGTGCATCCATACAACGATGTTGATGAAGATGTAGTCACTAGAAAGAGGATGAATGAAACTGATGATAATGATGATGATAATGAGGATGACGATGATAACGTTGATGATGGCAATATATATTTGAACTTTTTATATGAAAGCATTACTTTACTTTTGAGAATTATTTTATTCCATTTTTTTTTTCTGTTTTATTCGTTAAAGGGAGTACAAATTGATATTACAAGTATTTTTTTATTAAAAATGAGATTACGTTACGATAAACAACAAGATATGTGAGCATATATTACTTTACAAATATTCATGTACTTATTGTATAAACTTGTACTAAGTGGAAAAGATGAAGACCGACAAATTTATAAACTACTTAGTGCGAGGTTGGTTATAGAAATGTTTGAATTGTACTGCTTCATTGAGGAGAGAACAGAAATGTTCTGGAAGGAATGCTAGCCATTTATTTAATATCTCAGTATCATTTATGAGAAAAGTTTAAAAATGTTAGACTGAAGTAAAAAAAAGTTCCCAATAGGAAGCTAGAAAAAATGTGAAGGCAAAGGAGAGGATGAAAATTATTCAGATTTTATTTTTTTGTTTTTTTTTTTTTTTTTTTTTCAAATATGTAAATGTTTTCTAAAAGGCAATAAAGGGTGGTTCGAAGTGATTTTTGTCATTTTTGAAACGCTATAAAGTAACTAGTTTTTGCACTATATAAAATCTAATGATCCGCAATTATCTATACTTTTGACACAAATTAAAAATAATTTTGAGTTTGTTTCCACTTTGAAATATTTTGCGATTTTGTCTTATAACCTCACTTTTTAATTTGGACACATATTAATGTATAATGTTTGCAGTTAATTTCAAAATTTTTGTACAATATTTTTAAGTATCGGAGATCTAATAAACCCTGATTTATTTAGAGCAGTGTTCCCCAAAACCGTGCACGAGTGCATTTTGTCTTTTGTGTTATTCTCCTCAAATGAATAAAAAACACTCAAATCAACTCAGTCTAGCACGAGCATTCAAACAAGAAGGTCGTGTGTGTTACCGCTTGTTGCTTGAGATACACTCATGAAAAAAGTTTAATATTAAGTGGAAGTATGAGTTCTTGATGGATGAAAAAATAATGATTATTTTTGATTTTTATTATTTACTCAAATCAAGATTTCGGTCTTTTGTCTTATACAGTTAGGGACAAAATTATTTGTACACCCCATGCATTTCGTATATCTTCAATAATTTATAAATAATAAAAAATTATTATATGAGTTTTAATTCAGGTCCATTTTTATTGAATTATTTGATAAAAAAATAAATTAATATATAACCCATTGTTAAAAAAAGTACAATTTAAGTAAACATCTTTGGGACAAAAGTATTTGTACATCAGTACTTTGTACAATTATTTGTACGTTGGACTCTTGTATGATGATTTTTTTTAAATACCGTTATATTTTCTTCGTTAATCGAGTTTTATTTTACAAAATAAGAAGTTGGTTTTAACGTTTTGAATAATAAGCACATCAAAAATGGGAAAGCGAAAAGAGTTGAGTTTAGATATTAAAAATTTAATTATTGATGAACATAAAAAAGGAAAATCTCTCCGGAATATAAGTAATTTAGTAAATTTGCAACATTCCACAGTACAATACATTGTAAACAAGTATAAAAACAGCGGATCTGTTGGAAATGTGCCAAGAACTGGACGGCCAAAAAACGTTTCCAGACGGGAAGCGAACTTGGTGATAAAAGAAGTGGCAAGAAATCCAAGAGTAACTCGGGCAAAATTAGCGGAACAAATCGCAAATACTACCGGAACAATTGTTCATCCAAAAACAGTAGGGAGGATCTTACATTCTGCGGGATATGCAAGTAGAATTCCCCGCAAGAAACCGCTGATTAGTAAAAAAAAAACCAGCATTTGCGTTTAGAGTTTGCCAAACGATACATTGATAAGGACGAAGAATTTTGGAATAGGGTTTTGTTTACTGATGAAACCAAAGTCAATCTTTTCGGAAATGATAGCAGGGGAAAAGTGTGGCGCAAAAAAAATACAGCGTTAGATGTTAACAATTTGACCCCAACAGTGAAACATGGTGGGGGAAGTGTTATGGTATGGGGGGCAATAGCAGCCAGTGGGGTAGGGCGAATGGTATTTATAGATGGTGTAATGGACCAGCATCAATATAAACGTATATTGGAAGACAATTTGATGGATTCCGTAGATGGTTTGGGTCTTGGCCAAAGTTGGATATTCCAACAGGACAATGACCCAAAACATACAGCGCGTTCAGTGAAGGAGTGGTTGCTTTACCATGTACCAAGACAACTTAATTCTCCTCCCCAATCACCTGACACTGATTTAGAGCATAATCCTTATAGCGAAAACATATCTCAACATTTTTAAAATAAAAACAACACTAATTGTAATTTGGGAACGTATAACCCATATACTACATTAACTGATCGCCAGACATAATCAAATATTTGAAGTTCTTGACATTATTTACCATCTTACAATTTTAGTTAGTTCTTGCTATATTAATTGGTACAAATTGAGGGTAATATCTCTAAAAAGCATCATTAAGAAATTATCCGTAATATACCAGCAAATAACCAACCAAAGGATACTAGCTTCTTATGACCAAATATATTTTGAGACTTAATTGATATAAATAATACAAAATCTTGGGATATAATGCTCAGAATAATTTCTGTGCACCAGGTTTTACAATGCTTTATAATTCGTTTATTATGCTGGCCTGATTTCATCTCATTATTACAACAAAAAAGTGGCTGGGTGATATCAAACAAATGGTGATGCTATGTACCAAGGGAGACCAATCCATTAAACTGTCCAGATCTCAGTCTATTTAATATGTATTGGGTTATAGTAAAAAAGTATTAAATGAACACTTAAAGCTGAGTAAAAAATAAATTAGACTTTAAAAAGAAGTGATGCAATTTTTCTTTTAAATTCAAAACAAGAATATAACGGTCATTAACAAAACAAAATTTCAAAAACATAAACCCACTGCTTTCATTTTTATAAGCTGAATTATATGCACTATTTTTTCGGGCGCAGTCCTTAATTTTAAGTTCTTTAACAACATATAATAATTTTATACTTTTCTGAAAGGTGATGATACAGAGAAGACTTTAAAATAAAAAGCAAGCCCAATAACTCAAATGATCAACGTACACACCCTCCCGAATTCGACCCATTTTATATGAAAGTTTTGACTTTAGTCTATATTTTCTCAAATCCCACAGCACGAATCGGCAAACGGAATGCAGTTTAAGAATCTATAATACGTTGTTAAAAGTTTTCAATCAAAATCTACTGGACTTCGGAAAAATGTGGATTTTATAGCCGAAAATGTGAAATAATAAATTTTTGGGATTTTCGGCACTTTTTTTGGGAATTGTGGGATTTCTTTTACAATAATCTTAAAGTTTTTTTTTCACTTTCTAATTTTATACGATAAAGTCTACATCCACCGAAAATTTCGTTAAAATATCTTTAATAAAAAAGTTCTTATTACGGATAAAATATTTATAGTTTCTCAAAAAAAACAATTTTTTACAAAAATATTATTTTAACAACAAAAATCAGAAAAAGTATAAACTCGATTTTTTTTATCTAAATTACATTGCTTAGCTGACATAATTCTTCGTTATACAGAGAAAGACTGAAATTAATATCTTTTACAGAACCGAAACTATGTCAATTTAAAGTTTTATAAGTCACTTGATATTTTCCAGAATTCTTCCAATTAAAGGTTTTATTGAGTTTCGATCACATTGTTGCTCGAATAAGTCCACTTATTTTTAAACACCGCTTCATTTTAAGCTGAGCTTTTAATGTTCTTTAAATTATTTTTTACTTGAGCCCAATATCCTTCAATTTCTCGGAGTTCAGGACAATTTGATGGATTAGCATCTATACTAACAATCTCTTTATTACCACTCCATTGTTTTCTTGCTGTAATAAGAAGAAACGAGAATAGGCCAGAAAGAAGTGGATACACTCTATTTTCTTAGGAGTGTTTTCCAAAAGCACTCATTCACGTATATTTCTATGTTAATGGAACCATTTTTTATGAATAAAGTGCTTCTTTTCCGCATATGCATATGGCTTCCCCAAACAAATACTTTGTTGGGAATTTTGATTTTTTTGATACACGATATTTTCCTCTATCATCTGCAACATAAATTCCCGGCCAGGAAGTTAAAAGAAGTTAGCCTCTACAAACGTTTCATCGTCTATTACACACTAATCATAATTTTGAAAAAATCGTCTAAAGAACTTTCACGTTATTTGTTTACCTCCAAATTCTTGCTTGCGTTTCTATTAGGATTTTTTTTTTACTTTATACGTCTTCTGGCTTGTTTTCCTATCAACTTTTCTTATAAAAATTCAAAGCAATTAACTTTTTGTGACACTTTTCTTCCAGAGATGAGGGGATTTTCTCTAAAAATCCTTTCTATTTTGTCTTAGTCCTACAACCTGAAGATACTATTTTTCTTCCACTACCAGGGTTTCATTCAGTGACCATTACTTTTTTGTAAAATATTATGACCCAATAAAATGTATTTTTTGACACAACTGCCTTCCTAGCAATTGTTTTATATGACCGATGTAAGATTTCATGAAAAATTTCAATTATGTGTTTTGGTGTTTTTTGTTCATTTCCAATTTTAAGAAAAACTAGTTTCGCTATAACCATGAAACTTAGCACATGGTTAGTGAGCATAATGACAAATGTAAACCAGTTAACAGAACTATTTACTTTTCACCACATTAAAAGTTATAAGCCCAAGAGTTGTAGAACTAAAATATTTTTTCTTGGATTAAAGGATTTTGTTTATTATTTTCGACTTTAAAAATTCCTAGGGTTTGTTGTTGTAACAGTTAGAACATCTTAAAATTTTCAGTCTGGGGGAAGGTCAAATTCAAATTGGACGACTTCTACTGGTTACTTTCATAAATCCGTTGTAGAAAGAGAAGTAGGGTTAGCTGGGGAGTTGATTATGTAGTGGTGTCATGAGGACTCAAACCATACGTTGGGCATAAGTTGGAGACGATACGGTCTATACAGAACCAATTAGCATTAAGACTATTGCTCCATTCCACCCTCAGTTGAGCCAAAACTACCCTTTTTTTCGCGGCAGATTCTTCTCGTTACCTAAAATGGGCAGGGGGCGGCCTCCTGATACGACATTCAGGCGGTAACCAGAATATCGTTTAAAGCTATCATATACGAGTTATGGTCCAAGGGATCCTCGAATTTACGAATGTTATGCCAATGTTATAATCCAACTGTATGATGTTAAAGTTTGTATGTCCCCTCCTATGATATCCCAAGATGAACTGCTTAATTAACATAACGTTATTTTCCTTGACCTGTAGTATCTTCGGCTCATAATGTAGGTTGTTTGGGGAGGTGATTTCTAGACAGCCTGTGGTGCTTTGAACGGTTTTGGAACAATTTTATACTGGTCTCTTGTCTCTAAACACCACGAGCGGTTGACGATCACTGAGAGAGTTCACGATCCATCTATTCCTGTTTTTTTGGCATTTTGGACTGCAGGATATCGTTGAAGAAAGTGTCAAGGCAAGGAAAATAGGGATAGTTAGGGATTTTTTTACCAAAAGTTTGTTTCGAATCTCACCACCAAACTTTGAAGTTACACACGTTTGCCATTATATGTAAAAATTTACCTAGAAAATTTCTCTAAAACATATTAAAACATTAAATGTAAGTTTTAATCAATATCCAAACCATATTTTACAAAACGTACTGTAAATGATGTCTTATAAAAAAAGAAAATTTAATCCCACTGTACCTCATAATAACTTCATAAATCCTTTTCTAGTTAATTCGTCTTTTGTTATTTGTTATTGAAAGATTTGTGCAATATATTCTCGCCATAATATAAGTATAAGTAAAAGAAAAACTTATTGATTTATCCACGTATTATTAGGTTAGTAAAGAATTTATTTTCAATTGGTTTAACTCTCAAGGACTTAACATGAAATTGATTTTTGGGAATATTTTAAAAATATTTCTGAAATCATTTTCTTTAAATATTCAAGCGATTGTGTTCATAAATCAATTGATAACTATAAAAATATCAATCAATAATTTTGTCAACTTCAAACTTTATATCTATAAAACAAAAGAAAATCAATTCTCCTACCACCCAATAATAATGATGCTATTGAACTGTAAACGGAAACTTACATTATTGTATGATTTAAGAATAGAAAAAAGAAATAAAATGAAAAAGAAACAATATAAAATATATTTACAAATAAATCTTCGACAAAGAGCCTGAGCACATTCACATACGATTACGACAATGATACACAAACACAACATTGATGTAACACAATAAATGTTGATTGTGAAAAGTTTTTGATTTACAAAAGAAAAACGCTTTCAGACATTAACGAGTTCCTTTAAATCATTTCGAAAGGATTTAAGGATTAATTTTTTAAAAAATTAAAAGGAATTTTGTAATAGCAAAATGAACAGGAAATAAATGTATATAATAAATATTAACTAATGAAATAAGATTCAAACAAAACAAATATTAAATAAATAGGAAACAGATAATTATAAATTTTGTTATTATTTAATGGAGAAATTAAGATAAAAACATGTTCTAGTTTATTTATTAAATTTAAGATTTTCTTGTGACAAATTAAATTTTTAAGCAAAATACAAGTGGAATCTTAAATAAGAGCTTTAATTTTCAATTTATGGAAAAATTCAAAATTTAATAAAAAAAAATACAAGCGATATTCAAGTCAGCCAAAAATATACTAAATCATATTTTTCCGGGATTCAAATAAACCAAATACACTGGTCAACAAAAAAAATCCTCCCCTATAGTTGGACTTGATGTAATATTGATGTGCTAAACACGAATCTGCTTTCAGTTTTTTTCCATCAGGTCTGGATTTTTTTAATGGGCGTGTCTAATATTTCGCCCATAGTAAGGCCATTACTCTAGTATATTTCCTCATAACTCAAGAACGGTGTGTACGATTGATCAAAGTGATACACCAAAAGATGCGGACTAAAAATATTTTACAATTCCCCAAACTTAAGTTTTTTTATGTGCTCAATAATTTCGGAGTTATTTTGAATAAGTGTCCGAAAAAAATCATTTCCATGCAAAATTTTAGATTTTTTTTTGTTAATTAAATTTCGTTTAATAAATGAAAATATCTAAAATATTACCGTTTATCATCTGTATCTTAAAGCTGGTAATGCTGCCAATAAAATAAGGCATGTATCTTCAAAATTGATGCAGAATTTTATTCACAGTTAAGTAAAAATACCCATGTTACATACAATTGAGTAGAAATACAGGGGTGGCCAAAAAAAAAATTTTTTTTTTTTTTCTTGAAACAAAAATAGGTGGACTAGGTGGATTCTGCCGTGTTAAACAAGAATCTGCATTCACTTTTTCTCTATCGCGTACTGATTTTTTTTATGTGCATGACTAATATCATCACCTAATTCAGCGGTCACACTATAAAATTCGAGAATGGTTTTTAAAATTTAGACTATAACTCAAGAAGCCTTTACACGATTTTGATAAGTGATACATCAAAAGATGCATATGAAAATTGTCTTTAAGGTACGTCAACAATATTTTTTATTCGCTCAAGAATTTCAGAGTTATGGATCAAAATTTTCACCACTTTTCAAAAAAATAAATTTAAAAATTTTCGGTACTAATTACAGAATAACTACGGAAATATTAACTGGACAAAAAATTATATAAATTCAGCTCAAAGACAATTTAAGTTGCTATATATTAAAGTTCAATTTATCTTAATTGGACAAACTGTTCTCGATTTATACAAGTGTGACTGCTTAAAGGCGGGGTCATAAGGCAAAAAAACATTTTTTTATTTTTGCCCACTACTGTATTTGCATTTAACTGTAGGTATGCATGGGTATCCTAACTTAACTGTGAATCCAATCAAGATTTGTGCATCAATTTTGATGATACGTGGCTTTATTTACTCATAGTTTTGTCAGCTTTGAGATAAAGATGATAAACTGAAGCATGCTTTCACTTTTAAAAATAAGTTTTAATAAAAAAAGAAATCTCGAATTTAGCATAAAAAAAATTTTTGGACGCTTATTTCGAAATATCTCTTAAACTATTGAGCGTATAAAAATTTGTTACTAAAACGACTTAAAGCCAGTTTTATTCCACATATTTTGGTGTATTATAATAAATCGTGCATACCGTTCTCGAGTCATAGTGAAATATATAATAGGCCCATAAAAAAGAATCTCGATCTGATGGGAAAAAACTGAAAGCAGATTCGAGTTTAGCATGCGGAATTCCATCTAGTATAGAACCAACAATGTAACAGACAAAACAAACAACATATAAATCTGCACACTATGTTTACCGACGCACAGTGGGGTCAAACGCAAATTTTTTGGTAATAAATCTGTATCTCCTAAACTACTGTTTGGATTAAATTGAAATGTATGAAAGAGTTGCAGAGGAGGACCTAAACTTTGAGAAAAATTATCTTGTAGTCACCCTGTGATAACACAAGAAAATCTACAGGGTGTCAAAATTGACTACCTCGAGTATGTAAAAGATTTAAAAAATCGTAACTTATACAAATGAATTCCGATTTTAAAGATTTATATACTTCTGTAAAGTGCTTGGCAAGATAAAGAAAAAATATGCTTACTCACTAGGGTGATCGACGCGGTTTTCCAACCGGTTTTAAAACCGGTTTTTTCAGTCAATGTGCTGTCGGTTTTTTCAAAATGTTAATTTTTCGAATGTCGAATAGACCGGTTTTTTTAAACACAAAAAACCGGTTTTAAAAATAGCATTTTATTTCATAAAACATGTTCTAAATAGTGATAGTGATATTTGAAAATTTAGGAATAATTTTTTAAATATTCATAAAGACTGATTTCTTATGTTTTTAAAATATAGTTTAAGTCTAAATTGGAATTTATTCTGTAATATTAAACAAATAAATAATTAATAATTATCCTGTATGACCCAATTTAATTTTTTTGATCCAATATTTCCTTTATTTTTTAACGGTTTTGTGTTAAAAAAGTTTCACCTGCAGAATCGTTTCAATTGAGACTTAATTAATATACTCCATATTAAGCCATGGTTTCTGTTTATGCTAACTAAAATTTAGATGTTTTTTTTACAATTTTGAAACATAATTATCTTCTAGTCATCTAGATATATAATTTGCTTAGCATTTTTTCTCTTTCCAGAGCTTTCTGAAGCTACCAAACGACGTAGAAAATTAAAATTTGGCTTAATTATAAAACTTTTTGTCCAACAAATCCTAATGGAGCCATATTTTGAAATTTTTATCAGGGAGCGGATATAAGAGGATTTATGTGTCTTTTTCTAAGAATTTTTTCTCTTTCCAGAGCTTTCTAAAGCTCCCAGAAGACATAGAAAATTAAAATTCAGCTTAATTATAACCCTATTCGTCCTACAAATCAAAAAGGAGCCAGATTTTGAAATCTCTATCAGGCAGCGAAAATACGTGGATCTATATATATGGATTTAAATATATCTTTCCTAAGCAATGTTTCCTTTCCAGAACTTTTTGAAGCTCCCAGACGACGTAAGAAACTAAAAATCGGCATACTTATAAAACTATTCGTTCAACAAATTCTAACAGTGCCAGATGTTTCTATCAAGGACCAAAAAGTCTGCTTTGGTATTAAGAACTTTTGAGTTGCTATACTTATTGTTTGCTCTCCAAATCCTTTCAAAAACTGATTCTGTATTTCGGCCAGGGATCGCATTTACGACGATTTTTTTATTTTTAAAGGTTTACGAATTTAAAACTTTAATCAATATAATCCCATTAATTTTGAACGGCTTCAAATAATTGGCTTCGATTAGGGAGAGGAGGGTGTCTAAATATTGTTCATATTTTTTTCTTTTAATTTTCAGATTTGTTTGTGCATATTTTCATTATTATATTATTTTTCCTGACATTGTTAGGCTTTTACGCTTGTATTTAATAAATTTTACTTGAGTATAAGAATTGATTTTTTTAAAGAAATATAGTCTTTTGATATAAATATTAACTTCTGCAAAAAACCGGTTAACCGGTTTTTTCTGAATTTCAAAAAGTGAAACCGGTTTTTTAAAATACCAACTATTCGAACTATTCGAAAACCGGTTTCTCAAAAAAGTCGAATAATCGATCACCCTATTACTCACCCAAGTTATCTCTTACAGTTAAAAAGATATTTACACTTGAATTTTAATTTTTTTATTTTTTGGCTCGACTTTCTTTCGTTTTTCGGGAATAAGTCCTGAGGTATATGAAGTAAAATTTTTTTAAAACTTTTACATACTCGAGGTAGTCAATGTTGACACCCTGTAGATTTTCTTGTGTTATCACAGGGTGACTACAAGATAATTTTTCTCAAAGCTTAGGTCCTCCTCTGCAACTCTTTCATACATTTCAATTTAATCCAAACAGTAGTTTAGGAGATACAGATTTATTACCAAAAAATTTGCGTTTGACCCCACTGTGCGACGGTTAGCTAGAGCAGTAAAACCACACTGTAATAATTTAGAATACAATAAATATAAGAAAAAGCTTTTATAAAGTTATTTCAACTTAATACTTAAGAATTTAGAATATGTAAAGTGATGAAGTTACGTATTCTAATTCTTCAAAAGTGTGAGTTAAATGAAAGATCTTTACGATTAGCACTAAAAGGCACAATGGATGCTGAAGAAGATCGTAGCGGATCAGAAAATGCATTCCATCCTGCTAGTGTCTAATAAATCTTTTTCTGTATTCTAGAAAAATTATTACAATAATGACCTTGAGCCTGAATAAAAATTCAAAAATGATTATAAAAATATGTAGTTAAAAACTTTTGTATTCGAATTGACAAAATAAAACATTTTTTTCCTAGTGAAAAGTAGTCAAATAAGACTTTTCATTAGTGCACCGATGAAATGTTTTTGAATAATATACAATATTACTTGTACCGAATTTTTAGTATTGTGTATTAACATCTAAAAATGCCTTTAGTAAGTAGTGTGTTTACACTAATGTAAAATTTTCACTGAGGCGATACAAACAGTAACACTTTTTGCTATAAGATTGTAAAACTACGTGAATATTAAAATTCCCGTTTTTCTGGGAAAATTAAAAACAAAAATACCGACGAAAAACCCTAAATGTAGTGTATCTTTAACATTTAGTAAAATAAAATGGCACAAATACATATAAAAACAAAATATAGTGAAAAAAAAGTTTTAAAAAAACTTTTTTTTTCATTATACAGTTATTACAGTTATACAGTTATTACAATTGAAATGTAAATATAGTACCCACCGCCTACCAAATTCGATTAGTGAAAAATTCAGTTGCCACAACGAAAGTTTTTTTTTTTTTTTTTTTTTTTTTTTTTTTTTTTGTATAATAAAATTGTGAAGATTATTATACCAGCCATCTTCTAAATACATGTACTTATCAAGTACTTGAACATGTTGTCGAGAAATCTCTTCCTGGTGAATGAAAGGGTATCCGCAAATGTAAGAATTTTGTCAGATTTTAATAAAAACTTGTCACACGTGCTAAATTTTGTGCCAGAGGTAGTTTCAATTTGTGATTATAATTTTATCCTGGAGCCTCATTGAAAAATTTACACTTACGGACACCCTAACATTGACTAGGAAAAATTTTCTCAAGATATGTTTTTATTCTTAATTACATCTATTGAAATAATTAGACTAAAAAAAAGATACTCAATTACTCAATTAAAATTGTAAATTATTATTTAGTCTAAATTAAATAACACTCAAAAGAAACACAAACATAAATATTAAATTTTAAATATTTATAAAAAACAGTAAACAAATTGTCATTAATTAGTTTCAGTAACTGGTGATGTTGACGCTGACAGTGATGGTAATAGGTAACCTAATTTGAAAAGTTATTTTAGTTACGTTATTTATTTTATCTTTTAGTTTTTATTTTCTCTCTCTATCTCTCTCTCTCTCTTTCTCCTCTGTCAAGAAAAATAGTCTGCTTACTTTTCAAAAATTCTCAAGTGGAACCTGCCAACGATGAACTAAACATACACACATGGATGCTAAAAAATATTGTTGTTACTGTTAATGTTTGTAATTTTACGTTTATTTTTTCAATTTGCAAAAGAAATTTGTCATCTAAATTTTACATTATAGAGAATACTTGATAAATTTACTACGATGACAACGACGACGATGTTATAAAACTTAAACAGTGCACAGTGGTGCCAAAAGAAAAATAAATGGTAATAAGTCTGAAACTTTGAAAGCACTAAACCGATTTAGATGAGGTGGAGTTAGGCTTTCAGAATATTGTTGGATAGAGTCTGTAGCTGAAGCACGGACGCCGCTACAGTGGGCCAAAGTTGACTACCTCGAGGGTGAAAACCATAAACTTAGTAACACAAATTTCTTCGTGTGACTAAGTTTACCGGTAGGCTGTCATAATTTTTTGCAAAATCTTTAAGAAAGTATTGAGCTATATAGTTTAATTCTCAGAAGTACTGAAAACAACAATCAATTTTTTTACAGACTCAAAAAGTTAAACTTCGCATCCAAAATTGATAATTTTTGACCACTGCTGGATGTAGGGTGAACATTCAGAACTTTTCAAAATTACACTTACACGTTTTCTTGAAGTCCCGTCTTTCAGAAAATACCAAAAAATATTAAACTTTTTTAACTAAATTTTTTAAAAAGTTAAATATATAAAGTTACTTTTTTGTCAAAAAAAAAAAAAAAAAAAAAATGCAATTTTTGAGATCTGTTTTGAAATTTTGAATTTTTTTTTTTTTTTTCTTGTTATCGAATTGAGATAACAAAAAAATTTTTTATTTAAATTTTTAACATAATTTAGAAAATTATAGAGAATTTCAACATATTTTTAAAAAAAATTTTGGAAATTTTATTTTAAAAGTTATAGGGCAAAATCGCAAAAAAGTCAAGGCCAAAAAAGTAGAAATTTATTTTTTGAAGTTAAATATCTTTTAAACCATAAGAGATAATTCAGCACAATACGCTTGTCTAGCTTAGGAGAATTCAAAAATGTATTATTTGAAATCGGTTTATATTTGTAAAAGTTATAAGCCCCGATATGTTTTTCACCCTCGAGGTGTTCAACTTTGACTCACTGTAGCGGCGTCCGTGCTTCAGCTACAGACTCTAGCCGACAATATTTTAAAAGCCTAACTACTTCTCTATCGTTGTTTCAAGTTTCATCTAAATCGGTTCAGTGGTTTCAAAGATCCAGACTTATTACCATTTATTTTGCTTTTGGCCCCACTGTGCAGTGTTAATGTTTGTGCCTTTAAGTCCTTTATAAATTTGTATGTACGTAAGGAATTGCTAATGTTAAAGGCAAGGGGTATTCTGAGTATTCTTTTAAATATAACAGAAATTAATATAATAAATACCAAGCGGAGAGTGTATTTAAAAAGTAAATTTTTAAACTGTCTTCGTATGTAATTGAGTACATGTAAGTGTTTGTTTGTAGATGTTACGAGTATTTGCTGTCATGTGCGCTACTTTCTATCGTTTTTGAATATTTATGTATGTACAAATGTAGCATTCAAATATATCTGTATATTAAGGTGTTCCAACATTGTATGAAGAATACCAAAGTTTATCGCACATTAAAACGTACCTCAAATTATGAAAGGGGACAACTTTTGGAACATCTTGGCCGAATTTCTACTTCCTACGATGATTGGAACAGAATACTACACGACCATTTAAGTTAACGATTCCTGAACAAATCGTCAAAAAATGATTCTCAAAAAAAATTTATGATATACATATGCGTCAAATGATAGTAGTTAGAAAAATTTCACTTTTTTATTTCTACGTAATTTTTATACCCATCATCAAATAGATATGGGTTATATTACACAGGGAAACACTGATTCTGCAGCGCGGAGTTTCTTAGTCAATTCGAATACACAGTATTAATAAGTACTAAGCCTCTAATCCACTTTTTTCGAATTGACTTTAGTTCTCGCAATAAATCGCGATTTGTAAAATTAAGGAGGTTATACTATATATTGAAGCATATCTCGAAAACGACCGGTCTGATTTTGTACAAAATAATCTCAAAAAAAAATTTATTAAAATTATCTTCAAGTCGTTCCAACATTACTTTTTAATACGGTCAACAGTTATGGAAATATTAAGCCCATATTTTGAGAAAAAATTAAATTTTATACAAGAAAAACATTTTTCAATAAATCATTAAAATTCGAAACTGTCAAAAAATCAAAAATTTTATTCTTTAATTATGAAGATAAATTTGGTGCAAATAAAACAAGACATCACAAATTAGTCAAAATACTAATTTACTAGTTATATATTTTTGTTTTTTTTTTTACATATATATTAGTTTTTATTGAATCTTTCTTTTTCAGAAATTTACAATAAGTATTAAAATCTTAACCTAAACTTAAATTATTGTTGATATTGCAACTGCAAAATCCAACGTAGAGTTTTCATTAGTAGATCCAGTTATCTTCCAAGATCCAGTGTTTCCATTCTTCTTAGGCGTCTGTGACCCTCAAAAGTTAACAGATCCCTAGCGAGAGGGTTTGGGTGTTCAGATAATTTTTTCATATATTTGATGCTACTGTTCTTTATCCCCTCACGAATTGTAGGAATATTGAGATCCTTGTGTATGTTGCTATTCCTGACGTACCATGGTGCACCTGTTATTATTCTTAGGAGTTTGGACTGTCTTCTCTGTAATTTTTCAATGTTTGATGAGGAGGCTGTTCCCCAGAGCTGTATGCCATATAACCATATAGGTTTTATTACTGCTTTATATAACAGTACTTTATAGTCCAAGTCTAGGGCTGACTTTGGACCAATTAACCAATGAATTTGGGCAGATTTTAGTTTTATTTGAGTAACTTTGGATTCTATATGACGAGTCCATGTTAAACGCCGGTCTAGGTGAATACCAAGATATCTTACTTTATCCTGTTCAGGTATTTGGACATTGTTTATTCGAATGGGGGGACAACTTTCCCTGCGTAAGGTAAATGTTATATGGACACATTTCGAAGCATTCACATTGATCTTCCATTTATATATCCATTTTTCCAGCTCAGTGATATGGGATTGGAGTTTTTCGGATGCAATCACAGGATTTGTATGCATACTTACAAAAGCAGTATCATCTGCAAAAGTTGATGTATGAGTCATAGGGCTCGTGGGCATATCTGCCGTATATAGTATATAAAGAAGAGGCCCTAAAATACTTCCTTGAGGTACTCCTGCGGAAATTTTTCTGCGTGAAGAAAACACATCTTTCGATCTTATTTGAAAAGATCTATTTATTATATAGTTTTTTAGTAACTTATGAACGTTCTGTGGAAGTAACGTGGTCATTTTATGTATTAGTCCGTCGTGCCAGACTTTATCGAAAGCTTGAGATATGTCAATAAATAACGCAGAGCAATACTGCTTGCTTTACTAGTTATATAGCAAAATTTAAAAAATCACAAAATCATTTTTTTATTTTTCTATATAACTTGTAAATGAATATTTTTACTAATTTGTGAATGAAATCAAAACTTAGGCACTGATTTTAATGAAATATGTCTTATTTTATTTGCAACAAATTTATCTCTATGAATAAAGAATAAACATTTGAACTTTTAACACATTCAAATTTTTATGATTTTTTAAAAAAAAATTTCTTGAAATTTTGTATAAAATTTAATTTTTTTCTTAGAAGATGGGCTTAATATCTACATAACTGTTGACCGTATTAAAAAGTAATGTAGGAACGACATGAAGGTAATTTAAAATTTTTTGATATTTTTTTGAACAAAATCAGACAAGTTGTTTTCGAGATATGCTTCAATATATAGTACAACCTCTTTAATATTACAAATCGCGATTTATCGCTAGAACTTGAGTCAGTTCAAAAAAGTGGATTAGAGGCTTAGTACTTATTAATACCATGTATTCGAATTGACTGAGAAACTCCGTGCCGCAGAAATTTTTTGCCATTTTGTAACTCTGTGTTATCATTCCATTTAGAAGACCCCATAGCTATGTTTGTCTGTTGAAAGCAGGATATGGCTCGGAGGGACCACCTAGGGAAACGAAACTTTGTTTCATTACCTAACAAAAAATTTATGGGCCAAATACTAGAAACCCTGTGTCCGTTGTTACTCCAGTTCATACTTTTCTGTTGATATCTCTTCAACAAATGCATGTACAATAACGAAATTTTGTACAGATAGTTCGAGGATCGATATAAACTCTGAAAACTAAAATGGGTGTGACCTGCCCATTTACTATCAGGCCTGTCACAGAAAACCATTCCGATCGAAAGTGGATTTAATTCCGTACTGTGCTTCTTCAAAAAACATAAAACGAAGAAATTTTTCGGAATGAAACCACTTTAAATTTTCAAAGTGGAATTGATTTATGGTTTCATTCCAAAAAATTTCTTCGTTTCATGTTTTTTGAAGAAGCAAAGTACGGAATTAATTCCACTTTCGATGAATGGTTTTCTGTGACAGGCCTGTATATCTGATAATTTTGGGGAATTCATTAAAGATGCTCTCAGTGTGGGCTACAAGTAGCGGTGAATCCTTCCAAAACCGATTTGGTACTTTTCACGAGAAAAAGGAAAACTCTCAGCTTAAATCTACCTAAATTGAATGGAGTCACACTTTCGTTGTCTAGCTCTGCAAAATTTCTGAGCATATATCTAGATAGTAAATTAAATTGGAGGAACAACCTGAACGTACGAATTAAGAAAGCTTATTCATGTCAAAAAACTTATTGGCAGAAAGGAGAAAATTATTCTATCGGCTTTATATTGAGGCGATACGGCTTGTAGCCACATATGCCTGCCATGTGTGGTGTCATATTATTAGCAAAAAGTTATATATAACAAACTTTATAGATTAGCACTGTTGAGTAACACGGGGCGATGAAAATCACGCCGACAGCAGCCTTAGAGATTTTAGTGAATGTTATACATTTGGATTTACTTGTTAAGCAATCAGCAAGGGTAACCCATATCAGACTAAAGCAAACTGATTCATTGAAAACTGAGTTGGTGCGTCACTCGGAGATAATAAGGGATGTGACTGGAGGCTGTATAACAGACTATTTAACACCCTACAATGTAATGGAAGAAGAATTAAATACCACTTTTCCATCAATGGATGATTGGTCAAAAGGATATGTCAAAACTTCAGAATTAAATTTTTACACTGATGGTCCTAAGATCACTGATGGAACTGGTTGTGGGGTTTTTCGCAATGAACTGATTACTGGTCACAATACTCTTGGTAAGCGTATGATAAGATTAGAAATTATAGAGGTGGTGTAGGGAAACTGTTGAAATCAGCTATCACTTCTTATGTGAATGCCTGCCCTATCTACTTTAATATTTTTGGATCTTATTTCTTTCAGAGCCTGACTGATATCAGAGTTACAAATCCTTCTACTTTCTTTGAATATATGAAGGCAGCCAAGACGTTCTAAATTAGGGATGTCAATTTCATAGCACAATTGTGCTGGCTGAGTTCACATGTACTCTTACGCTCTTTCATTTAATCGTTGCTGAGAGTGCAAAGAGTACAAAATGCACTGGAAAAAATTATGGAAGTTAATTGTTTGGTTTCTTTAATAATAATGTTTTAAGGTAAAGTTGGAAGAATGATAATTATGTTTTTTACTTCAATATTAATAAATTAAAGTGTAAGGAGAGCGAAAGTGCATAAAAAATAAGTTTTATGTAATAATAAAAAACCATATATAACTGACGTATTTTATTTATTAAATCCATCTTTTTTTTAAGTGTTTTTATTCACTCACACAAACACAACTATATTTTTAGTCATTAACATCCCTATTCTAAATGTTCCTTTCATAGGATTCGATTCGTTCATAGGTGGTTCCTTTCATAGGTGGCTCGCAAAAATGTATTTTGGGCCACCCTACTGGTACATACATAAATAAGAACCTACATATTATATGTGTTAGTGTGGTAATAGTAACACACAGAATATTCATACATATACTACATACATATAACGTCTAACACATTGTACACCTTTTAAAACACTTACCTGACACTTGAATGCCAATGTGGTTTCATTTTCTGAATTAACAGACAAAATCTTCATAGTTTCCAAAACACGACACGATGACTTGGGCAACAATTGTACGGTGTGTACAAAGAATTTACCAACATCCTTGTCACGATTCTTGTCGGTTGAACGCATACGTAAAACTTAAGAGTCGAATTGAAGAGGTAGAAAGCAACACACACAATACACACCAGTACACATATTGAATACCGCATACACCAAAAACCCCAAGAACAAAAATGGATGTCACAGAAGAACAGAAGAATCATGAAAAGAAATATAGAATATAATAAAATATATAAAATAAAGAATTTGATTTCGTTTTAGTTTAAGAGAGAAAAAATAAAATGAAATATTACAAAAAAATATAAAAAATTTTGTAAAAATAAAAATACTTTGTATATAAAGAGTTTCTTAGAATATAGAGCGACGAGTTGGGGTCAAAACGACAGACGTATAATAAGAGTATATTTTTAAAAGTATACTTGATATACTATCATTGAGTACAGTATTTTGGCTTGTAATTATGACCAATGGAAATAAAAAAATTTCAGCTTAAAATCTTCAAATTATAGACTAAAAATTTTATTACTAAAATAATCCAGCAAAAACTTGGTAATAACATATAGTTGCTTTTCAATGACAACAACATACCGTCTACATTACATTGAAGTAGTTTAGTGAGTACTTATTTATAACCCGTTATGTAATTACTTATTTATGATCAGATTTTTTGAAAAACTACCCAGCAAAAACTTGGTAATAGTATGTAGTTACAGATGTAGTTACTTTTCAATCATAACAACATACTTTCTGCATTACATGAAAGTAGATTAGTAACTACTTACTTTTAACTTGATATGTAATCAATTACATAAGATCAGATTTTTGGAAATGTTACTTTTTATCAATCTTTTCATTTTTATTATAAAAATTATATATTTTAAAAATGGGTAAAATATGAAAATACATTAATTGTTTGTTCAAGTCGAAACCACGACGTAAGCAGACAGAATAGCTTATTGTTAACAAATCCATTAGGCCACTTTATACGTACATGAATTAATTTGAGTTTATGTAAAATACTAAATCAAAAATAAAATACGGTATAACTCTTAAACCAATAAAGGGGTATAAAAATGTACTAGAGGAAATTTGTAGGAAATTTTATTATCACAAGAATGCGCTTCAAGAATTAACTCCAAGTCTATGGTATGAAATAGAATGTCAAATCCTGATTTCCGCATATTTTCAAATAAATAAATTAAAGAAAAAAATATCAGTTTTTTATTTTCAATACTTGAGTACTTACTAGTAATCGATAATGTAACTAGTTACTATTCATTATGCTAATAATGACTTCTGTAATACTTTGAAACTAATGAGTGATTGAATAGCTACAAAGTAATTAGTTCTCGTAACGACATCTAAGTAATGACTTTCTGAAATGCCTACCTGTAATAACATAGAGTAAGTAGTTGCCTCTAATGACATCACCGTGTTAAAATAATGAGTTATTCATCTAATGTGAAAGTAGTGAAGAGCCATTATATTAGCTTCTTATCTCATTACATGGCAAGCAAAGTTTTTGCTGGGTACTTTTTTTAATTTGTGTATTCAGTTACTATATTTAAAGAAAGATGCCCCGATGGCCTAGTTGGTAGTGAGCTAGTCTGTAGTCTGGGGGTTGTGGGTTCGATTACCACCAGAGACTCTGGTCTGTTTCACTACAACGAGCAAATGGTCTTCGTTAATCCGCTCGCTTAGAATTAGAGTATAATTTGCAATTGTATTGTAATTATTCAATAAATAAAATAAATGTATTTAAAGAAAGAATAAATATGTGACGATACAAGATTTGCCAATATCTGTAGTGAATTTCATTGACATCGGAGATGTCAAGTCCAACTGCTGTCCGTTTTGACATGGAATCACTCTATGAGAGCTATGGTCAAATATGGACAGATCTTCATGAAATTTGGCAAACGAATTTGTGGTTATATAAAACTTATTTGTACTAAATTTCATTATTTCTATTCCTTTTTTTAAGGCTTCTATAAGTGGTAAGACTCTATTCGGGGAGGACATTTGTAAGGTGGCTACGTGAAATAATGGCCAATCATAACCATGTTTAATAGGCATCGTCCTTGTGTACGAATATGTACCAAACTTCATTAATTTATCTTCAAAATTGCCAACCTGTACTTTGCGCACAAGCTTTACATGGTCAGTCAGACGACCAGACGGTCGGGCATGGTTAAATCGTCTCAGAAAGTGATTCTGATACTTTAAGGTGGGAGTCGGAAGATTTTTTCTTTCGAGTTTTTTATTCGAACAATAAAAAAGTCGAATAATATGAATACTCTAGTAATACCCTTGTGTTTGATTACTTTATTGATTTTATATTGAACAATTATATTATTTGCATTGGAATTACTGATAAAACTTCCAGAATTGCACAGGATAGTCTCTCTGGATTTACAACGACCTCTTCCTGCTTGATTTTCTGATTAACTATTTTCCTTAATTTCAACTGTACATAAGTATATGCATATGGGGTACAGCATTTGTATAATTAGGCAAATCAAAAGATTCGACTCATACAAATCTTCATATCTAAAGTGTATTATTCCTGCAGATTTACACCCAAGCTATTCTATTTGGAAATAATATAACTAGCAATATGCCAAAAAAAAAGTACTTTTTCATTTTCAAGCTATGAATGCCGAATGATTTTTAATGCTTCGGGGGTAGAGTCAGCTATCTTAATATCTAATTAGGGTGTCCCTCACTTATCCTAAAACGGAAATATAGCGTGGCCTTTAAAACTTGGATTTTTCAAGTTTTTATGAATTTAACGCATTATTTATGTTAACAGCTACAAATTCAATATTTTTATTAGTTGGATAGTTAGTCTGGGTAGTAGTCCTCCATTTTCGGATATTATTGCATTAATGCACTGAGAAAAACAAAATGGCAACAACAAAACATGGAAGTAAGAAAATACTACTGCTAACATTTAACGCGGCACAAAATGGGTTGAATATTATGTCTTGCCTTTCAACACAAATATTAATGATTTCAAAGTCTAAAATTCTGCGGTGGTGCTTGACGATCGCATTTTTCGTTTACGAGAAAATTTGGAAAATGTAAAAAAAAAAAATTGAAAAAAATGCGTTTTTTCACCTTCATTCGTATATAACTTTTGAAGTAGGAATGTAATCTTTAAGCACCACCGCAGAATTTTAGATATTGTTGTCATCAACAACTATGTTGAGTTTCAAGGCATAACATTCAGTCCAATTTGTGCCGTATAAAAAAACAATAAAGCCTATTTTCGGAAAATTTAACTCATTCATTTAAAAACGAGAGAAGAAGATATAGTCGGTCAAGACCGATTACCCTACACCATTGCGTATACCCTACACCATTGCGTATGAGCACACAAATTCGGGAAGTGGATTTATATTAGACCTGTAGACCAATACTTTTATTAAATCTAAAATAAAGTATACAAGTACAGAATAATGGGTTAATAATAATATATTAAAGATTTTATGCATTATAGGGCGATTTCCGAAAGTGGGTTTATATGGGAGTTATGGTAAATTATGGACCGATTCTCATAAATTTTAGCAATGTTGTTTCTACTTATATCAAACTTATTTGAGTCGAATATTAACTTAATACTATCTTTCGTATGTGATTTATGCACGTAAAGTGATTTTCGGAAGGGAGTTTATATGAGAGCTATGGTCAATAGTGAACCGATTTTCATAAAATTTGGTACAAAGATTGGTACTTACACAAAACTTCTTTGGACCGAATTTCATTAAAATATTTCTAATATTAAGACATTTTTAAGTGGGAAAACTCTATTCCGGGAGGACATTTGTACGGGGGGTAGGTGAAATAATGGACCGATCATAACCAATTTCAATAGGATTCGTCCTTATATAATAATAAATGTCCCACGTGCCAAATTTCATTCAATTATCTTCAAAATTGCGACCTGTACTTTGTGCACAAGGTTTACATGGACAGCCAGCCGTCCAGCCAGACGGACGGACATCGTTAGATTGATTTTAAATGTGATTCTGAGTCGATTGGTATACTTTAAGGTGGGTGTTGGATAACTCATTGCGTTACAAACATCAGCACAAACACATAATACCCCAACTACCTATGGTGGTGTAGGGTATAAATAGACTGCATATTTAAAAAAATGGGAGTTTATGTTATTGAAATGAATTATACATTAGTAATTAAGACCATACACACTGTTTTTAATTTAAAACCCCATAAAGTATATGTTTTCTGGGTCCTGGTTAGATTCTGAGTCGATCTAGCTATGTCCGTTTGTTGAAAGCAGGATTAAAAATATTAAAAATGAGCAAAATCGGTAAATAAACAAAAAAGTTGTTGCTGGACGGCTGGCTGAGCAAATACTAGAAACACAGGGTGTACGTTGTAGGCTAATTTCATACTTTTCTGCTATATCTCTCTTAAATAAAAGCATGTACTATAACATGGGTTGATATAAACTGGATAACAAAAAATGTTCGTGGTCCGCCCACTTTACCGCCCACCTCCCATATAAAGTGAAAGGTCAAAGAAATTTTGTGCAAATACTTCATGGACAAATGTAAACACGGAAACAAAAATAGGCGTGGTTCGCCCACTTTACCGCCCACCTCCTATACAACATTCGCGCTTGTTTACATTTTTAATGTTATTGTTTTTTGTTGTTTTTCTTTGTATCACTGCTTTTGTTTAGAACATTTTTTACTGATTTCCGGTTATTTTTCAACCGATTTTCAAAACAAAGCTTTTTTTGGAAAGGTATTCAAATTTCCTTTATAATTGCTGAACATAGTTAGTGCCGCTAGATGGCGCAAAATTATTTTTTTTATTAAAAATGCATCAAAACAATCTGTATTTGCAAATATTATGAGTTCATATGTTCAGCAAAAATTCTCACCGAAGAATTTTGTACAAAGTTGCCAAACATTATTTGGTCGAATTCTGGAAATTTGAAGGTCAAAATTGTGATTTTCTTCAATAACCTAAAAATAACGGTAATTTTGTAAATAACGGAATTATGAAAAAGTTGCTACTGAAGCCCAAAAGAACCATTTTCAACAATAAAAAAGTTCTTTTTCGCAAAAAGTCGATTTTGGCATATTGCTAAATATAACGTTGTATTTATTTCTAAAAGATAGAAGGTGTCTCATATAATAAGTAAGTAATTTGTATTTTCTAAAAATAACCTCTGTTTTTTTTTTTTTACATACATATTAAATACATGAAAAAATAAGGAAAATCCTTATTGGCCTTAATTCACTGGAAGCATACTGTATTCTTATGTAGAGTAATAATGGCAATATTCACATTTTGTGTTTGTGGTAGTAATGGTGTAAGGGTATCTGTAGTGGTTAGTTAAAATTTATCTAAAGTATCATCATCAACTTCAATGCACTTTCAAACCAAAAAAAATAAAGAAATCAACACACAAAAAAATTATATATTTCATGGTGATGATAAATTGACTTAAATTTCACATAATAACCTTCATCTCTAAGTTACGTGAATAATGTTGTTAACCCGTTGGAATAATATACCCATTTATGTTTCTTATGAAAAATGTATGGTCATCAAAATAGATGATTTAAAAATTTTTTAAAGAAAAAAAACGCAGATTAATAAAATCTACGAATTCTTAATCAGTATTCAAAAGTAATAATTGCTCTGATGAAAGAAAGATGACGCATATAGTTTACATCCCTGAATGATTAAAAGAAGATTCAAGTTGGACCAAATACTTGTTTCAGCCCTCAAAGCATTGAATTAAACTTTTATTACAATTTAATTTAATTGGTCTTCAGTAAAGTGGAAATTTAAATTCAAGTCAAATTTTTAATTTCTTCTATCATATTTCAAGTTTAAAATATTTTTTTATTAGTCCGAGAAAATTAGGGTTTTACATAGGAATTTAATGGAGGAAAGCAAATTTTGGTTTATAGCTTCCTCTTGGTGTTTTATATATTTACTGTATAATGTGAAACTCCATATGGGGTCACCTTATATCGCAGATATGCGGAATACAATAATGGATACTATTGGATGAAGAATGAATGTTGTAAAGGCCTTCTAAAAACGGTTGTCGCTTGTTTCTGGAGAAAGTGTACATTTTAAGTATAAGTGTATATAGTATGCCATAATTTGTTTGCCAAAAGTCTTCCAAATAGTAAGGAAAATTATCTACGAAACCCGGATCATTCTCCACTACGATAATTCTAGCTTTTACACTGTTTGAAAAAACCGCCAATAGTATCATCGAAAACCAAGGACTATAACGGTTATAACTGATATCAAAAAATTTCTTTTAACAGTTTTTTTTTTTTTTGTGAATTTAAAAAATAAAAATCCATCGAGTGACTCTTAAAAAAAAACTCTTTATTTCGCCATCATAAAATAAAATTCATATGAAGAAACTCATTTTAAGTAAATTTATACCCAAAGTAACACATTTCTTTAGACCAGGCAAAGGCCATAGAATAACACATAGAGACGAAATTCTCAATTGACAATTAAATAAAATTGTTTTTTTGTAAACAAAAAATTGTTTTTATTTTCTTTTGGCAACAACAAAATGTATTTGATTACATGTATTTTGTTGTTGCATGAGTTAGGTTTTTGACAACCGACTCAGGTTTTTGACAATTAGTTTCGTCTCTTGTTTCTCTTTGGCAAAGGCACCCATAGCACTCTGCAGCCGAGTGTTTTCAGCATTTTCACATACACAACACGAATGCCAACGAAGATGAACAATTGAGTATGAATATAAAACAAAAAATCATTTAGTTTTGTTCTACCTTTCAACAAAGCAAGATCATGTCGCATGATTAAGCAGAAACAAAAACAAAACACATAATAAAGAGCGCAGGAAAAATTATTTTTTTTTTTGAGTGCTAGATATAACAAACACATTCGCAACAAAGAGCGTAAACAAATAAAATGCACAAACACATTCAAAATTGTATGTCCCTCTTTCTGCCTTTGGCTGCTTTAGATCCAATAAAAAGGAGACTAAAAAAAGAAGAAAATAAACATAATGAGTTTTATTTAAGACGGAAAAAATAAATCTCTCTTTTGAAGAGTTTCATCCGATCTTTTAATTTTTCGTTTAAAAATAACTTAACTGTGGAGTTGAGATCGTTTTCAAAGATCACCATAGATTCTGAAAGAGCACTTCAATACGAATTCATTGGTATTTGACAGTATAGGTCTCCATTGACTCTAGCATGAAGTTTTTGAGTTAAAATTTTTTTGAATAACTGTTATTTACGGTCACTGACGCAAAGCAGGGTTCGACACTTGGAAAATCGGTTTTTGTAACAAAAATACATGTTTTTGAGATACACTTTCTGAGTCGATTTAGCAATGTCCTTCTGGCTGGCTGTACATGTAAATCTTGTGAACAAAGTATGGTTCTAAAATTTTTGCGAACGAACAATAGTTTTCAGTTAAAAATAAAAAAATATTCGCTCAATATCAATAGAACTTGAATAAAAAGAGAATTTTGAGAATTATTTTCTTAGAAAAACAGTTTTCAATTGCTCTATGTCAAAAAAAAAAAAAAACCGACTTGGAAACCATTAAATTTGTTAAACATTTTTAGGTTTTTTTTCTCTCCTTTGATACAAGGAAACTACCAGATAACATTATTCTTAATTTAAAATGTAATATTTTTAGAAATTTTATGGTGTTTGAAACCTGTATTTGGAACACTGGCATATAAACGGTTACCAAGTTTAGCCATTCACTTTAATCACTTATTGTCCAGAGTGTTCCATGACTGACGCAGATCTCTGAACTAAATCAGCTGCAGAACAATCTGCATTTAATTTGGATGCTACAACAAGATGACAAAGATGAAAATAGTTTAAGAGACGAGCTGGCACAATCTCTCTAAATAAGAATAATGTATACCAATGGCTATAAGTTAGACTGTTAGGTAACTGATTCTTCGAGAGACAAACGATGGTTGAAGAAGTTTGAACACTTGCCAAGTTGCCAGAAATCTCTGCAAGTCATTCTCTCAGTTCACTGTCTTCACTGCTCCCCGATTTGATGTTATAAATAGATTAAGATTTTTGTAGGATCTGTTGCGACACGGAGAAGGACTCTGTCACTTATTTTTGTAAATATGAAACAAAGTTCCCATAAATAAAATGGTGTTGTAAACAATATGTTGAACATCTCTAAAATTCGACACTGCTACACGTGGGATATTCGCTGTTAAAGGTTTCAGAAAACGAATTTATGCGAATTTATTATTTATTTAAATAATATACAATTAGGAAAGGTACAGCTGTGTGCAAAAAAAAAAAGTAGCACTATAACATACTTTGGAGTTTTTGTTGCTGCTCAATTCCTAGACAAAGAATTAAAAACAATTTGTTTATTTGAAAGTCTTAAATAGGGACAATAATTATAAAAAAATAAAAATATTTTTCTTTTTCCATGCATCTTCGGAAGTTACCGTTATTTTACTTAAGCCGCTTGGTTTTTGCCTGTGCCAAATAATAGTAGCAAAATTATAAACATTGGAAAATAGTATTATTGTTTTATTATTTTGGATCCTTTTGGTTTTTAAGTAAATTATATAGCCATGTACTGTACACAGAAAAAAGTTTGTACAGAAATATAAACATGTTATTTCATTGATTTTAGTTCATAATATTTAAGAATAATTTCCTAAATATTAAAACTTTTTTCTATATGAATCAAAAGTCAATAAGACTTAAACAAATTGTTTAAGTTTTATTTAATATTTTCATTTGTTAAGAAATGTTTGAAATTTTCTTTGAAAACTTTTTAGTTTTTAATTATTTTTAGCTACATATGTATTAGGATCATTAAACAGATGGGAAGCGCTGTTTAATAAAACTATGTACTACATTCTGCAGCACAATGGTATCAAATTTGTGGATTTTCCAAACATTATTTTCTAATAACTTTTTCTTAGAAAATTGCCATTTATTGCTAATATTTTCTATTTTAACTATTTTTATTTAGCATTTGTATTAGAATCTTATAAAAATAAATCAAAATTTAAGCAAATTTTTTGAAAAATTAATAAATTGTTCATAAAGAACAATTTAATAATATTTATGAACAAATTTTTAAAATATATGTACTTTTTTTTCTGTGTACATATAGAGAGATTTTGCTTTTAAAAAATATTAAAATAGGTGGCGGGAAACACAGTATTCCTAGCACCCGTACCTTATTGGTAAAAATACTTTCTGAAGGTAAAACATAAAGATTTCTGCAAAATTTTGTAGAACGAATGGTTAACTCAAACACATATGTGACGTCCACTAAGGCAAAACAGAACTCAGAACTAAAAGTTGATGCTTCAACTATTTCTTGACATCTCCAAAAATAAAATCTGTAAGGAAGATTCCAAAGAAAAGTCCCTTTACTAAACTACAAACAGGTACGCAATCGCGTCCAAAGTAGTTCTCTTTGGTGCATATGGGACGCATGGGAGAAGAATATATGTGACGTGAGCAAATAACAAATAATATGACTCAAAATTTTTTCAAGTACTATAGTGCATAGCTGTTCATTGTGAATATTTTCAATCAAAATATTTGTTAAAAATAAATTATTTTAATATTCTATTTATATTTTTAGAAATAAATATCTTTAAAATTATTTTATACTCTTTGTAATATGATTTTCAGTTACTTCAAATTAATTTGAATAAAAATTATTTAAATATTATTCCATTTGTTAACAAGTTAGATAAAATAATATTTCCACAAAAGTATTCGAATATAAATTTATAAAATATAAATCAAATTCTTAAGTCTTTAACTAATTTTAAAATATATTTTATTTCTTTAGTTTGAATACAATTGTTCTTTATTTTATTTTCCATTTAAAAAATAAAATAATATCTGTTTTAAAACATTCAATTTTTTTTATTCAAAGAAAACTTTTGAATATTTTTATTCAACATGAATTTGTTTGAATAGTTTTAAATTTACTTTAAAAAAGAAAAATAAGTAAAATATTTTTTTTATACTTGAATATTTGAAAAAATTGTATAATTTTTTGTTATTCAAGCCTTTTGAGGCTGAATATTTTTATTTTTTGGAGTTTTTGTTGAATAAAATAATAAAAATATTTATTTTAAATGTTTCTATTTGAATATAAAGTTTTTGAATAAAAATCAGAAAAATTTGTTGAACTTTTTTTATTTAAATAAAATACATATGAATATTATTAAACTTTAAAATAGTCAAATAAAAAACTTTTGATTATCTTCTTATAAAAATATATTTGTTTTTCTTTTGGTTAAATAAAATATTTTAATTTTTAATTTATTTTGTTCAATCAGATACAAATTTATAATAAATTCAATTGTTTTAGTATAAATAGAAATCCTTAATATTTTTATTCAAAAGATAATAGATTGATTAACAAATATTTTTTAATTAGAAATAAGAACTAGAAATGAAATGAAAAGTATTTTTATTTTTTATTTCATTCATAAGTTACAGCTATGCTATAGTGCTTGACGGACTTGACTTTTTTTCATAACTTTTTTTCATGGAAAAATACTTCAGTTATTATAACCATGTTAATTTGTCCTTATTTTCATCAAAATAAGTGACGAAAAAGATTTACGTCCTACAAGTTATTAAAAAATTTCAAAAAATCCAAATAGGTCTTATTGATGTGAAACCTAGTTCGGTAAGAAAAAAGGACCACATGATATTGGGAAGGCCAGAAAATTGAAGGCATATTGAAAGGAACTCCAAACACATCTGGTAGAAAATCAGCTCAGTTTTTTCAATGCCTCGACTATTTGGTGCGAAAATTTAAAGATAATGGGAAAGTTGATAACATATAAAGTTCAAAAAATTCCAAACTGGAATTCTGCAAAAAAAATTACAAGCCAAAAATAGGACTCGGAATTTAAAACCAAATTTTATACAAAAATACTAAAGCTGTATAATTGACAAAGAAACGTAGGTGCTGGCAGAATCTTCACAGCTTGTGTCTCAAAAATTTTTATTGCTAATGCTCGAAGCAATGTTGGAGATAAGTTTAAGACCCAAAAGCAGCAAAAATTTCTTACAAAATTCATGGTATGACAAGCTTTTTGCAGTTACGGCAAAACAGGAAAGTCATTTGATACATTCGGATCTATAAATACCAAAATATGCATAAAGGAATATTTGCAAAAAAGACTTATTCTTTTCTTAAGAAAGCACAACGTGTCCACATATTTTTGGACCCATTTGGTATCATGTCACTACGGTAAGAAAGCTCTGGAGTGGTACCAAATCAATAACATAGTTTTAGTACCAAGAGAGGTCAATTTTCAAAATTGTCCAAAGCTTAGACCAGTGGAGAGATATTGAGCTCTTGTGAAAAGTGAATTCAAGAGCACAAAAAAGGTGTCCCAAAATACCGAAGATTTTAACAGAAGATGTGCACACTGTTCCAAAAAAGTGACTGAAGCAACTATCAAATCTCCAAAGAAAGGGTTTTCAAAAATGCTCCACAATTTTATAATTAGCGGTTAGAGACATAAAAATTATATATTTTTGTGATCTGTGCTAAATTATCAAATGATTAAAAAAATAATGAAAACTCTAAGATCAACCGTTTCCAAGTTATTGAATATTATGTATGTTAAGAATTTTTCGATCTCACTCCTTATTTTGGATAAGAGGTAACATGGATGCCCCAAAGTATGTGGAAATAGAACAATCATGTTGTCTTATTCAGAAAAGAATATGCCACTCAAATGGGTGTTTTAGCAGGGAAATGTTTCTAAGAAACGAGTAAATTGACAAAAAAAAAATGGGTTTTCGAAAATAAAATTTATGTTTTGGAGTGACCGACTTAGTCACCATATCTGATCTACATTGAAAATCTTTGGGGAGATGTCAAAGATGCTCTTTTTAAAAAGAAATCGGAAAATTTGCAGGAATTGTGGAAGCCAGTGCAATCAGCTTGGATAAATATTCCCATCGAGAAGACCTGGGGTTATTAGTGAACTCAGTGCCCGCCACTGCGCCGCTGTCAAAGCCAATAAGGGCTATTCCACAGAATATTATTGTGTATAAACAAAATATGACAAAAATAAAAAATAAAAAATTAATCACGTAGTTTTGTCTATACAGGTGTTTTTTTATCGATGCTACTATTATTTTTTTCTTGTGTATTTAATCTCTTTAAGTATTTTATCTGAATAACGATGTTTAATTTTATGATTTACTTATTTTTTATAAAATTTGGGAAATATGTAATAAAATCCAACAACAAACATTTCTTGAAATCAACAAAACATCTTCATTTTATTGAATGTAAAAATGTTACATATGGCGCTACTATTATTTTGCTCACAGCTGTATTTAGGTATTTATCCACAAACACCTTTTTAAACTTTTGTATCGTTCTGGCTGTTATACAAATTGTTTGTTTATTTTTGATAGTAGTCGAAATCTCTTTAATCTCTATTGCATCAGGATTTCCTTACAAATCCTTTGCGAAAAAATTCCCAGCGGGTTGTTTGATTACTTGTTAATAGTACAAACAAGTTGAACGGAAAACTAAAAAAAAAAAAAAAAAAAACTGCTGAATATGTGAACATTTTTGGCTTTCGTTTTTTTTTTTTATTCCTAGAAACCTTTTTTAAGAACCATACAAACATTACCAAGAAAGCCATATACAAACACTCTACCACCAGCTAGATATATATAGATCTAAAATCGATAAGTAAGAAGAGTGTTTTTGGTGGTATTTGTTGATGTTTTATTAGCACCATTTTTTAAATGATTCTTTCATTTCTTGTTTTTTGATATTATACCTCTATTTCATTTTTTGACAAATTGACAATTTGTCACCTTTACGACCATCACTACCACATGACCACAAATAACTACTTGCAATCAAATGTCTATTGCATTGATTTGCTGCTTACTTTTTATTAGGATTATTTTTCCTTCTTTTTTCTCTTTCTCTCTAATTCTGGTTTAGTTTTTTTTTTTTTTTTTCATTCTTTGTTTAACTCTTATAGATTGAAGTATATAACTTACCTGCCCATGTGGCCTGAGGTGGCACTAGAATAAAATCTCTTTGTATTGTATTTGGTTGGAATTCAATGCTGCCATCACTTTTTTGTGACACTGGATGATAGAGACGCGTTTCTTGACAATCAACTGTAGATGGTTGAACAACTGTTACGGGGATTTCAAATAATGAGCCCTTTTGCACACATGATGTATCGTATGCACGTATACTGCAAGAGAGAAATAGAAAAAAAATAAATGACAGAAATAAAAATACTTGAATAGAATTGATGAGAAAGCTTAAACAATTAATTGAAATAAATGTTCAAGTGGTTTTGAAGGTGTTAAAGGAATTAAAAAAATAAAATAAACAAAATAGGAATTTTAAAGAGTGTGACTGGAATGTGAATTTTTATAGAAATTTGTTAAAAGAGTCACGAACCCTGAATTTTGGCCATAATAAATATCACATACTGATTACGTTTCTTTAATAAAAAATTTAAAATAGCGGATCCAATAAGGCGGACAACATATTTTTCTTATTGTTTAAGGAAATTTTAAATAATTACATTTGACAGATTTGTGGTCACTGAATACGAATCAGAGTTTGGAAGGAATTAATTAAATCGTAGCTTAATTTCCTTAATTCTTAGTTTTGAATACCAAAATACCATTCATAAAAAATATAATTCTATAGCTTCATCCAAAGGCTTTTATTTGAATAGAATTAATTCATAAAGAATTCATTTAATTTTTGTCAACTCAAATCTTATCCAAATTGATTGAAAATATTTTTCTTTCATTAAATTTTTAATATTTTGTTGTTTTACAAAATGATCCCTATATATTACAATTGTACAGAGTTCTGGACAATTTGATGGATTAGCCTCTTTCGGTACAAACACTTACAAATTCTTTATTACCACTCCATTGTTTTGTTACTGTAATGAAAAGAAGCGAGAACATGCCACCAAAAAGGGTATACAATGTAAGGAGTGAGATCGAAAAATTCTTAACATACATAATATTCAATAACTTGGAAACGGTTGATCTTAGAGTTTTCATTATTTTTTTTAATCATTTGATAATTTAGCACAGATCACAGAAATATATAATTTTTATGGTTCTAACCACTAATTATAAAATTGTGGACCATTTTTGAAAACCCTTTCTTTGGAGATTTGATAGTTGCTTCAGTCACTTTTTTGGAACAGTATGAACATCTTCTGTTAAAATCTTCGGTATTTTGGGACACCTTTTTTGTGCTCTTGAATTCACTTTTCACAAGAGCTCAATATCTCTCCACTGGTCTAAGCTATGGACAATTTTGAAAATTGACCTCTCTTGGTACTAAAACTATGTTATTGATTTGGTACCACTCCAGAGCTTTCTTACCGTAGTGACATGATACCAAATGGGTCCAAAAATATGTGGACACGTTGTGCTTTCTTAAGAAAAGAAGAAGTCTTTTTTGCAAATATTCCTTTATGCATATTTTGGTATTTATAGATCCGAATGTATCAAATGACTTTCCTGTTTTGCCGCAACTGCAAAAAGCTTGTCATACCATGAATTTTATAAGAAATTTTTGATGCAGAATTCCAGTTTGGAATTTTTTGAACTTTATATGTTATCAACTTTCCCATTAGCTTTAAATTTTCGCACCAAATAGTCGAAGCACTGAGAAAACTGAGCTGATTTTCTACCAGATGTGTTTGGAGTTCCTTTCAATATGCCTTCAATTTTCTGGCCTTCCCAATATCATGTGGTCCTTTTTTCTTACCGAACTAGGTTTCACATCAATAGTCAAATTCCCCTGATACTGTTTAATAACATTAGAAACGGTTTTACGCACGACATTTAATTCTGTGGCCAATTATTTGTAAGACCTATTTGGATTTTTTGAAATTTTTTAATAACTTGTAAGACGTAAATCTTTTTCGTCACTTATTTTGATGAAAATAAGGACAAATTAATATGGTTGTTATTAAAAATAATAACTGAAGTATTTTTTCCATGATAACTAGATCAATAAAATTTTGAATATTGATTCCGAAAAAAGTTATGAGGCAAAATGTGTGTTAAGATTTTTTCGATCTCACTCCTTATTTTCTTAGGAAAGGGAGACAAATTTTGAGACCAAACTTACAGGGAATAAAATTTGATATTTACAATTTACTCAATAGCATTTATTTTTTTTTTAATAAAAAGGTATTAAATTCTTAAATTGTTCTTGTCAAAGTTTATTTAAATAAAAATTGTTCGCATAAACAATAAAAATGCCCAAGAGAGGTCAATCCTCTAAATTGTCCAGAGCTAAGACCAGTGAAGAGATATTGGGATTTTGTGAAAAGAAAATCGAAGAGGACAAAAGAGGTGTCCCAAAATATCGAAGATTTTAAAACAGATGAGCAGACTGTTCCAAAAAAGTGACTGAAACAACTATCAAGTCTCTAATGGAAAGGTTATCAAAAAAGGTGTACAAGTTCATAAGTAGTGGTCAGAAGTATAAAAGTTATATTTTTCTGTGATCTGTACTATAATAGCAGTTAAATAAAAGAAAATTAAATTAAAAAAGATTCGGCACAGCCGATGGTGATACCCTTCACCATCTTACTGTATGCTTTCATTATTTCACATTTATAAATCTACATTTTTTTCAAAATACGAAAATTTAAATACGAAAAAAAAAAACAATCATAGAAAGCTTTGCTTTTAAAAAATAAACAACAACAACAACAATTCCATATTTATGTTATTCATTATATTTCTGCTGTTGCTAACTAAACTACTTGCCTATACAAAAAACAAAAACGTCACTAATAGTCATTAAAATGCTTAATACTCATATACATTAGATTACCCATGAATACAAAATTTTTGATTTTACTTGCTCCAGCGGCAGTTTCTGATAGATGAGGCTAAAAAAATAATATGTGTGCAAAAATTGAGTCGATCGGTCGTAAACCGGCCAGTCGACTTTGACCTTTGGACTAAAACAAGGCTTATAAGTAACTAATATCTTTATTGCGCTATAACTCTTTAATTTAACATTTTCCGATAAAATACTATATAAGCTTTTCTACTCAGAATAAAATGTAGAAATTTTTGACATTTATTTTTTTTTGCCTACTATGACTTGTTGTAATGTTATAAGCAGGGCAAGTTTTTATATGCACAAAAAAAGTTGAAATATGCGCTTGGAAAAGCACGAAAAAATTTTAAAATATGCACAGAAATATGTAAAAATAGCATGAATATGTATATAAAAACCAACGAATTTATGCATTTTCATATATTAATGTGTAGAAAATATGCACAAATATGCATTTTTTAACTTTCAATCTCTAATAGATTTCGATGTTTATAAAAATATAACTATTTTAATTTTAAGTATCATATTTTACGCTTTCGAATTTTTTTTCTTTACAATATTTACAATATACTCAAAAGGCTCACCAAAAATTTTTTAGAAATCATTTGATTGAACTCTAAAAAATCACCAAAAAATTGTGTTTTTGTTAAGAAAACTAACTTTTATCTCCATTATATGCAAATTTATGCAAAGATTTAAAATATAAGCATTTTTGGTGAAATTGTTTTGAAATATGCAAATGCTTACTTTCCAAGCGAAAAGCTTGAAAAACTTGCCCTAGTTATAAGCAATCAAAGTAAAAATTTGTTCATGAACTTTTTTTAAAAAAGACCTGGTTTTAATATGGGCCTAGCCTGCTAGAAATGGTTTTTGTTACTTTGTAGAGCAGGATTTGTAGTTTTTATAAATCGATAAGTTTTACCACATTTGCTTAATATATTTGGGTAGATGGACCAAAATCTGAATTTATGGTATCAATTTTTTACTTATTGTAACAAATATTGGTACTAAATGTAGGGTGTAGCATGAAATTTTGAATCATTTCAGAGAGTACTTTTAAATAGTTATCAAATTAAACTGTTACTCGAAATTTAGGTGTTGCCGATTAACCAAAAATTGTAAAAGTTGACATGTTAATATTTTTACACATAAACAACTTTTTCATCTCTTTTACCTTAAAAATCGGCGAAATATATTAAAAATATAAAACTTTTTTATCAACAGCTCGCAAATAGGTAAATAATTATGTGTAATATTAAAGACAATTTTCATTATTATTCGTAAAAATTTAAAATTATAACAGCAAGTGATGATGAGGAATTTCTAAATGTAGAATGGAAGTAATTAGTTTATTAAACCTTGTATTTAAGTAAATATTTAAATACCATGTATGTACTTCTTGATAAATACATTGGAACTGAGATTAAAAATTACAATTTAAGTGTTCAAGACAATGCATTACGGAAATAAAAAGGTTTACTTTTAATTAATCTTTATTATGTCATGTACCCTCAATAAAGGTAAATTATAAAATAAATTGCATAATTGTTCCTTTTTGAAAGAAAACTAAACAACAACAGACAAAAAATATTTCTGATGGAATCGAAACAAAACTAAATTCCGTTATTATATGAAAAGTTAATTTACTAGTTCTTTTGAAAATATATCTTTATTTATTTCCAAGCTATTGTATTGTATTGTATATTTTTAATATATATCACCGATTTTTAAGCTAAATTAGATAAAAAAGTTGTTTACATGTAAAAAATATTAACATGTCAACTTTTACAATTTTTGGTTAATCGGCAACACCAAAATTTCGAGTAACTGTTTAATTTGATAACTATTTAAAAATACTCTCTGAAATTATTCAAAATTTTAAGCTACACCCTACATTTAGTACCAATATTTGTATAATAAGTAAAAAATTGATACCCCAAATTCAGATTTTGGTCCATCTACCCAAATATATTAAGCAAATATGATAAAACTTATCGATTTATAAAAACTACAAATCCTGCTCTACAAAATAATAAGAACCGTTTCTAGCAGGCTAGGCCCATATTAAAACCAGGGCTTTTTTAAAAAAAGTTCATGAACAAATTTTTACTTTGATTGCTTATAACATCACAATAAGTCATAGTAGGCTAAAAAATTATATGTCAAAAATTTCAGCATTTTATTCTGAATAAAAAAGCTTATATAGTATTTTATCGGAAAATGGTAAATTAAATAGTTATAGCGTAATAAAGATATTAGTTACTTTTAAGCGATAATTTAGGATAAAGGTCAAAGTCGTCTGGCCGGTTTACGACCGATCGACCCAATTTTTGCACACATATTATTTTTATAGCCCCATCTACCAGAAACTGCCGGTGGAGCAAGCAAAATCAAAACTTTTATAAAATCCATACATTTTATGGGTAATCTAATATACATGTTTGTGTGTGTATTTATATTCTTAACAGATTTGTTTTAGTTTTTGGTCCATAACTCTGTTGATTAGAAACGAATTTGGTTTATTAAAAAAACCGAAATTTTATAAAAATATTTATGACCGATCTATAGCTTAAAAAATGTGTTTTGCCCGATATCTCAGTTATTATGAACCGATTTATTTAATTTTTTTAGCAAAAAAATTCAGAAAAAAATGTCCGAGCCTTCTTTACAAAAATTAAGTCCCTAGTATATACAGAGGCTACAGAAACTAGAAAACCGGTTCTAAAAACCGGTTTTTTAAGCATATCTCCGCAATGTATGAACCAATCTTGCTGAATTTCAATAGCAAAATTCTCGAAGCGATTTCCGATCGTTTGATATATATATTATACATGTCAGTTGTCGGTGGGCTTCATAAACGCCATTTCAACCGACACACGGACGGACGGGCGGACATGGTCCTATCGTTATCATTTCTTACAAGGATCCCGAAAATATAAACTTTTTTACTCTCCGACGAAAATTGTGGAAATTACAAACGGAATGACAAACTTATATATACCCTTTACACCTGTGGTGAAGGGTATAAAAACAATCAAAACTCTAAGGACAACCGTTTCCAAATTATTGAATTTTATATATGTCAAGATTTTTTCGATCGTACATGCACATACCCAGCAAAAAAAACGATCAAGTGCATCCAAAAAAGAACATTTTAACTACTTCAAAAATAGAACTAAGTGCATATTTGTCAACTTTTTTGGAAGTGGTTAATAATTACTTCAAAAAAAGTGAAAATAAATGAATTTTTAGCGGGAAAAAATGGTAATAATTTCTAACAAAATTTAAATTTTACAAATTTTAAAGCATTTTTATTATCTTTTAGTAAGGCTTAAACTGAATTTTTATTAAAAATTTTTATAAGCATAGTTTTAAGAGAAGTAATTCAAAAGCAATGAACAACAAGTATAAAAGAAGAACATCCTACCAATAACAACCATGTGTTAAAAAAAGAATTTCTGCAGCTCTTTTTTTACCACTAAGTACTTCCTTCCAAAGATAACACAAAGTTAAATTCATGACTTTTTAATTATTTTTCAGTTAATTTTTTGCTGGGATATGGCTATCAAAAAGTATTATGCTATTTTATAATATTTAAATGTTATTTATAGAAATGAGTCTTAAAGGATTAAAGTCATGTATAATGTTAATTACATATGATATTTTTCAAATTTAATCCACAGTTCTTTGGAACAAACATAACTTTTGCATGTTTTGTATGAATATGAAAATATGCTGTAAATAATACACATACATTTGTATGTAGGTGTATATTATGTAAATAAGTACAAGTACATATCCCAGTAAACATTAAAAATTATATAAATATAAAAATTCAAACATTTAAGAATTTAGTTAGAATATTTAACTAAAATAAAAAAGTTAACACTTTTATTTAAGGTGGATTTTTAATTTATTATAGAACGATTCTTATGATATTTGGTAGTTATTTACAATTTTGAACAATATTTTTTTATATTTATTTACAGAGTGAGTGATTCCATGTCAAAACAGACAGAAATCGGACTTGACAACTTTACTTAAGGGTGTACTTGTTTAATTACCAATAACTAGCGGGCAAATTTTTATGCATTTATTTTTATTTTTTTAATATTTATTAAATAAAAATAAAAAAATAAGTTATTCTATAAGAAAAACGAAAATAAGTCCATCTTAATGCAATACATTTTGTATTTTTAAAAGTTAAAGCTATGTTTTAAAAGATCTATACTAATTATTTGTACTTTTTTAAATTTGTACTCCTTCAGATCACATTTTTTTTAAACTTATATTAGTGACATTGAGTTAAATATTTTGTTTCCCGGGAAACGGGAATGAAAAATTCAATTTTAAAATATAAGAAAAAAGTAATGATTTTTTATAAAGAATATTATTTTTTCTATTCAATACTATAATACAACATTATAAATCACATTCATGATTAATTAACAGAAAATAAAACAATATTGAAGTATGACTTCCAATTTCAAATTTAAAAAATTTTAAATATTTCATGCAAAAAAAAAAAATATAAGTGCCTATTATAAGCAAAGGTTCCAAAGATTTAATTCTTTAATTCACTTTTCAAAATCGAATTAAATTTATTATCTCAGTCATATCTTTGAAGCATTCATAACAATTCAATTCATAGACTTAAATTCTTTGACTTCGCAATAATTAATTGCTTAAAGAACGCACTACCAATTATACAATTCTATTTAAATCTTTTACGAATTAAAGAAAAAATATTTAAAAAAAATAAATATTTCCATTAAATTTGCAGAAGATTTGATTTAACAAAAATTCAATGATTTCTTTATAAAATGATTCAGTAGAACTATGATTTTTAGAATAGCGTTATGGAATAAAAAATTAGTATTTATAATATTTAATTAAAAACTGTATACTATATATTTAACTTAAGTAGATTTTCATGCTAAAAATTTAAAAAAGATAAATCATGATCTGTCGCATAAATTTCAGTATAAAGAGTTTTTCTTATCGTTTTAATTCGTTCTAAAACATAAATCTAAAAACTTTTAAAGTTGGTTCTCAACAATATTTTCTGGTCAATTGATATAGTGTTCGGAAATCTGATAAAAATTAGTTTTCATTTGAAAGATATTGTTAATCATTTCAAGACGAATATTTTTGAAAAATAAAATACATTCGTAGTTTAATATATTTACACGTTTTAAATTTAAATTTTGAAAAAGTAGTGGTATGTATTTCTGATGTTAAAAGAAAAGTTGTTGTCGATTTTTTATTTGAAAATTTTTACATATTTCAAAATTAATAATTTATGTTTATTATTGCCAAAAATAGTCCGAAATCGTGCTTTTAAGATAGTATAAAATCATGTGATACAAACTGGACTTTAATATGTCGAAAAAATCTAAAGATATTGGCAAAAAAAATATGAAAAAACATGGAATTTTATGTATGTATATTTTATATTAACATCAAAAATTGATTTAGTAATTAATGTGTTTATAATGTAACATTTTTGCTATAGGATTATAAAACTACGTGAATATTAAATTTCCAGCTTTCCCGGGAAATTGAAAAAAATTCCCGGGGATTCCCGACGAAAAATTTACGGGAATTCCCGAACCCCAAACCCCAGTTAAATATAACCTTAGTTAGATAGGTTTTTATTTATATACACAAACATATTTTTTACTAAGTTGTCAAATGTAAATGATTGTCTATTTTGGCGTAAAAAAATTTTTACACATAGAAAATGATCTTTCAACATAAACAGAAGTGATAGCAGCATATTTGGATAATTGTAGGTCAGAAGAAGAGTATTCTTCTAAACACAAAACATTTGTTTTTTTTTCATTTTCTCAAATCCTTTATTTTTTTAATAACAGCTTGCAACATTAAATTTATTTTTTTCAGCAACGGGGACTTCTGCAGCTTCGATTTTTACAATAGCACTATCAATTAAACTGATTTGAGTACTTAATGAATCAAAACTATCTAAATTACTATCTAATAGTTTCAAAAAGAAATCCATAATTGGAAGAAACAAATGAGAGTTTATTTATAATATTGCTTAATGTTAGTATTCGTTTAATTTTTTTTTTTACACCTTTAGAGTCATTATCATTCAACTCATCCATAGAATTTTTGAAATCATCAATATATTGTTCGTAGTATTTTACAGCATCAAACCATGATGCCTATCTCGTAATAACTGGTTGAGGCGGAAGTGGCAAATTGGGATAATTTTCTTTTAATTTTGCAACCCTTGTAAAAGCTTTTAAATATATCTGTTTTCCATAAGAAATCAGCGAATCAATGTGATCAAAATTATTGCGCACCTCCTCCGCCACGTGATGTAATGCGTGGGCTAAGCAGGTTACATGCAAACATTTTTGAATAAAAAATCTTAATAGCTTTTGCGGATTTTACCGCGTCCGATAAAAATAAAAGAATTTGATTTTTATTAAAATCCTCTCCCAACAATTTAACTGACTCATGAAACTTACGGGCAATTGTTTCGTGGTTCACACATTCGAGTTCTACATTCAAGTATTTCGTTTGCTCAACTCTATGTCGTGATCCAAAACTGCAAAAATTATATTAACAATCTACTGGCCGGTAATGTCAGTTGTTTCGTCCATACTTATCCGTAGAAATTTATTTTTTAAAAGAGATTTTATTTCTTCCAGCTGAATACTGTACAATTATTTCACATAACTTTTTCTAACCTCTGTGTTAATAACTTGTTTGAGAATAAAAATTTTAAAAATTGCTAGAACACCTGTTATGCACATTTTACCAGAGACCGGATTTTAATACAATTATTATTATTATTATTATTATTATTATTATTATTATTATTATTATTTTTTTCAATCAAAAAACAATCCTTAATGTTCAAAAAAAAAAAACGGCCCGAACGAATCTATATACCCACCATCAACTTTTTCAAATTTTACGTTATATGGGAGGTGAGCGGTAAAGTGGGCGGACCACGCCCATTTTTGGTTTCCGAGTTTATATCGACCCCCGAACTATATATACAAAATTTCGCTGTCGTACATGCTTTTATTGAAGAAATATCAGCAAAAAGGTATGAAACGGACACCCTGTGTTTCTAGTTTTTAGCCCATAACTTTTTTGGTTATTAACCCATTTTCAATACCAAACAAACCTTATATAAGACAAATATTTGTGCCAAATTTCGTCAGCCTACGTTGCCCCGTTCGACCCCTATCCTGCTTTCAACAGACAGACAGACGGACAGACGGATCGAATCAGAATCTAACCAGGACCCAGAAAATATATACTTTGTGGGGTCTTAGATGATTCCTACGACATTTTACACACGGAATGACAAAATCAATGATGGTGGGTATAAAAATCCATCATAGAGTCATTCCATTTAAAACCAACACGAAAAATTAAAATTTTTGACTTCCTCTCCGAATTTAATAATATTTGGTACAATCATTATTCTTGTCAAAACTAAGACTAATTAAAAATTTCAGATAATATCATCAAGTGTTTCGCGAAATATCGCGATTTGAAAGTGCAAAATAGCTCAAAATATATACAAAGTAGTGTTCACATAATTACAAATATCTTTTAAAGTATATATGATATAAGATTTATTGAGATGTCATGTTAAAGGTATCAAAATTACCTTTAACATGACGTATAACATGACTTTTTTCTCAACATCAAAATGGTCGATATCTCGCGATTTTTCGTTCGCGGGTAAATATCTCGAAAAGTGGTATTTTTAAAAAATTTTTAAAAAATATATGTTAATGATGAAAATGTTTTCTATAACCGTGGAAAGTGGCATTCTGGAACTCGCAATATTTTAGGAGTTATTACAACAAATGTCATAATAAATACGAAATATTTATTTCAATTTGTTTGGTTTTGTTTGTAATAAAATAGAAAAATCGACAATTTCTTCCAAAAATCATCCGAATGTAATAAAATTTGGCAAGAATATTAATATTGACGCTGGTAACGCAAATGCCTAGTTTAAGTTTGAATACCGCGATAGTTCGCGATTTATAATATCTCAAAAATTAGGAAAATAGTCTTTTTAAATATCTGCCAAAATATTTACGTTATAACGTTCATTAAGGCAAATATTTAAAGGTAATGAAATTACCTTTTTTTTTGGAAATAATTCAGTAACTATTGAACCGTTTTAGGTATCTTAATAAAATTTCACATGATCAGAGCTGAAGTGCTTTCGAGTTGATTTGGAGGAGTACAGTTTCCTAGCGGGTCAGGGGGAAGTGAGTGGCCCTCCAAAGTTGGTCATCTCGGGTATATAATATTTTTTTAAATCACAAAAAATTAATTTATGATATAACAGAAAAGAAATTTTATATATAAATATTCCTTGTAAATCTCTACTTACATGTGTAGGTTATCTCTTTTAGTTTAAGAGATATTCGGGTCGAAATAAATTTTTACTTCATTTTTAGCCTTTTTTTAGATTTTTTAACTTAGCGGGCTAAATATTGCCCTTAAATTTTTTCTAAAATATTAGCTAGATTCCTTACAAAATTCTAAATAATATTACTGCAATAATCATATAAATATATGAATTCGTTAAAAAGTTATATTAATCTGAAGTTGGAACTTTAAAAAAATTTAAAATTGTTTAGGTTTTTTTCCAAAAAGGTGGCAATATTTTTATTCAGTGAATAAAAAAAAAACGAAGCTACAAAAAGGGATAACCTACATGAACTAACTATAAAAAAAATCAATCATATTAATTGAATTTTTGGCGATTTAAAAAAATGACATACCAGAGATGGATTTGAAGAAACACCCATTACTCCCCTGACCACCTAGTACTCCTCCAAATCAACTCAAAAGCACCTCACCTCTGACCATGTAAAATTGTATTTAGAGAACTTTAGAGAACTGTGCACGATGTTATGAACAATAGTACGGGATGTTTGGTACTCGATTTCATCAAAAACATGTAAGGCATTGGTTAACTGTATGACCCAAAGAATACTTAACTAAATGTTGCTAAATATGCCCCCCTTGAAATATTTGTGTTTTAAATTTTCAATTAATCTCAAATCTTCTCAATTTCACTCCTCTGTGCAACGCGAATTTTCAAGTCCCTGAGACAAAATTTTCAAGTCCCTTTAAACTTTGAAACTAACATCAATTATTGCTAGTGACCCTCGCATAGCAATGCAATTTAATGAATAACATTTTGTTTAATATAAGTAGACAAGAAAGAATTATTGCGTTTTCTTTGTAAGCTTTGTTCGCTTTTTGTCTTTCATCTTAGCAACCGTCAGCTACTATTCATATCTTAACGATAATTCGTGATTTTTTGTTCTTTCAATTCTTTTGTCAATTAAAGAATAAAATTGAAATTAAAGCCATTAAAACTATAAGGTTATCCTTTGCTACGCTTTTCTTTGTTTTTTTTTTATGCGATTTTTTTGTAATAATACTTTATTAAATACTTTTAACTCTGAAACTTGTTTTTTTTTTTTTAATTCACATTTAAGTTTTATAATTAATTAAGAGTATTAACAGCAATGACTTCATCAGCGACAGTTTCATATCGTTATTTTCCCTTTCAACCCCCCCTCAGTTCATGTTAACATTAATATTTTCTTTTTCATATACAAAAAAAATATTGTATTGTATTTTATATAATATTTTTAATTTTCTTTGTTACAATACTTACACAGCTGTATGTACGCCTGGCGGAAGCCCTGTTGGATCAACTTTAACGGTTAGCGAACGTGTCGAATAGCAAAGATCCAAGAATTGTCCACATTGCACAAATGGTTGAGAGGAAATCAAATTTAAACGTACATTAAAACTGAATTTATCTTTTGGCGCTGTAAATGAAACAAGTAAAATAAATTAAATGAGTTCAAATTACCGGAACAAGGCTACAACAAACTGTACAGAAAAATTATTAAGAAAAAAAATGAAAAATAACAAAAACAATAAAAAGATACAGAAAAAATATAAATGATAAGAAAATAAAAACGTTATGGAAAAAAAGCACCTTGTGGTAATGAGAAAATATACATAAATACAACAATAATAATAACAATAATAAATTTAATGTTAAATAATGAGCAAAGATACAATAAATAAATAAAAAAAAAAAAAAAACAAAAGAAAAGAAAAGGATTAACCAGCCTTTAACCCTTTAACGATTAAATAATTATATAAATATTTATTTTCAAGGACCTATTAAGGAAGAATAAGAACCAAAGTACATGGGTCATAATTATAAACTAAATGAGGCAAAGAAAATGACAAAGAGGCAAAAAATATTGAGTTTAAATTGTTTGTAAAAGCAAAATTATTCAAGTAAAATAAAACAATTAAAATGTAAAAATATTAGTATTGTGAAGGAGTTTTTGTTTGTTTTATTTAGAGGATGCGGAGAAAATATGAAAACTACAATCAATGATAATGAAATTAATTATTAATTTTTTATTTAAACTTTTTGGTTATAATAATTATTTGAAAATAATTTCGACTCGAGTTCAATTAGTCATAATTGGTTGAATACTTTGAAAAAGTTTAAAGATGAAGTTAGTGGTGGACTAGAAAATACATTCTATTTTGCCAAGAGTCAAATAAAATTTTACAAAGTATTCTAACAATTATTACAATTGAACTCGAGCTTCAATCATTTTCAAATAATAACACTGCACAGTGGGACAGAATCGAAGTTTTTTGGAAATAAATCTATAACTTCTAATCGACTGGTTAGAGTGCCCCACATACCCTTCAAAGCGGAGCTATTACAACTCAAAATAGGGTACCTCTGGCCTCTGTAGGTGGATTTATCCATAGCTCTCCACTATACTAACGCTCCATACATACACTTCTTTTCAACTGAATATGTTTAAGATTTTCGATACATTAAAACTCGTATTATTATTACACCACCATAGGTGGTTGGGGTATAATGCGTTTGTGCTGATGTTTGTAACGCAGAGAAAAAATGATCGGACCTCCACCTTAAAGTATACCGTTCGACTCAGAATCACTTTCTGAGTCGATTTAACGATGTCCGTCCGTCTGGTCGGCTGGCTGTCTGTCCATGTAAACCTTGTGAACAAAGTACAGGTCGCAATTTTAAAGATATCTTGATGAAATTTGGCACGAATAATTATTTGAAATTGGTTATAATCGGTCCATACATTACATATACATATACATTTAGTAAGAGTGTTGGTCTACAATTAGCCACAAGTCTAATTTGTAGAATGGTGTAGAGTATCATATAGTCGGTCTTGACTAGGGTTTGGGGTGGGAAATCCCGGGAATTCCCGTAAATTTTTCGTCGGGAATTCCCGGATTTTTTTTCAATTTTCCCGGAAAAACGAGAAATTTAATATTCACGTAGTTTTATAATCCTATAGCAAAAATGTTACATTATAAACACATTAATTACTAAATCAATTTTCGATGTTAATATAAAATATACATACATAAAATTCCATGCAAGTGATATTTTATATTATTCAAAAACATTTCATCGGTGCGCTGATGAAAATTCCTATTTGACGAATTTTTATTAGAAAAAAAAAACGATTTATTTTGTCAATTCACATTTCAAGTACACGAGTTTTTAACTACAAATTGCTATAATCTTTTAAACATTTTAATGATGATTTACGATTTTCAAACTTCATTTAAATCTCTTGGCTCTGAAAGGTTTTTTCATATTTTTTTGCCAATATCTTTAGATTTTTTCGACATATTAAAGTCCAGTTTGTATCACATGATTTTATACTATCTTAAAAGCACGATTTCGGACTATTTTTGGCATTAATAAACATAAATTATTAATTTTGAAATATGTAAAAATTTTCAAATAAAAAATCGACAACAACTTTTCTTTTAAATTTAAAACGTGTAAATATATTAAACTACGAATGTATTTTATTTTTCAAAAATATTCGTCTTGAAATGATTAACAATATCTTTCAAATGAAAACTAATTTTTATCAGATTTCCGAACACTATATCAATTGACCAGAAAATATTGTTGAGAACCAACTTTAAAAGTTTTTAGATTTATGTTTTAGAACGAATTAAAACGATAAGAAAAACTATTTATACTGAAATTTATGCGACAAATGATGATTTATCTTTTTTTAATTTTTAGCATGAAAATCTATTTAAGTTAAATATATAGTATACAGTTTTTAATTAAATATTATAAATACTAATTTTTTATTCCATAACGCTATTCTAAAAATCATAGTTCTACTGAATCATTTTATAAAGAAATCATTGAATTTTTGTTAAATCAAATCTTCTGCAAATTTAATGGAAATATTTATTTTTTTTAAATATTTTTTCTTTAATTCGTAAAAGATTTAAATAGAAGAAAATTTTAATATTCAAAATATTTTTTAAGCTTGAATTGTATAATTGGTAGTGCCTTCTTTAAGCAATTAATTATTGTGAAGTCAAAGAATTTAAGTCTATGAATTGAATTGTTATTAATGCTTCAAAGATATGACTGAGATAATAAATTTAATTCGATTTTGAAAAGTGAATTAAAGAATTAAATTTTTGCAACCTTTGCTTACCATAGGCACTTATTTTTTTGAAATATTTAAAATTTTTTAAATTTGAAATTGGAAGTCATACTTCAATATTGTTTTATTTTCATTTAGTTAATCATGAATGTGATTTATAATGTTGTATTATAGTATTGAATACAAAAAATAACATTCTTTATAAAATATCATTACTTTTTTCTTATATTTTAAAATTGAATTTTTCATTCCCGTTTCCCGGGAAACAAAATATCACGGGAAACCCCATACCCTAGTCTTGACCGACTATAGTTTCTCTCTCGTTTTTGATATAATAAAGATAGTTAAATTATGTTTTTTACCTTGATTTCTAAGATTTTTAATAGCAAAAAATAATTAAAAAACAACTAAGTATGACTTTTAACGAATTTTCCATCCCACAAAGGTATTTTTCATTAAGAATAAAATCAATCTGCATCAAGTATTTGTTAAATTCGCCCATAATTGTGTGTTTTCCTTACATTTTCAACAGTTTTCTATAAGAATCTTTAAAAACTGGTCGCGTAAAAAATTTTCCGATAAAGAAAAAAGCAAAATTATAGCGCATGGACAATTCCGATTTAATCTGACGGAGAAATATTGAGCGAAGTTAAAATATTGTCAACAACTTTTTAGGAAATCACTCCCGCTATGGAAACAATATGAAAAGAGGTACTTATAAAGCAGCAACGAACGATGACAGAAGATTCACCATTCGTGATGCCTCCAATTCTACTGATTCTGAGTCAAAATTTAAATCAGATATTTAAGCAAGTGTTTTACGGTAAAATGTGTTATTCGAAATTCAGTGCACCTAAGACTAAAAATTATAAAAAAGCCATCTCTAAACACCATTCGTGAAGTGAAACTACTCCCGTTTACCAGTGAACGCATGTTCTAAAAAAGGAATGAAACATATTGTTCTATAGAATGAAAAAATGTAGTGAGACCGAAGTGCTTTTTTTTTCATTTCTGAAACACTATAAAATTGCTGATTTTTGCACTATGGAAACCCTAATGATACCCAATTACTTTACTTTTGAACCAAAAAAAAATTTGAGTTTTTACCCACTTTGGAATAATTTTCGGTTTTGTCTCATAACCTCACTTTTTACTTTGGACACGTATTAATCTATGTGCTACACAGAGATTTGCAGATAAGGAGTGAGATCGAAAAAATCTTAACACACATTTTGCCTCATAACTTTTTTCGGAATCAATATTCAAAATTTTTTTTGATCTAGTTATCATGGAAAAATACTTCAGTTATTATTTTTAATAACAACCATGTTAATTTGTCCTTATTTTCATCTAAATAAGTGACGAAAATGATTTACGTCCTACAAGTTATTAAAAAATTTCAAGAAATCCAAATAGGTCTTACAAATAATTGGCCACAGAATTAAATGTCGTCCGTAAAACCGTTTCTAATGTTATTTAACAGTATCAGGAGAATTTGACTATTGATGTGAAACCTAGTTCGGTAAGAAAAAAGGACCACATAATATTGTGAAGGCCAGAAAATTTAAGGGATATTGAAAGGAACTCCAAACACATTTGGTAGAAAGCTCAGTTTTCTCAGTGCTTCGACTATTTGGTGCGAAAATATAAAGCTAATGGGAAAGTTGATAACATATAAAGTTCAAAAAATTCCAAACTGGAATTCTGCAAAAAAATTACATGCCAAAAATAGGACTCGGAATTTAAAACCAAGTTTCATACAAAAATACTCAAGCTGTATAATTGACGAAGAAACGTAGGTGCTGGCAGAATCTTCGCAGCTTGTGTCTCAAAAATTTTTATTTCTAATGCTCGAAGCAATGTTGGAGATAAGTTTAAGATCCAAAAGCAGCAAAAATTTCATACAAAATTCATGGTATGATAAGCTTTGTGCAGTTGCGGCAAAACCGGAAAGTCATTTGATACACCCGGATCTATAAATACCAAAATATGCATAAAGGAATATTTGCAAAAAAGACTTCTTCTTTTCTTAAGAAAGCACAACGTGTCCACATATTTTTGGACCCATTTGGTATCATGTCACTACGGTAAGAAAACTCTGGAGTGGTACCAAATCAATAACATAGTTTTAGTACCAAGAGAGGTCAATTTTCAAAATTGTCCATAGCTTAGATCAGTGGAGAGATATTGAGCTCTTGTGAAAAGTGAATTCAAGAGCACAAAAAAGGTGTCTCCCAAAATACCGACAATTTTAACAGAAGATGTGCACACTGTTCCAAAAAAGTGACTGAAGCAACTATCAAATCTCCAAAGAAAGGGTTTTCAAAAATGGTCCACAATTTTATAATTAGTGGTTAGAACCATAAAAATTATATATTTCTGTGATCTGTGCTAAATTATCAAATGATTAAAAAAAATAATGAAAACTCTAAGATCAACCCTTTCCAAGTTATTGAATATTATGTATGTTAAGAATTTTTCGATCTCACTCCTTATGTTCAGAATGCTTTTACAATATTTTTAAGTATCGTATATCAACTAAAGCCTGATTTGTTTGGAGCATAAAATGTCTTTATATGGTTGTTATAACGAAAAAATAGTTCAACATATTATCAAATTTTTGATTCATTGTTCAATTATGTTGAATATTTAGAAGGCATTCAGATGATCATTCATTATTATACAAATGTATACACTTTTTAAGATAATTTATTGTTATTTGTATTATAATGATCTCGTGATAATGTTTTAGTTAAATTTTGTGCGAAAATATTTCGCAACTCTTACTTTTTTAACAATATCAGCGAAAAAATGGAAGAAATTCTACATAAATTCTATAAATTTGTATAATCAATTAGTCAAAAAACTAATTAGTTAGAACTAACTACTTTTCTTGATTTAATAGACAATGTCAAAAAAATGTTTTTCTTTTTTCTTCTTATTTGTTTGTAACATCCGACTCCGACCAGTATAATATTTTACACAAATATTATATGGAGTTGTGTCAGTGAGGCTGTGAAAATATGCTCATTAGTTTCTGAGTTATTGCATTTTGAAAATAACAAAAGACAATTCGCACCACCCTTTACCAAAAATAAAAACAAATTGTAATAAAATTTTATGTTTATTTCGATGTTCGTGTAGGAAATTTAAATTAGTTCTAGATATTTTATATGATGTTCAAAACTTTATAAAGGCACGTTAAAATTTGCAATATATTTTTGATATTTTCATATAATGTTGGATCACCCATTGAAGCTACAAAAAATTTAATATGGTTTTAACACACATTTAAATTACCCCGAAGGTTTTCGGAAAAGACGATCTGCTTAATATTGTGTCGATATCCACAAAGCTCTTTGACGACAGCATTCACTCGAGTTAAATAATCATTAGTTTAAACAATTGATCTTCTTTTTCTAAGTTTTTAGTGTTTATAAACCGGTTAACCGAAAAACCGTTTTTTTCTTCAAATTTCGGTTATTTGCGAACCGGTTAATTTGAAATATTCAATTTCGTTTAACCGGTTTACCCGTTTTTTTTTTTTTTTTTGTCGGTTAACCGGTTTCAAAAATTTGCTATAAATATCACTAAATTTCGTCCTTTAGTTGCTTTTTTCTGATTTTAAAATAAAGGAAAATATGTTGAAACTACTAAAAATGTGGCTGTTTGAGTTAACAAGTAGTCAGGTGTGATTTAAAACTGTATGTATAATAAATCAGATAGACAATTAAGTATTCCGTTTACAAAAACTTTAATTTCATGTGAATGAAATTTTACAAAAGAAGAAAGTATGTAACATTACGCCTATTAATGTATGGCTTAAAAAAAAAAATAAGATTTTATATGGGATAATAGGAATAAAGACTTCAAAAGTAAAACTAAATAAGTGCTGAAAATTTACTTTAAAATTATTAATAATCTTCTAAAAATAAAAACAAATCTCTTTTTAGCAGAAAAAATTTTATTTATTTTTCCAATTTTATGCAGATATTTTTATTAAATTTGTTTATAAAAAATATATAAACTTTTTCTTGAGAGAAAAACTTTAAAATCGGTGAATATAAATCATAATATAAAGTACATTATCCTAGATCTAAAGCTTCCTTTTTCTAAAATTTCTATAATTTTATTTTATTTTTAACCTAGAAAAATGAAAAATAAAAAAATAAACAAAAAAACTGAAAAAATACTTTCTAGAATAATTTTAGATCATTATAAAGCTTTACCCAATTTTAACCGTCACCGTTAACCGTCAAACCGGTTTTTCCAAAAGTCAGTTTTTTATAAACACTAATCCTTTTGGATCTAAGTTGTTCAACTAACGAGAGTACCGAAATCGAAATTTTTTTCCCGCTACCCCGGGATAAAAAAAAAAGTCCGGGAATTTTTTTTTATTTTATTTTTAACCTAGAAAAATGAAAAATAAAAAAATAAACAAAAAAACTGAAAAAATACTTTCTAGAATAATTTTAGATCATTATAAAGCTTTACCCAATTTTAACCGTCACCGTTAACCGTCAAACCGGTTTTTCCAAAAGTCAGTTTTTTATAAACACTAATCCTTTTGGATCTAAGTTGTTCAACTAACGAGAGTACCGAAATCGAAATTTTTTTCCCGCTACCCCGGGATAAAAAAAAAAGTCCGGGAAATTGCGATCCCTAGTGTTACTTTATATTATGACTTATGTGAACTTCGATTTTCTACGCATAGAATTACGGAAAAAAAACTTACAAAAGTTTATGGGAAAAGAATTTCTAACATTTTATGCACTATTTTAATTCATTTCATGGACATTCCAGCTCGACAATGCCCCTATTCACACCGCAGGAGCGGGAAAACAATGAATTCGAAGTCAAAATTTTACCACTTAGTAGTGGTCATCATGCTCTCTCGACCTTAATATAAAGAAAATGTATGAAAATTGCTGTCACATAATTTTTATGAATCGGACAGACAATACGAGCACAAAAAATCATTATCTGAAGAGATTAGAAAAAAATTTAGCAAACTTTCTTTGTTACAAGTTGAAAATCTTTATAAGTCACTTCCAAATATAAAGTTTTAGGTTAAATTGAATAATAAAGGCTATTATTATTATTAATAACTTCCGAATAATATAACAAAACAAAAAAGAATCATATTAATCAATACATCTTGTTGTTTTATTTAATAAATAATATTGAAACAAAAAAATTACCTAATAAATTCTCTTGTTGGAAAAAAAAATCAATAAAAATCATACTTAGTTATTACCCAGCAAAAAAAGAACTGAAAAAGTCATGATTTTAACATTGCGCTGCCATTGGAAGGGAGTACTAAAAAAGAGTTGCAGAAATTATTTTTTTAACACATGGTTGTTATTTGTAGGCAGAACTTCGAAAGACTTAATTAAATGTTAGCTTAAATCCCTTAAATCTTAATTCTAAATTAAGAAATATGAATTTTTCATTCCATAATACCATTCTCAAAAATATAATTCAATAGCTTAATTCAAAGGCTTTTGTTTGAATAGAATTAATTCCTTATTGAATTAATTCATAAAGAATTCATTCAATTTTTATTAATTCAAATCTTTTCCAAAATGAATGAAAATATTTTTCTTTCATTCAATTTGTAATATTTTGTTTTTTAATCTTTTACAAAATGAATTAAAAAATATTTTCTAAAGCTAATTTGTAATAGATTTGAATTGAAGAAAATTTGAATGATTCAATATATTTTTTAAGCTTGAATTGTATAATTGTTAAATGAATTCTTTAAGGAATTAATTCATGTTGAATTAATTCAACTCATATGAAGTACAAAGAATTTAATTCAATGAATTTAATTAATTTGAATGCTTTAAAAGAATGACTAGGATAATACATTTAATTCGATTCAAGAAAATGAATTAAAGAATTAAGCCTTTCGAACCTTTGTTGGTAGGATGTTATTATTTTATACTTCTTGTTCACTGCTTTTGAAGCACTTCTCTTAAAACTATGTTTATAAAAATTTTTAATAAAAATTCTGTTTTTGTCCTATTAAATAATAACAAAAATGCTTTAAAATTTGTAAAATTTAAATTATGTTAGAAATTATTACCATCTTTTTCCCGCTAAAAATTCATTTATTTTCACTTTTTTGGAAGTAATTATTAAGAACTTCCAAAAAGGTTTAAAATATGCACTTTGTGCCACTTTTGAAGTTGTGAAAATGTTCTGTTTTTGGAAGAACTTCATCGTTTTTTGCTGGGTACTTAAATTTATTTTGCATGTAAATATCTTATAATTGAGGACTTTAAAATTCATTATGGACAAAATATTAATTTCATTATTATTTTAAAAAAGTAACAAGAGGTTTAATGTAACGAAAATCTTGAACCTATTCTGTTGAAAGCAGTGTAAGTATCGGCTTAATCACCATGTCGAAGAACCATTTTGTATTCCTGAGATTTATTCCCCAGGATTTTCTAATGGCTTTCCTACACATATATAGAGCAATATCAGTCTTTGAGGCTCTAACCCGTGTATTCTAGAGCTAGGGTATTTTGGAGTCCTGTATAAATCCAAGGTAATTCGGACTTTCTGACAGCTTCAATTCAACACCATTTAGGCGTAGTGGTAGGAAAAGTGGAATCTTATATATTTTAGAGAAAAGGACAAGTTCCGTCTTTGCTGGATTTACGCTAAAGCCACTAGTTGTACTCCATGTATTGAGTAGACCTAGAGCAGTTTGCAGGCGCTGAGACATAGTATCCTGATATTTCCCAGATACAGCCACGGCAACATTGTCCGCATAGGCCACAGTCTTAAACTTCCGTGAATCAAGTTCCCTGAGTAGTGGGTTTACGGCGATATTCCAAAGAAGAGGAGACTAAACTCCCACTTGAGGAGTGCCCCTGTTCGCAACCCTATATATGGTAGACGCTCCCATGTTGGATTTTTTTTAACCTTGTTGGTTAGAAGTCTCCATATGAAGGTGATAACCGCGTGGTGTATGTTGTCCAGTTTATGTTTTAAATATAAGTTTTTGTATGTCTTTAATCAGTAAAATCATCTTGAACGTTTGATAAATTGCTTAATGTTTGGTATTAGGCAAACAAATAATAGTCAAAATAATTGCTATATCAATGATATACATATGTTCATTTCCAACTACTTCAGTTCAATGGTATCTGTATTATAAACATGTGAACAAGAATACACTTCAATTAAACCAATCAATCAATACTATCAAACTTCAATTCACATCCTGAATGCTTTATATCATTCAAAGTACTTTCAATTACAAAATATTATAGAGACAAAGTGTTAATCACTTTAAATAAAATACATACATAATTCACTTAAAGGGTTAAAGTAAAATTAAATATATAAATTATAAATGAAATTGTCAATTGCCTTTCTCAATTGTACCATAACGAGGAAAATTAATTTAAAATATTAATTAAAATAGCGTAAAGTGGCTTTAAAACTTTATTTTTATTTGATCTCTTTTTTTCAAACTTTTTTTGTATTTTTTATTTTTCTATAAGTACGAGTACTAAGTGCGAATACAACATGCCCATAGTTTGCATTGTTATAAGCATGAGGTGTGTATGTGTAAGCACGTAAAGCTGTATTAAAATGTAATTAACTGTAATAAATAATTGAATGTATAATGATGTACGAGACGGAAATTTACATGATATATTGATGGATAGAAATATAGCATAGACTATTGTAGATAGTTCAATATCCTAATGTATATTCCTTTAAATAGAATTCATTACTATAGTCAACTCTACGACTACTCTGTTGATTAGTGTGTACAACTCTACTGACAAGATTGCACTGCTCTTTTAAATTAACTACTCATTAGAAATGGCTACTTTACAAATATACTGAGTAAAGTTCGCAACTTTATTGATTATAGTTCTCTACTATGCCAAAGAGGATTCACTAACGATTCATGTGAGTAGAATTTACAATTTCTAGGATTTCTGATGAATTAAATTTACAAAATATAGTATGAAAACTCTGGTAAAACTTATAGAGGCAAACGTTCCAGGTTGCAGGAACGATAATAACACTGGTCAGAAAAAAAATGGAATTTCACCTGCTAAACACATATCTGCTTTCAGTTTTTATCCAACAGATCTGATTTTTATGGGCGTATTTCGTCCATGAGTATATTTCACCATAACTCAAGAACGGTGTGCACGATTGACATGATACGCCAAAAGATGCGGACAAGCCAACCTAACATGATTTATTATTTTTTTCTTTTTTTTTTTAATGCTCAACATTTTCAAAGTTAAGGACTACGCTCGAAAAAATCCGTGCATGCTCTTGGGCTTATAACTTGATGTGGTGAAAAATAAACAATTCTCTTAACTGTTTTATATTTGTCATTATGCTCACTAGCCATGTGCCAAGTTTCATGGTAATAGCGAAACTAGTTTTTCTTAAAATGGAAATTGAACAAAAAATACCTAAACACATAATTGAAATTTTTCATGAAATCTTACATCGGTCATATAAAACAATTGCTAGAAAGGCAATTGTATCACAAAATACAGTTTCTTGGATTGTAATATTATACAAAGAAGTCATGGCCACTGAATGGAATCCTGGTAGTGGAAGAAAAATAGTATCTTCAGGCTGTAGGACTCAGACAAAATAGAAAGGATTTTCAGAGAAAATCCCCTTATCCCCGGAAGAAAAGTGTCACAAAAAGTTAATTGCTTTGAATCTTTATCAGTAAAGTTGAAAGGAAATCGAGCCTGAAGACGTATAAAGTACAAAAAAAATCCTAATAGAAACGCAAGCAAGAATTTGGAGGTAAAAAAAAAAATAACGTGAAAGTATTTCAGACGAATTTTTTTCATAATTATGATTAGTGTTTAATAGACGATGAAACGTTCGTACAGGCTGACTTTTTTCAACTTCCTGGCCAGAAATTCTATGCTGTAGATACTAGAGGAAATGTGACAGAAAAATATCTTGTATCAAAGGAATCATCAAAATTCCTAAGAAAATATTTGATTTGGGAAGCCATATGCGGGAAAGAATCATTTCATTCTTAATAAATGGTTCCATTAACACAGAAATATACGTGAATGAATGCCTTTGGAAAAGACTTCTCCCTTTTCTAAGAAAATACAATATGTCCGCTTTTTCCTGGCAAAAACAATGGAGTGGTAGCAACGAAATTATTAGTGTTTGTACCGAAAAAGGCTAATCCATAAAATTGTCCGGAACTCCGTGCAATTGAAAGATACTGGGCTCTAATAAAAAATAATTTAAAGGACATTAAAAGCTCATCATAAAATGAAACGAAGTTTAAAAAAAAATAAGTAAACTTATTCGAGCAAAAATGCGAACGAAACACTTTAAAACCTTTAATTGGAAGAATTCTGGAAAAGATCAGATATTTCTTTAAAAACCATAAGGAAATAATTTTTTCTTTTATGTTGAGAACTTGAACACAACAATCATTAATAAAAATATAGTTTTAAAAAAATTCGCCCATTTGTTTAGTTACTATAAACAGATTTGTATGTACGGATTTTTTCGTGCGCAGTCCTTATTTGGCATGCGATGAAAATTTTTCTATGTCAGAGGTACCTTATATGTATATGAAGCCTCCCTTCCAAACCTAAAATTCTACGATCCTCTGCTACGCCTATGAGAAATTTTATCTAAATCTAACCAGCAAATTAGAAGATACAGATTAAAAAAAATTTTGATTCTGCCCCACGTTTTTCCCACAAAAGTGCGTGAATATTGATAAATGCACATAAGACTATCTGTTTAACGTGAATATCAGTCACATTGGATTTGCACGTCTGATAAAACTAAACTAAAAACTGTGTATTGGCTTCAATGAGAGGTAGCCCTGCGGGAAAATTGTGGCAATTGCACTAACGGACCGGTCCCTGAGTACCAATTGACACCTAACTCATCACCAAAGTTCCAGTTGACACCACCACACTCACTAAATATTAGTCGAGAATCAATTTCCAACAGCCATGTTAAGTGCGCAATTTAGCAGCTCGCGCGAAATAATATTTGCGGCTGAGTGGTTAGAGTTGAAGACTATAAAACGTAAGATACGTCAGAAGAACGTGGGTTCGATTCGGGGTGCCGCCATCGACATTAACGGAAAATTATTAAATAAATATAATTTAATAAAAACGAGAGAGAAACTATAGTCGGTCAAGACCGACCATATGATACCCTACACCATTCTGTGTGAGCTAAAAATTAGACCTGTAACTAAATGTAGACCAACACTTTTACTAGATGAAAAATAAATTATACAAATACAGAACAATGCATTTATGCCCTTTAGGGCGATTCCCGAAAGTGGGTTTATATGGGAGCTATGGTAAATTATGGACCGATTCTCATAAAATTTTGCAATGTTGTTTTTACTTATATAAAACTTATTTGTGTCGAATATTAACTTGATACTATAATTTGTGTGGGATTTATGCACGTTAAAGTGATTTTTGGAAGAGGGGATTTATATGGGAGCTATGGTCAATTATGGGCCGATCTTCATGAAATTTGGCACAATACAATTACATTAGATTGCATTAATAGTATTATTTTTAACTTTAAAATTTTAAAATGGCGCAGCTACTAGGCTAAACAAAATTCCAGGGGCTTAATTCCAAAGAAACCTTCGCCGCAAAACTTCCACTCGAACTACATATTCGTGTAGAAAGCTAGAGTTCACGAATTCAGCTCAATATCAATATCCAATCCAAATCCAATCTTGTAAAAGTTTGGTAATCAAATTTATTCAAAGGTGAGACGCAAAATCCTCGAAGGACAAACAACAAAAAACCACCTGGCTGTATTTATGAAATAATTACAACGATGCGAGAGTTGTTCCCCAATTTGAAGAGGTTAATTTTGATAACTATACCAGGTGTAATTACAAATTACTATCAATATGTTTTCTTATTCAGTGCTTGTCATTCTATGGAAACATCGTAGTTTTATGAAGCTTTCAAAATTTAGAGTTTCGTTCCCAAAAAGGAGCATTTGCGGAAAGTATTACTTCAAAGTTTATTTTTTGAAAAAAACCGCTGCGGAAAGCCATCGTATTTTGCGTAAGTTTACGGGGATTATGTTTTAGCTGAGACAATTTGTTCTGAGGCAATTTGTTTAAAACTTAAAATTTCGCAGGAGAATCCCAGCCATTCGATAAAGTTTGAAGATGAAGAACTGAAGTGCTGCCTGTATCGTTGGGTATCAAAAAATAATTTTCAGATGTTTAACCCTGGAAGGGCTTCGTTAGTCGTTTCGACTAACAACAATGCTATTTTGAGAGATATATCTTTATTCGTAACATATTTTTTTGGAGAATTTTGGTATAACACCTACCGTAAATAAGATCTTGAAGTGTCCAGACGTATGTTACTGTGAGCTGTCTGGAAGTTAGAATTTTAAGCAACCTTGTTAGTCGAAACGACACTTAGTGTGACTTTTTGAACTTTTAGCGATAAAGTAATGTAGTGTATTTAATATTTGTTCCTATAGTGTGAAATATATTTTTTGGGGAAAATAAATACAATATGATATCCAGAAATAATTTTAACAACACATATGTATATTTTTTGTCACAATACACAGTGATTATGAGGAAGCTCTATTTCCTATATCAAATAGAAAAGGCATGCTGAAGACTGAATAAAGCCATATTATAAAGTACTAATGGGTACAGATAGACTTCATCTTATGAGTTCTATAATAAAACCTAAGGACGCGATTGATATTTTCGACCAAATATGCAGTGAAATATCTCACTATATCAAGACTTATAGGTGCTGTTCTACACATTCTGCATCAATCTAAAGATTAATTAATTATTTATTATTTATTAAAAAATATGTTAAAAACAATTAAAGAACTATATTTTTTATAAAATTTCCTTAAAAACTGCATAAGGATCTAGTTTAGCGACAAATGTCTTATCGACTTTGTTCTACTCCCAGTATACAACCAAGCATCGTAAAAATGTCGAAAATCTCCTATCACCAAGTAAATTTATAACAATAGTGTAAATTGTAAAAAAAAAATAATAATAATAATAAGATTCTTCTGCTTCTGCGCCTAAAAAAACAATAAAATATTAAAGGGAAACTGTAAAAAATGCAAAAAAGTATCACAAATTTTAAATATGCACAGAGTATGCAAAAACATTTGATTTTAAACTCTTTTTTGGTTTGAATAATTATAGGATGCACACATTTAGAAAAACGTATATTGCCAATTCCAAATTTGTTTATACAACTAACACAAAGGGCACTTATGTAACACCATATCTGGAAAAGTATAAATATTGAGGTCTTTTCAATTTTTGCTTAATATTTTGAAAACAACGGAAAGTATTTAGGAATTTTTGCTTTAATTAATTCATCAACCAAACATTTATTGTTTTATTTTTCATTTTAATGATACCTCTTGAATTATTTTTAGTAAAAGTTAGAGTTAGTCGTTTCGACTAACGAAGCCCTCAGAAGGGTAAAAATATCGAAGGCCTTCCAGGGTTAAGAACACTTGAATTCATCCAATCCTCCTCAAACTGAGGAGGCCACAAATCAAAGTCGTTTCAGCATCGAATTATTACGGATAATGACAAGTAGATCTTGTATGATAAGTCTATGTTTTTAGAGCTTTTCAGGTGAACATATAAGGCATTGTAACTACAAACGTTTATGTGGTCACTGTTGCAGCATAGTAATGTCGAAGTAACTACTAAAGAACTGTAAAAATTCTCTGACTGATACATTCTGAAGTGTTTCAAATATATATCACCGACGAATTTAATAGGATAAGATAAAAAGCCCGTTTTTAATCTTCCTCACAAATATTAAGTCACCTTATTTGATACATTTTTTTCCGTGTTAGAAAAAAACAATGATTTTGCTATTTTCTCCAACACTTTTGTACAATTACTTTTACAATATGTACAGATCGCATTAACAGCTGCAATATAGTTTTGCAGTTGTTTTTGTTGTTATTGTTGTATACAATAAACGTTAAAAAGCACTTCGTTCAAAATTTATAAAACGAGAAATAAAGTCAATGAATAGAGAGGGAGATGATGATGGTGGTTGACTGATTTTCTAAAGAAGTAAATGGTATAAACGTACAAACCAACCAACATATAAATGAATGAAAGGATGAACGAATGGATGGATGGATGGATGCAGAATAAGTGAATGTGAATGAATAAACGAGTAAAATCCCTAGATTCAGTGTTCTTTTTGGCTTAAAGTGTGGGGTGCTGCAACAACAATAATAAAACATTTTTTTTTTATATTGTGCAACCAAACAACAAAAATTAATGGATTACACTTGATTTAATATGTATGCGAAGATAAATTGCTGTAAGTACTTGAAAATGTGTAATATAATGAAATATTTTCATGAATATTTTTCTTCTCTTGTATGTTGTAGTTGTTGTTGCCATTGTCGTTGTTGTAAAAATGATGAACAGAAAAAGGAGACGAAATAGAAATTAAATATAAAACATTAAAACAACAGCAACAATTGCAATAAAGAAAATTATTATCAAGAGGTAGACAAAAATGTTAAAGAAACGATGTAGAAAGAGAGAGAGGGAGAGAGAGAGAGATACTAAATTGTTAAAGTTTATAGGAATTATTAAGCATGCAAATTATGTTTGTCTGTTTTCTTAGCTATAAAGAGTAATATCATGAAATTTGCTGTTATAATAAATATTTACTTAAATATGTTTTTACCAAAGAAAACATTTTTTTTATATATAAATATTTGGTTATTTGAGAGTTAATTAATTGCTGTTATAAATTTCCCAGACATAAATTTAATTAAGCGTTAAATTGCCAATATCATTAGTCGTCTAAAAAAATATGTAATTAAATGATTTCCGTACTAAAGATATTAGAGAAAAATGTGTATGAAGATGTGTATGAAGATATAAAAGGCTACCAAAAATATGTTCTAAAAAGGTCTTTTATGCGCATAAAATATACTCTTAAAAAAATAGTTATGCTCTTAGGAAAATATACAATTTAAATTTTAAATAAAGGACTACGCACAAAAAAATTTAGTACATATAATTCAGCTTATAAAAATGAAAATAATGGGTAAAATTCTTTAAAATTTTAATTCTGCTATAGGCTGTTATATTGAAGTTTTGAATGTATAAGAAAAATTAATATTTATATTAATATTTTTTGGAATACCCTATATAAGATTTCGTTTACCTTTTTGTATGAATGGTTCCACTACTTTTTAAACTCTATTTTATTTTTGAATCAGTTTGAGTATTTTTAGATTTTTTACACGATAACATCTGTGATATGGAATTAATAATATTTAAGCAGCATTCATGAAAAAATTAGTCGTAGTAATTTTCGTTCTTTCTTTTGCCTTAATTTTTCTATGGTTCCTATTATGAGCTTTATTTATTTATTTATTTATTTATTTCGTGGGTCTTTATGCCAGCTTTTTTAATAAAAAGTACATATCATTTTAAAGAATGCATTACATTCCATCCAGAGATGTAGAATTTTTCTCTTAAAATTCGTATTATTTGGTACTCTACAGTCTGTAAATCCACTTTTTCTTCGGTTATCATGGTTTTTTTCGAGAATCATGAACTCTTTGTATTTTATATGGCTCAAAAACTGAATTTCTCAATGCTATTACGTTCAAGTTCTAAATTTAAAAGAATAAATTAATTCTTATCGGTTTCTTTTCCGAAATTCCCTCCATTAGAGTTTTTATTCTGTTTTCGGATGCTTTTTTGCTTTAATAAATCCACTTTTTATACCCACCATCAAAAAGATGGGGGGTATATTGATTGTCATCGAAAAAATCATTTAAGACCCCATAAAGTATATATTTTCTGGGTCCTGGTTTGATTCTGAGTCGATCTAGCTATGTCCGCCCGTCTGTCTGTTGAAAGCAGGATAGGGCTGGAACGGGACAACCTAGGGAGACGAAATTTGGTTCATTTCAATTTCCATTTTAAGAAAAACTAATTTCGCTATTATAATGAAATTTAGCACACGCCTACTAAGCATAATGACAAATGTAGATAAGTTAACGAAAATATTATTTTTTTACTATATTAATAGTTATAAGCCTATAAGTACACGCGGATTTTTTTATGCACAGACCTTATTTCTATTTAAAAATGCTATTGCAACAAAATAGATTACATAGTTACTGAGAATAATAGCAATTAAAACTGTGTCATTTCAGGGACTTTTCCAAGTTAAATTATGAAAAGGAGTACTCGGAAAATTTTTTCGTACTTCGGTACCATCTTCAACATCATCGTACTCTCGCCTAACGAAATCATTACCACAAAAGTATCCGCGATTCGAAGACATGATTTAATATCCATATTACATTTTAAGTATATTGAACTAGTACTGAACAAAAATTGAAGTAGAACTTTTTTTAATATTTATTTTTAATATTTATTTAGAAATATATAGTCGGATACCCTTCACCATTGCGTTTGTGCTAATATGGGACCTATGGCAATTTCTGGACTGATCGATAAGAAATTAGTTAATATGTTTTCTGCTTATATTTAACTTATTTAACTTTCGTTTGTGATATAAAAAGTTTTGATCAATGATTTTTTCTGAAATTGTCACATCTACTATAGCTTACACAGGAGAGGATCTACAGGATCTTAAAAAAGATCACCTCAACATGATTTTTTTTTATCGGATGATACTTGAAAGCTATGCCTAATTGTGAACCTGAAATTTTGCAATTCCATTTATCTTTGTATAGAACTTATTCCTATCTAATTTTATTGAAATAGTGACATAAATAAGGCATTTTTTTTAGCGTTAAAACCCTATTCCGTGTAGAATTTAAATGGGGGCGAGGTGAAATAATGAACCGATTATGACCAATTTCAATAGCGTTCGTCGTTACGCCAAAATAAATATATGTGCTAAGTTTCATTAAATTATCTTCAAAATTGCGACCTTTACTTTGTGCACAAAGTTTTCATGGACAGACAACCAGCCAGCCATCCAGACGGACGGACATCGTTAAATCGACTCAGAAAATGATTCTAAATCGTTTGGTATACAGGTGGGTGTTAGAATACTTTTTCTGTGCGTTACAAACATCAATATAAACGCATAATACACAAACCACCTATGGTGGTGCAGGGTATAAAAAAAACATTTTTAAAGGATTAACTGAAATAAATGAGATCTCCCTAACGCATTTAGACGATAAATGTTTTTTTTTTCTGAGAAACTTCATCCAATATACGATATTGATAGAACGGATTTAAATACAAACTTTGAATAATTTCATTATTGAAATTTACTTCAGGAAAAAAATAGTATTTATGTTTATAAACTGTACCAGGTTTATTTGAAATACTAGAAAAAACTTGTGTCCATTGTAACTGCAGTTCATACTTTTCTGCGGATATCTAATTGTTTTGCTTAATCCGCTGGTTCCTATAAAATTATATCGAAAGTGATGATACTAAGAATTGTACTCGAACAGGTTCACAATTTTATATTTGTTTTAATACAGTAAAAAATCGTTGAAATAGATGTTGAAAATATGATTACTTTGGCTAAAATTGTAAAATAAGAATAGTTACAAAAATCAGAAAAGTACAAAAAAATAATAAAAAGCTAAAACACAAAAACACAAAAACAGTAGGAAAAAAGTTTTTTTTTGTCTTCCCCGGACATCACAAAACCAAAAAAGATTAAGTTAAGCGGGTAGCCACAAATCGTTCACGAAGAATGTCCATTGTGAGATTCTCAGTGTATTGCACGTAGAGTTGTCCTGCTAAAATATGGTGGCCACTTATAAATCGTTAAATTCGAAACAAAAGTAATTGTCCTCACCATCTACATTTTCGAAGAAGGATTGGATCCATTGCGTTCCGTATAAAGATATTTTATTATTCATCTAATAATACTCCGAAGCCCAGTAATCTTTCAAACTTGTTTTAATTTTTTTGTTCTGTGGAATCCCGGACACTTTTATAGACATAAGCGATAATCTCGACCGTTCTGAAGTACGATTTTTAGCAAATTGTTACCGAATCTGTCATCCCGACTTTAACATCTTAAGAGCCGATGTTAGTGTCCGGAGTCATAAGGTATTTGAATAATATTAATATTCCTCACAATAACCTGCCACATATTTAAGCTCCATTAAACCTTTTACTACTCTTAACATCCACAATAAACAATTATGTCCGTTTTTGTGCTAAACTAAACACAACAGAAGTTGTTAGTTTTTAATTAAAATAATGTGAATGATACAAAAAGGTAATATGATGAAAATTCTATTTTGAATATACATAAAAACTCACTCACGATTACAAAAAAAGAGAAACAAAAATAATGTAATTAAAAACACAGAAGGATAAGATACCTTCAAAATACAAACACAAATAATCACCTACTCACACACACACAGACAAATACCCAACAAAGGCAAGAAACAAAAACAAACTGATTACAATAATAAAAAGGTACAAAAAAAACAATAACAACAGTTTTGGAAGGAAGCGAGTAAAAAAAAAAACAAATTCAAACAAAATAAAATAAAGTTTTTTGTTTATATTTAAATACAATTGTTAAGTATCATTATTATCAGCAACATCGACAATGAGACAGACATCATTCCTTCTCTCCAAAGAAGTAAAAGAAATAAAACAAAAATAAACTTTTAGCCAGTAGAAAATGAAGTAAGAAAAACTACAAACAACACTAAACTTTGAAAACTCTTTGCATTAAATTCTTATAGAGTAAATTGTTTTTAGGTGAAATGTAGAAAAACAAAACTTACAAACAAAAGAATAAAATAAATATTTAAACACTTTGAAAAGGAGAAATGAAATATTTTTGGAAATAACTACAATCTACTTGTTGCAATGTACATATCTATGTCAATAACAGAAAAATGTATGGAAAAGAAACTGTTCTCGCAAAATCTGGATGCAAAGCAAGTAGCAATAGTCAGGCAAGACCTTATAAACACTGTTTATATACTATATATAAAAATATAAATATAAAAGCTTTAAAATATCTTCATAAGAAGATAAACTTTAGATCCCAGCAAAAAAAAAAAAAAAAAAACGATCAAGAGCTTCCAAATAAGACCATTTTCACCATTTCAAAAGTAAAAGAAGGTGCACATTTTAAATAAATAAATTTTTAGCGGGAAAAAAGGCTAATATTTTCCAAGAAAATTAAAATTTTGCAAATTGTAAAGCATTTATATTATATTTTAATAACGCTAAAACTGAATTTTTGTTAATATTTTATAAACATAGTTTTAAGAGAATTACACTGCATTTTAACTGAATAGGTTCAAGATTGTCGTTACATTAAAACTCGTATTATTTTTAATATAATAAAGATAGTTCCATTTTTTATCTTGATTTTTAAAGTCTTGAGTTCTAAAATGTTTAATAGGAAAAAAATAATTAATAAAGAACTTAGTACGATTTTTAACTGATTTTCTTCCAACAAATGTATTTTTTAAGGCAATTTTTTTGTTTCATCTGAATAGGTTCATTGAGAATAAAATCAATTTGCGTCAAGTATTTGTTGAATTCGCCCATTATTGTGTGTTTTCCTTATATTTTCAACTATTTTCTATAAGAATCTTAAAAAACTGGTCGCGTAAAAAATGTTCCGATTAAGAAAAGAGCAAAATTATAGCGTATGGACAATTCAGACTTAATCTATGAAATATGGCGAAGAAAAATTGAGCGAAGTTAAAATATTGTCAACTTTTTAGGAAATCACTCCCGCTATGGAAACAATATGAAAAGAGGTACTTATAAAGTAACAACGAACGCTGACAGAAGATTCACCATTCGAGATGCCTCCGATTCTACTGATTCTGTGACCAAAATTAAACTTAAATCAGGTATTTAAGCAAGTGTTTTACTGTAAAATGTGTTATTCGAAATCCAGTGCACCTAAGAAGACTAAAAATTATAAAGAACCCATCTCTAAACACCATTCGTGAAGTAAAACTACTCCCGTTTAGCCGTGTTCTAAAAAAGGAATGAAACATATTGTCCTATAGAATGAAAAAAAAATCAATATGGAAGGCTCCAATGACTATAAATATCATTATTTTCGTCATTTGAGAAAAAAAGGATGCTAATTATGTATCCCATAAAGCTGCGAAGAAAGTGTAATGGCGTAGAGTTCTACTTCATATTATGAGACATGTGAACTTCGATTTTCTACGCATAGATTTACGGAAAAAACTTACAAAAGTTTACGGGAAAAGAATTTCTAACATTTTATACACTATTTTAATTCATTTAATGAACATGCCAGTTCGACAATGACCCTATTCACACCGCAGGATCCTGAAAACAAAGAATTCGAAGTCAAAATTTTACCACTTAGGAGTGGTTATCATACGCTCTCGACCTTAATATAATAAAAAATGTATGGACATTTCTGTCACGTAATTTTTATGAGTCGGATAAATAATATGAGCACAAAAATTCATTATCTGAAGAGATTAAAAAAAGTTGGAGCAAACATTCTTTGTTACAAGTTGAAAATTTTCCCTTCCAAATATAATTTTTTAGGTTAAATTAAATAATAAAGGCTATTCTTATTATTAATAATTTCCGAATAATATAACAAAACAAAAAAGAACCACATTAAACAATACATCTTGTAGTTTTATTGAATAAATAATGTTGAACCTATTCAAATGAAACAAAAAAATTACTTAAAAAATCCTCTTGTTGGAAAAAAAAATCATTAAAAATCGTAATTAGTTATTACATAAATTTATTTTGCTTGTAGATATCTTAGAAATGAGAACTTTAAAATTTATTATGAAAAAAATATAAATTTTCATTATTATTTTAAAAATAACAAGAGGTTTAATGTAACGAAAATCTTGAACCTATTCAGTTGAAATGCAGTGTAATTCAAAAGAAATGAACAAGAAGTATAAAAGAAGAACATCCTACCAATGACAACCATGTGTTAAAAAAAAGAACTTCTGCAGCTCTTTTTCACCACTAAGTACTTCCTTCCAATGACAACACAATGTTAAATTCATGACTTTTTCAGCTATTTTTCAGTTCCTTTTTTTTGCTGGGATAATTTCCAGATTTAAAATGAACCGTGATTTTCGTCAATAATAGAAATAAACTGAAATTTAGTTAATAGAATTAATTTGTATTTAAGGTAATTAAAAGAAAACGTTTATTTAATTTTTACAAAAATAAACATAATTGCTTTCCATTTAATAACCCAGCAAAACAAAAACTGATAAAGAACTGATAAAAGTCATGAATTTAACATTGTATTGTTCTTTTTTTAACCCATGTTTGTCATTGGTAGGATGTTCTTTTTTTATACTTGCTCATTTCTTTTGAAGTACTTCCCTTAAAACTATGTTCATAACATTTTTTAACAAAAATTATTTTTTTAATTTTCTTAGAAATTATTAATCTGTTTTCTCGCCAAAAAATTCATTTATTTTCACTTTTTTGGAAGTAATTATTAAGAACTTCCAAAAAAAAATTCAAAACATGCACTTTGTTCCACTTTGGAAGTGGAACGCCTCTGATTAAGAAAATGCCCCCAATAGTATAGTTTTAGAACTATGAAAATTTAACCAATTTTTTTTTTTTGACAGAAAACTGGTTATTTATAATTATTATTTTTAATGTATTTAAATAAACATTTCTCAGAGAATATTGAAAGGATTTTAATTATGAAAGCCGTGTTTTTACTTCTGTAATACTACTGAATAGTTCAAAATAAAATAATTTAAATAAAGAGTGCATCATTAGAAAAACACAAAAAGCTAAGCTATTTAGATCTGGATAGGATGTCAAGCACACTAGGGAATGGTTAATCAATTTCGATTTTAGTCGATTTTCATGGGAAAAAAAATCGGTTGTTTGCAATCGATTTTATGTCAACTATTTTATACTGAAATCGATTATTTAGTTTCAAAAATCGGGTTTGTTTTAAAAAGTTAAAAAATATATAGAATTATAAAAATCTTATAAATTAAAATTTTTTGGTTGGTAATAATAAAGTTATGTCCGCTTTTTTAAACATAATTTGGCGGGAATAAAATTTAAAAATACACCCAAGTGGAGTTTGCCAATAGAAAATGAAAAAAAATCCAAAAATTTAATTCGCAAAAGATCTGAGATTTTTACATATCATTCCTAGCTGGACAGTTGGCAAAACAATAGTCTAAATCCTCTGAAGGAAAAAAGAAATAATAAAACAATTTATCCTAATATTAATGAAATTGCTCGAGAATATCAGTACCGTGTGAACTTCTATTCTTGAAGGATGTCCTTATAATAACCCAGCAAAGAAACAGGCTTAGTAGTGAACATAGCATTTTTACAAAGCTTTACTGAAGAAGATTGGTTTGATGGATAAATCAAATATTCACAGATTTCTTATATATTATATACATAACTTTTATATTTGTGACCTGAATATTTGAAATTATTTTATAGGTTTATTTTTTAATTTTTAGATGTTTTTGATACACTTTTGACTTTATCAATAAAAAATAGACTTCAAAATAAAATCGATTTTGGGGACCGATAAATCGATTTTGAAAATCGAAATGGAAAATGTTGATCGTATAATCGAAAATCGAGTTTTGGCATTGTTTACCATTCCCTAAAGCACACTGAACTATCTCTTCGTTATGTGAGTAATTTTTAAAATTTATTTTTTTACTTAGATGAAAATTTGAAGTTAATCTGATAACACCAAAACAAGTATCCAATAAATCACCAAAATTATTATATCAATCACTAATAACTACAAAAAATGAAAAATAGAAAACATTTTTTAATTAAAAATTGATTAAATCAATCAAGTAGATGATTGAATGAATTAAACATTTAAATGTGAAATAAAATCTCACTTAAATTTAATTTTTACTGGAATATATGTCAACTGGAAAATATACGCTAATAATTTTTTCGGCAAAGAGGAGCCCGTGAAGAAAATCTAGTGAAAATTATGTAAATAAATCACTTTATAAAATTTCATACTATTTCAGTCTGAATGTTTATATTCTTGTAGTTTTACTCAAAAAACAATCTTTTTGAGTACATCACCAACCAATTTTCGAGAAAATTCGAAAAAACAATTTTGAGATTAGTTGCTGAACTAAAAATCTCGGAACTCCCTAAATTTTAGATTTTTTTATTAGGAAAAACATACCTTTTAACTATATTAAAATACTTTTCTATTTTACGTATTTCTTTTTTAAGTCTTAATGATATTTTGTTTACAATAAAATGAGATGTCAATATTTAAAATCGTTTAAAAATTAAAAAATTGTATCAACAAATTTTTCATTTATTTTAAGCAAATTATTTCATTTTAAGCTTTATTTGTAGCATACCTTCTGGGGAATTTCACATAAAATCGAATAAGTTCTTCAGTTTTTATCTAACTAAAAAAAACAAATCTTGCTATATTTACAACAAAAATGTTTTTAAATTGATTGCATATTTTTTGTTGACTTTTACAGAAAAATTCTAATGCATTGAATCACCAAAAATTTCAAACCAAAGAAATAAATACGGCAATAAAATTGATTATTCTACTTTCAAAATATCTTAATAGAAAAAATACAGGAACCTAAAAAATTTAAGCATAACTCCAAAATTTGATAGGCTTTATTTATGATGCTATTTATGTCATTTCCCGAGTAATTTTTCAACGCTATAGTGTGTATTTAAAAATTAATTTTTTAATATGAAAATTTTTCACACAGGTGTGCGAAAAAAGTACAACAACTCTTCAGGAAAGCAAGAGAAATTTTTAGAAGGTTTAATAAAATATTAAGCGAAAAGTAATATTTTTGTTATCGTCCTCTAGGAAAATGGTAGATATTTTCTTTTGAAAATGTTAAATTAATAGTTTTATTTAAACAATTTTTTTCTTAACACAAAATTGCGAATATTTTCAATAAAAATAGTTTAAAGTTTTTTTCTTGAAAAATTACAATTTTTAGGCCTTTACTATTTTATTTATAAATTAAATCTGTGTAGTGAACCAAAATTTCTATCATATGTAAAATTTATTAAATCTAAAAAAGTATTATATTTTGTATAAAAGAGCTGGGAATATTTTGTGTTATTTATTAATAAATGTTTTTTTCTGTGAAAATGCTTTTGTTCATTTTTGATGTTAAAAAATTATTTCGTATAAAATTTTGAAAAGATTCGGATTTATAAAATAAAACATATTTTTCATGAAGTCGAAATTTTTAAGTAATATTAAAACATTAGTTAGTGTAATTTCAATATGACATGAAACTAGCACTTATACAATATTTTTTTTTATTTTTTTTTTTTTTTTGACATATAAGTTTTTAATTGTATTTAAAGTTTAAGCTTGAATTTAATGAAAAAAATATATAGGAATTGCATTTCCTATATTTTTTCTATTTTTAAAAACCCATTTATTTGCTTTAAATTTTTCAAAGAAAAAATACGATAAATATTTTTTTCTAAACATAATTTGGCCATTCCTAGACTATATTGAAGATAAACTCATTCTGCCTTCATTTATTTTCACTAAAGAAATTTTTCCTTAAAGAATTTTTAATTTTTCCTTTTCCTATTGTAAATTTTTAATTTTTCTAAGGTCGAAAATCCATTTTGGGGGGGGAATTTCCGATTTCACTACCCCCCCCACCCGTGTCTGAGACAGTTTATTCTTCTCGCCACCATCTTCTTACAAACAAACAAAATGCTTCAACTGTAGATGTAATTTCATTTATTTTATCATATCTTTTTTTTATTATATTTCAATAAAAACACAATCATTTTTCAACAATATTTCAACAAAAACACTACTGCTTAAACATTTTTCTGAAAAAAGTTACATTAAAAATTGTAAACAAATGGATAAATGTATGAAACAGCTGATTCGAACATCGGTTTTATTTACATTCGAAAATACCAAAACCGATACGGTTTCACGACACGAAATGAAATCAATATTGGTTTGTAATTCCAACAAAAAAACAAAATCTACTTGGTTTCTATGAGAGCCCTGTATATACAAAATTGAGAAAATCAAAAATCATTAATAACTTTGTTAAAACGCCTTCTGTTGAGAAAACTGCCTCAATCTGTGATCACTCAAAATTCAGACCAATAATCGATTAACGAAAATAGAATTTTATTTGTTAAAAAGGTTGTAAATATGTGTTTAATCTTAAAAAAAGAATAGTTTGTTAATATATTTTTTTAATTATGTACATATTTCTAATGTTTATGTACCATAAACCTTCTTAAATATTAATACAAAACTAATGTAAATTCTTTACTCACCAGCTTCAGTTTCATTAAAGAATTTTGGCTCAATATTAACATTATACTCATAAGGTTTTTTTAATACTCCTTCTCTGATATGAATACCTTTGGCATTTGCGGGGCCACAACGCACAGAAAATCTAAAAGCAAAACAAAAGGAACAAGAACAACAATATTAACGCATTAAATTAAAAGTAAAAAACTAAGTTTTAAACAAAGTGCATTAATTAAAAATGCACAAAAAAGATGTAAAACAACAACATCAACAACAAGAATTATAAAAACATAAAACTTCTTTGTTACACAAAATATATATTTTACATGCAAAATAAAACTATGTAGGGATTAACTAAATGAATGAAACTATGAAATAATGACTGTTGGTAAGAAAAACGAACAAAGGGGTTGAGGAAGACAAGAAGAAATAAGTAATACACATACCTGAGCATATTCTCGACAGCTTTGTCATGTTCCAACAAATGTTCAAAAGCTTTTTCAACATTTAAAAGACCACTGCCTTGGGCAAATGGATCAACATAACCTAATTTAGTGGCAGTAGCGCAAATTGCACGTTTAATACTAAAGGGTGAATATGTAATGTTACGTTGTTTTAAACCCGAGATGAGTAGAGCTAAAATAAGTTAAAATTACACAAGCGTAAGAAATAAATAAATAAATCAAATTCACATTATACCTATAGCTCCAGCAACATGAGGGGCAGCCATGGAAGTACCATTCATAAGAGCTGATTTAGACATTGTAAATTGTGGTACTGATGTTATAGCACCGCCTGGAGCACATACCGTAACCCCTTGACCACCATCAATACAGGGATCTCTTGAGGTCCAAGTGTAAACATTAGCAGGTAATTTTTCTCGCATTGCATACTCGGCCTCCATCATTTGAGGTGAAACATAAGCGCCCACACCAATACAACTGGGTTGAGCAATATCTGGTGGTGTGCCAACAGTGCAGAGGGCAGGACCATGATTACCAGCAGAAGCTACCCAAACAACACCATACTTGTTAACCACTTCGCTCATAAGTTCCCCAATGCGGCTAAAGGAAACAACAAACGAGAAAAATAGCATAAAGGAAACATTAAATTATTTCTTTATAGACATTAAGAGCAGGATGTTAAGTTTGTTTTAAGTTTTTCTTTTTTTAATTTCGTTTAACATTGAATAAAACACTTTTATTTTGAAATTTCCTTTGTCTGTGGTTTGTTGGTGTATAAGTATTAATGTTGTTGGTATTTCACAAAAAAATAAAATAAAAAACACAAAGAGAGAAAAAATAAACAACAATTAAAATTGACTTAAATGTTAGGGGAGTTAGTTGGTTATATTTTTAGCTGTGAATGAATGTAAGTAGAAATGTATTAAGCTAAACAATTTACCTTAAGTAAGGTTTTCTTTTTCTACGTCGCTTCTTTTCAATGATTTCAGGAAACCTATGGGTAGATTCAGTTCTTTTTACTTTTTTTATTTCTTAAGGCAAAGGAAATTTCAAAATATGTTTTATTTTTCATTTTATTAATTTTAATTCTTCACTGGAATTATTAAAAAATAATAATAAAATTGTTAGAAAATGTTTAAACTTTTACCCAGTATTAGACCAATGGGAATGTTCACCATAACTCATATTGATAACATCAACCTTACGTCCTGCACGACATAATTCCATAACTTTCATCATTGCTCTTACAAGACCGGTACCAGTTTCCATGGAACCTAAGCGTCCATCTCCAATGGTCATGGAGACAATTTTTGCATTTGGTGCTACACCATCTATATCTTTTGAGGAATGATTGCCACTGGCAATGGAAGCGACATGGGTGCCATGGGAAGCTGGAAAAGAAAAACATGTCAAAATTATTTAAAAAAAAGTTAAAAATTTATTATCTTTGAATTCATTATATGATACAATGGAATCATAAAAATTTCAATTAAATTACTGTAATTTGTGATTCCAAATCAAAACTTGAATCACGTATTTTGTTAATGACAAATTTTAAATTTTCCTAAAGACATATACCCAGCAAAAATTTTATGAAGTAGTTCAAAGCGATGTAATGTTTCCATGATTTCTTTATAACTTATGCATTTAAATGCATTCTTAATTACTTCCTCAAACCTAATAAATTTATCTATCATTTGTGAACTCATGAAAACATCGTTCAATGCATGTATTCAACTCGAGTTTTAGAAATTGACTTTAACTTGTAAATTATTTGAAATTATGCATTTTTTATACTCAAATTAAAAATAAGTGCTATTTAATTATAAATTTATAAATCTTTTAATAAAATCGATAGTTTAATTCATGTTCGATATAATTTTTTGGTATATAAATGTACATGTATTAATAAACCACTGAAAACACGTAGTTGATTCATCAAGCTTTCATGGGTTTTAAGCACTCATTTTAATGACGAGTTGTTTCTCTAAAGTGAACCCATGCACTCCAATGACACGTCAATGTTAAAATCATGCATGTTTCACCTAAAAATGAACCAGTGCAACGTCACGTGAACTCATGCATTTACTACTTCTTTTGCATGTCTTTTTTTGCTGGGTAGTCAATGAAAATATTGTCAATGGTTAGCGATGACACCATCCAGCAAATTTTGAGTCATAAAATATTTCCTAAATGATTCCAAAGCGAAATTAACAAAAATTCGAGTTGTTGGGGACAAATTAATGCGAGTCCAGTATGCATGAGCCCGTTGCTCCATATCGACTTAACTTGTGCAAAAACTACTCTTGTTTTTAGCGACATATGATTATTGTTGTGGACGATGAGCGGCCTACATTACAATATATATTCCCACAAAAACTGGATCTACGCTCCGGAACGACCCGAGCTCAACTCAATCAAATATTGTCAACTCAGCAACAGCTGTATCAACCGAAAGTTTTTTCCCCAGGTAGGAACTTCTGATCACAGCAGAACTGTTACAACAACAATATGTATGCGAACAAATATTAACAAATAATGTTTCCTTTTCTAGCATATTTTTATTTTTTGCAAAAAAGATTACTGGTAAATTTTTGCCATTATTGCAATAAATTTCTAAATTATATTTCTTTCATGTTCGATAGCAAGCAAATAAAATAAGGACTGCACACGAAAAAAAATCAGTGCATATAATTCAACTTGTAAAAATGAAACTAATGGGTTAATCTTTTTGAAATTTTGTTTCGTTAAACACTGTTATATTCTACTTAATATTTAAAATGAAATTCATTTTTTATTCGTTTTTACTAAAATATTTAATATTTTTAACAATAAAATTTTTACTTCCCAATAAACCATAGAACGATATGATAGCAAAAACGATATCATATTAGGTGCCGATTATAATATCATATTGTATTGCAGAAAACGATATTATTATGATATTGAGATTTCGAAATATTTCTTTTCAATAAAATAAAAGAAAAATATAAAAATTAAAAATTTTTCAACAAAACAAAAACAAGAAGGGAATCAAATACAAAGAAGACAATAGTTTACAGATTTTTAATGATAAAACCAATTTTTTTAGGTATGTAATTGCAGAAATATGTATGTCCCTAAGGATAATCATGCTTGCAAATATTATTATTGATAATATTTGCATAAAACATGTCATGTATGATGATTTTTATATGTTTTATATTTATTTAGGATTTTTTCTTATTTTAGCTGATTATGGTTGTTTATATTTGTATTTAGTATATTTAAATGCAAATAAACATAATTTTTAGTATTAAATAGCGTTCAGAATAAAATGTGGCTCATGACGGTTTTACTATAGTTTTTTTGGAAATAACGATACCGAAAACGATATCATATTTTTATGGAAAAACTATATCATAAAGAAAGGTACACTTTAGTCCGTAAAAACTAAGGTTTTAGATTCGAAAACGATTATCACTAGTGATAATTTTTATCACCTAGATAATATAGTTTCAATATCGTTATAATATCGTTTGGTTTATTGGGTTAGCTTTAAGTGTTCTTTGAATATTTTTTTTTTTTTACTGTAACCCAATACATTTCAAATTGTCTGAGTTTTAGACAGTTTAGTGGATTGGTCTTATATTTGTGATGGTGATCAGTTTTCTTTTTACTAATAATTTTGTTCCAAATTAAATAAATTTAAATCATAGATTTTTAAATAAAATTTTATAATCAAAAATTTTAATTTAAATTGAAATTTTCTTTGTTAAGTCGAAAAAAACAGTTGCTCACAGCTTATTTTATGCAATATATAATTTTATTTTTTAAAGCTCTATAACAAAGTAACAGACAGGAATTAATAATCAAATTTGGTATCTTTAGAAAGAGGAAGATTTCTAGTTTAACGTAGAACTATTATTTAGTGCTAAAGTTTATCTTTAAATAACTTAAAAATAAGTAAACAAAAAATCAACATTTTTTTTATCTCACAGCTAATTTTATGCAGCCACTTATTACATCAAAAACATTACCACTGATAACTACTGTATTCAATATCTGTAAGGATAATCTTAATTGTGTGCAAAAGATTTATGTTGGTTTTTTATCGGTACGAGCAGTTTTTGTGTAACACTAAGAGGAATGTGTTCCCACTGCAATTTCAGGGCTTTATTTCTATTTTATTATTTAAACTTTGGACAATACCAAATATTTTCTTTGAAAAATTAAAAATATGATATGTATGTCATGATTCTCCGCACTCTACAACAAATTATCCTTTAGGATCTAAAGGTACCTTAAACTTGCTTCAAGAAATTCCAACTTTCAACCATCATTAACCGACATACAAGCCCAAACCATGAAACTGCCACTGTTGCATTTAACTTTTCTTGGTTTAGCTCGGTATTTGATTCTCGGCACACATAGGACATACTATCTAAGCCAAATATACATATATAATTTTAACTCATTGACAAAAAATAACCGAATTCCAAAATTTTGGATCCTTGAAGACAAGTTCCTTGACAAAGTTGAGTATGCAGCCTGTTTTGTTTAAGCGAAAATGATACGCAGGGCATTTCTAGTAGTAGATTAAAAAATAAAGTCCACTGGACAACGCTACATTGAAGTACCGTTCCAAAGAGAAGTTTCTGCATATTGAGTATATATTTAGTTTTTTACTTTTAAGTTATTTAAATGCAAATTTTTGCAATAAATGTAAAACTAGAGTTTTTTCTCTTTTAAATGATACCATATTTTTTTAAGGATCCTATCTACTGCATAGCTATGGAACATTAAACATAAAAATATGTACATAAAATAAGCTGTGAGCCACTGTAATTCAATATATTCAGAATATATTTTGGAAAAAGTGTGTAACTTGAGATATTATTTAAATAAAATATAAATTTTATAAAAGGAAAAACAACACCATTACTTTATTGCTATATTATTCAATAACCAGTATACACGGTTCCAAAAATATATCAAATAATTTTCATACGAATTGCGGATATATTTTCAAAGCTTACTTAGATTTTTTGTAATAAATAATGTAAGTGGGCTAATTTGCTGTCCCTTGATTTTTTAGGAATATTATATTATAAAACAATGTTTTTTCGTAAATTGTTAGTTCACTAGTGCAAGTTTTGGTTGCAAAGTTTTAAATACATAATGGTCAATATATTGAATTACTAAAACAATTGAAAACTTTTTTCTAGAAGAAGAAAATTAAAGCCAAAAAAAATTCTGGTTGGGTGGGCTAATTAGAAGACCGAAAGGAGAGAACGCCCAAAAAGAAATTTTATATCTTTCAATTTTGCTAATATTTGGCACACACATTCTCTCTGGAGCCATTTATTTTTTTTTTTTTTTTTTTTTTTTTTTTGAATTATGGAAAATTTGCGAATTTATTCATGATTTTTACTTTCCGAAAAGTCGAAAAAATCGGAAAAGTATGTAACTTTAAACACCAATGTCTCTATAAGTGGCTAAGGATTTTTATTGATTTAGATTGCACAATTAATCTGTAATTTGGAATTGGAATTTTCAATTACAATTACAGGTTAATTTTAATTGAAAATTTTAAATTACAATTACATGTACAGCTGTGTGCAAAATAATAGTAGCATTAAAACATACTTTGGATTTTTTTTGCTGCACAATTCCTAGACAAGGAATTAAACAAAAAATTTGTTTATATGAGAGTCCTTAACAAGAACAATAATTATCAAAAAAATATATATATTTGTTTTTTTCCATGCATCTTCGGACCGTTATTTTACTTAGGCCGTGTGATTTTTTGCCTGTGCAAAATAATAGTAGCAAAATGTTAAACATCGAAAAATAGTATTATTGTTTTATTATTTTGGTTCCATATAGGATGCATGGGTCAAGAACATGTTTGAGGGGACCAAATAACAAATAATATGACCCAAAATTTGTTCTAAAGTCCGTCAAGCACTATGATGGAATAAAAGGAACAGTCATATTGTTTTATTCAGAGAAGAATATGCCCCTCACATGGGTGTTTTAGTACGAAATTGTTCTTAAGAACACGACCAAATTGACAAAAAATGATTTTCCGAAACTAAACGTGATGTTCTGGAGTGACCGACTAAATTAGTATATCTGATCTACACTAAAAACTTTGTGGAGATGCCAAAGATGCAGTTAAAAAAAAACATGGAAATGTGTAGGAATTGTGGACACCAGAACAGTGAGCTTGGAAAATTATTTCCATCAAAAGGTCCAAGGGTTATTAGCGGACACAGTGCCCACCGTTGCGCCTGTGTCAAAGCTAATAAGTGCCATTACACAAAGAATTAATGTGTGAAAATAAAATACGCCAAAAAAATAAAAACTTAAAGACGTTGTTTTATTTGTACAGGTATTTTTCATCGATGCTACTATTATTTTGCACAGCAAATTTTTAGTGAATTCGATCTGTTTAAGTATTGTATCTGAATGAAGATGTTCAATTTTAAGATTTACTTATTTTTTTTTTTTTTTTTTTTAATTTAGGAAAAACATAACAAATTCCAAGAACAAACACGTTTTGAAATCAACAAAAAAACCTTAATTTTATTGAAAGTAAAAGTGTTACATATGGCGCTACTATTCCCAGTAAAAAATGATCAAGTGCTTCCAAAAAAGAACATTTTCACCACTTCAAAAGTAGAACACAGCGCATATTTTAAACTTTTTTGGAAGTTCTTAATAATTACTTCCAAAAAAGTGAAAATAAATGGAAAAAAGGTTAATAATTTCTAAGAAAGCTAAAATTTTATAAATTTTAAAGCATTTTTATTATCTTTTAATAAGGCTAAAAGTGAATTTTTGTAAAAAAATTTCTTAAACATAGTTTTAAAGGAAGTACTTCAAAAGAAATGAATAAGAAGCATAAAAGAACATCCTACCAATGACAACCGTGGGTTAAAAAATTAACTTCTGCATCTCTTTTGCACCAGTAAGTACTTCCTTCCAATGCCAACACAATGTTAAATTCATGACTTTTTCAGCTCTTTTTCAGTTCCTTTTTTGTTGGGTTATATTACACACAGCTTTAATTGTAATTTAAAAGTTCCAACTTATTTAGAAAATAATTCAGGGAATCCAACAATATTATTAGTATGAAAATATCCTTGGATATGCTTGGATCTAAACTTTGAAAATTGCTATTTTTGGAGAAAAATCATATTTTTGACAAATGAGATCACGAATTTAATTTAAGTATTAATTTTCACCTCTTACCAGAAACCATTGGTCGGCACCCATAGCACCCAGGTGCAGAGAGTATTCGCTCTTTTCACATACACAACATGAACGTCAACAAAAAACGTAATAATTCGAAATAAACAGATAAATCGCACAACAAACATCTTAAGAAAATTAAAATTTTCAATTTCAGTTCTATACAGATCGACCAATGGATTTGTATGTCCACCCTTTGTGCCTATCAATGCCAGAAACTATTTCCAAATACTTTTTTGAGTAATTATATGAATTATATACACTATTTAAAACAAATAAAAAATTTCAGAAAAAATATACTTTGAATTTGACTTCTTACTATTAAGAAATGGTTACCCGAAATAACATTACACATTAAGAATAACTTTCTCAGCAACCTCCGTAAGTTCAGATATAAATTCGATGGGTAGGTCCTGGGGAAATGATACCTCCACACAAAACAAGTATTCTTAATGGTATATCTAAAGAACTATTATATTGAGAGTTCTAAAATTTTGTGGGAACTATTTTATTATCATTTATATGCATTTATTTTTGGAAAATATGCGCCTATAAAATGCACTTAAAAATTCAAAATATACCGTAAAAAATTAAAAAAATATACATTTATTTATTTATTATTTATTAAATAAAAAGAAAAAATAAGTTATTCTATAAGAAAAAATAAAAATCAGTCCATCTTAAGCTAAGAAATGCAATACATTTTGTATTTTTAAAAGTTAAAGCTATGGTTTAAAAGATCAATACTATTTTTTTTTTTTTACTTTTTTAAATTTGTACTCCTGAAGATCACATTTTTATTAGTGACATTGAGTATAATACAAACTTAGTCAACAGAAGTGATAGATGCGTACTTGATTGTAGTTCAGAAGAAGAGTATTCTTCTAAACTTGAAACATCATCTGAACCTAAAGTAATTGATTCTGATTTTTTTTATTTTATTTATTTACTTTTTTTTTTTTCTCAAATCCTTTAATTTTTTTTATACCCTTCACCACAGGTGTAAAGGGTATATATAAGTTTGTCATTCCGTTTGTAATTTCCACAATTTTCGTCGGAGAGCAAAAAAGTTTACATTTTCGGGATCCTTGTAAGAAGCGATGACGATAGGACCATGACCGTCCGTCCGTGTTTCGGTTGAATAACTGGCATATATATTATATATGTCAAACGATCGGAAATCCTTTCGAGAATTTTGCTATTGAAATTCAGCAAGATCGATTCATACATTGCGGAGATATGCTTAGAAGTTTTTAGAACCGGTTTTCCTGTTTCTGAAGCCTCTATATATACTAGGGACTTCGTTTTTGCAAAGAATGCTCGGACATTTTTTTCTGAATTTTTTTTTTTTTTTTTGCTAAAAATAATGAAATAAATCGGTTCATAATAACTGAGATATCGGGCAAAACGCATTTTTGATTTTTTGAAGCCCTTGTTTAAGCTATAGCTTTTTATTTTTATATAGATCGGTCATAAATATTTCGGTTTTTCTAATAAACCAAATTCATTCATAATCAACAGAGTTAGGGACCAAAAACTAAAACATATCTGTTAAGAATAGAAATACACACACAAACATGTATATTAAGCATTGTAATGACTATTAGTGACGTTTTTGCCTATGTAGATTAGTTAGCAACAGCAGTAATATAATGAATAACAGTGTTGTTGTTGTTCTTTGTATATGCAGTCAGTTTGTATGTACACACATACAAAAATAAATAAATATGGAATTCTTGTTGTTGTTTATTTTGCTTGCTATGATTGTTTTTTTTTTCGTATTCAAATTTTTGTAATTTGAAAAAAATGTAGATTTATAAATGTGAAATAATGATACGTTAAAGCGAAAATTTTATTATTTGTTGGTAAGATGGTAATACGGTGAAGGGTATCAACGATTCGGCACAGCCGAATCTATTTTTAATTTCATTTAATAACAGCTTGTTTAATTTTATTTTTCAGCAACGGAGCTTACTGAAGCTTCGATTTTTGCAATAGCACTATCTATTAAACTGATTTGAGTACTTAAGGAATCGAAACCCTCTAATTTAGTAATAGTTTCAGAAAGAAAAATTAAAATGACGACAGTGTTTGATTGAGAATAACCCAAAAATGAGTGTTAAAACTCGCTAGAACAACTGTTATGCACATTTACCAGAGACCGGATTTTAATACTAAAAAAAATAATCTTTTTATTTTTATTTCAATCGAAAAACAATCTTCAATGTTCAAAAAAACCATTGCCCGAAAATATAAAATTTTTAATACAATTTAGAAATATATATAGAAGAAATTGGAAACGGTACAGGGATATAAACGACCTCCAGCAAATGAAAATCCTCAATAAACGTATATCTGATGAAACGTTTAAATATAGAAATAATTCATGGAATTACACCTTATCAAAACTGGATAAATCTTCTTCACCTTTCTGGAACATTACCAAAATATTGAAAAGAAAACACAAAAATATTCCTATATTGAAGGATACAATAACTTATTGCACACCTCAAGAAAAATGCAATATTTTAGCCAGGACTTTTGAATTAAATAACAACGTTTTTAATAATCTCAGTGACGATGCAACAATTTCAGAAGTAAATTCTGTCGTTGAGGGTACGAGACACATCGAAGTAAATAATATAGCCCAAAATTATTATATTTCTATTGAAAAGACGTCAAGATTAATTAAAAAACTGAAAAACAAAAAAGCACCTGGTTTGGATGAAATAAATAACAAATGTTTAAAAAACTTACCCAAAAGTGGAATCAGATATATAAACAACATATACAATGGCTGTCTAAAACTATGTTATTTTCCAACGGAATGGAAAAAGTCGAAAACAATTGCAATTCTAAAACCGAATAAGCCTTCTGATTCACCTACATCTTACAGACCTATTAGTCTTCTGCCAGCGCTCAGTAAAATTTTGGAAAAAATAGTGAAAGAAAAAATTCTGGATTTTGTTGATAGAAATGAAATATTTCCTCCAAATCAATTTGGATTCAGAAGAGAACATAACACATCTCAACCACTTTTTAAGATAAGAAAGTTGGTTAAAAATAATTTTCAAGTCGGGAAATCAACTGGTATGGTTCTTCTTGATATCAAATCTGCTTTTGATTCCGTCTGGCATAATGGGCTTATATTTAAGTTAAAACGTTTTAATTTTCCAATAGAAATAATTAAAATTATAGAAAGCTTCTTAAAAAATAGATCGTTTAACGTTTATATTGGTAAAACAAAATCTCATGAAATTAATATAAAAGCTGGATGCCCTCAAGGGTCGTGCTTATCACCAGTGTTATATAATATTTATACAGCTGATATTCCTGTTTTAACTGGAAGCATAACATCAATTTTTGCCGATGACACCTCAATATTAAGTTCAGATCTATATTCCGTCAATATAATTAAAAACTTGGAGTCTGCTTTGGTTGAACTAAATAAATATTTTACAAAATGGAAAATTCGAATAAACACAGAAAAAACAAATGCCATATATTTCACAAGAAAACGGAGACGATGTTTCATACCACAAAACCCACTGCATTTTAATAACTGTGATATCCAATGGAAGGAAAATGTTAAGTATTTAGGTGTAATACTAGATACAAAATTAAATTTTAAAAATCACATTCCATACATTATAGACAAAATCAACAAAGTTACACAATTGTTATATCCCTTAATAAACAGGAAATCGTGCCTTTCAATTGAAAATAAAAAAACACTAATTAAATCTATTTTCCACCCGATTATGTTTTACTGTAGTCCTGTTTGGTCTACTTCTGCAAATTGCCACAGGAAGAAGCTTCAAGTGGCCCAAAATAAACTTTTAAAATTGATCTTCAATCTTCCCTGGCACTATTCAACGCAACGACTTCATACACTTGCTGGTTTTCTCACTGTTAACGATAAATTAAACAAGTTCAACGACAATTTTGCTAGGAGATGTCAATATTCTCAACATCACCACATCAATGAGTTAATCTCTACATAAATTTTACCTACTTACCCTAGTTTTTAGTCTTTAGTATATAAGAATTGCTTCAAATAGGTTTTGTACTTAAATTTTTCCTCCAAACTAAATAATATTAAATCAAATATATAAATATTACCTCCAAATTGAAATGTTAAAGTAGAAAAGGAAATAGTTTTCTAATCTCTTTAAACAAAAAACAAAGTCAACGTTGTAAACCTATTTATATTAAAAATATACAAATAAAATTGAATTGAATGTTCAAAAAATAATAAAACTCCATAATAATTTTTTTTATATCAATAGTTTAATTTTTTTTTATGATGATCGAAATAAAAAATATAAATATCTTTTGCGATATTTATTAAAAAGTATAAAATTATTTTCAACTTTTTTCATCGTATGAACAAATTTCAAACAACAATTTCATTGAATAAAAAAAATATTTTTGAAGCAAAACAAAAGTATGAATAAAAAACCAATAATTTGAAATTATTTTAATTTTTAATTTTTAAAGATATTTATCGTTAGAGATATTTATTATTTTCATCATGATGGATATTTAAATTAAAAAATAAAAATTATTTTTTGAAAAATAAAACGTTTTTGGGTGCTTGCATTTTACCTCAAAATGAGAAATATAAAAATAAGATTGTAACAAAAAAAGTTTTAAAAAAAATAATAAAATAATAGGCGAAATATGCAAAAATATTCATTTTCAACAAAATATGAAAATTTGCACTAACAAATCCATTTTTTAGTAAAATGTCTGATTCGGATAGATAACAACATAATATCATTTTTAAATGCTCAAAAGAAAAAAACATGCATTTGCATATAAATTCGCCCCCTAATTATCATACTGTATGCTAGTTCGAAAACTTCAAAAAATTTTGCGGACTATATTTAATTTTAGAGACTACAGGATTTGTCTGTAAAATCCATTATCATAGCACTTTACCTTATTGTTTTTAATCATAACTAAACGAAATTTTCGTCGAAAATCCTATTATCCTATGTTCTTTAATTTGTATTATGAAACTAGATTACATCCTATGATTTGATTCCAAAAAATCAAAATTTAATGCATCGAAATATTTTATAATAAAACACAATTTTGATTAAAAATTGTTTTAGTAAAAGATAAATTAACAAAACACAATGAAAATAACGCTGAACTTAGATATTTTACTATAAAACTACTATTAAGTGTAAAAAATGCGAACAAATTTAAAAATTAGCCACATTTTTTTACATTTGGAAATTTTGTTGTGCACACTTTTATGCAGAGAAAATACTTTTTTTAGAAGAAACTGATGCACATTTTCCAAAGAATAAATTATTGTTGATACTTAAATATGTAAACAATTTAATAAAACTAGTTATGTTGCAACTTGAATACCTTGAAAATTAAATCAACTTTTTGTATATTGCTTATATTATTCACAGTACTGTAACTATTATTTTTTTTTACTTCGATAAACTTTTTTTAACTTAAATCAATTGTCCTATTCACAACCTCATCATATCATTTAATATCGTTAAAATTTGTAAATTAATGTTTTTGCTTTCAAATATTTTATTTGAAAATTATAATGATACAACGATACCACAGAGATTGTGAATTCCACAAATATTTATGTATATTCTTAGAGTTCTTAGCACTAGTAATTTGAAAACACTTTAAAATTCTTTACTTACAACACATTCCAACAATTTCCAGAACATTGCCTTCATCATGAACATTAATTGAGATGGATAAATAATCATCAACATTTTTGATTTCATGAGTTTTGCTATATTCACCGATATGTAAGGCATTTTCTAAATCACCCTATACAACAAAACAAAATTTAAATAGTTCAGAATGGAAAAATATTTAAAAAATATAAAAATACTTTACCTTTTCTGTAGTATCAATCACAGCCTGCCAACCATTATCCGTAGGATAAAGTATACAATCATAAGCAGTCTTTATATCTGGATAATATTTTTCATAGTTATTGAGCAATTCTAAAGTGTTGTCCAAATCTTCTTTAATAAGTTTCTTATCCCAACTCAATTTGGTATTATCTGAAAATTAATCAAGTAATAACATTTTACTATTACTATTTTCGATTTTGGTAATTTTTAATTTACCAGGATTTTGTGCTTCAAATTCATTAATTTTTCTGGAGACTTCGGCAATAGCGGTTTTATGAGGTCCGTCCCATTCTTTAAGTTTACGGGCATTAGTTAGATTTTCACGTACTTTGGAGGGACATAAATCATAGAAACGTTTTAGACCCAAACGGAATTCCTTGTTAGGAGCAGTATTGCTGTCAAGCATTTGTTGAGTTACCTAAATAAAATATATAGATTTTTAATAATTTAAATATTTTTATAAACAATTTAATAAAACAATAGCAGATCAATTAAAAGAATAATATAATATTTTAGTAGAAATTTCTGAATTAAAAAGATTTCTGCAATTAATTCCAGGTATATATAAATTTCAACTCATAGTTTTCCAATTAGAAAACTTGGTGTAAATATTTTACAGTTTTAAATAAAATTTCTTTAAAATTATTCACATTTTAAATTTTTTTTTTTTTTAATTTATAAAAATACCAAAATTGAAAATGTCTAACTGGCGGACAAAAAATAGTTAATTAATAAAAATATCCTAAATTATTATAAAAATAGTTATACGAAGAAAATAATTTTAATTTAAAAAAACCTGGTCATCCCAAAAAAGTTTATAAACACGATATAGTCAGGCACCTTATTAGCATATAATTTTAATTATTTTTTTATTAATTAATCACCATATAAACAGTATAAAGATAAAATATTAACTAAATCTTACCTTTAATTGCCTTCCAGAAAGACCGGTTATAAAGCCCTTTTCATCTGCCACAACCTTTTTGGTAACACTCACATCACCACAACCAGTACAGTCGAAACGTTCAACAACCTTAATGGTTTTGCCATCACACAATGTCTAAAAATTGTTGAGACAACAAAAAAATTAACATTTAGCAAAATTTAACACCATAAACAAAATTTCAAACACAAAGACAAAAAATCTAACCTCTAGACCGGTTGCACGGGGATCAACACCGGAATCAAAAATTGCTATGGTAACATCACGACCATCATAATCTGGATACTTTTGTAGGAAATTCAAGACATTAGTTTCTGCTTTGGGAACCAAAGCTCCAGCGGGAAAAGCATTTTCTACAATACCGCCATCGGCAAGATTATGAATAGTCATTGTTGTTTGGTTAGTTTTTGCAGAACTTGAACAGAATTCTTGTAAACGCAGGATTTGTTTTTGATTTTGTGGGCTTAAAATAGTTGGTCGACGCTTGGGCAAAGCTAAAATATTAGATTTTAACTTTTAAAATTATTTTGGGAGAGTATATATCGAATATTAATTCAAAATAAATTCCACTAGAAAGATTTCGCACAAAATAATAAGTTGTACACAGAGACCTGCGCCGAACGAATTTCACGGCGGCGGCGGCTTTGCTAAAAATTGTCGGCGGCGGCTCAAAGTCGGCTGAGAGGTGAACATAACAACTTTTTATTTCCTAGTTTTCGTCAATGTTATTGACAGCTTCGTTATTTAGTTTTAAGTGTTATTAGTTATTTAAGTATTTTGCAGACTTTCGCTCTGTTTGTCCTTTTAAATGTGATGAGCAAGCATTGTAATCAATGAATATTGACATTCAAATCGAATGAAGACCATACATAATTTAAGCAAGCAGCTGATCTTATATCGTGTATTAGAATAAAACATAAATAGTTCTAAGAATTGTATGTTATACTATCGCTTTACATGTATTTCATCTACTTAGTTCAAAGAAAAAAGAAGACTCAATAAAAAATTACTTACTTCCTAGTTTTCGCATCGTCTTATAGAGTACATTGGTTCACAAATGTGGTTCAAAGTCTCCTTAGATGTAAGGGGATCCGAAGACCGCTTGTTTGAACATTATATTTTTATTTCCTAAAAGATTTATAACATACATTTTTGTACTTCTAAAGTGTCAAAACAGAAGACCGTTTGTTCGAACATTATTTATATTTTTAAAATTATTTAAAAAAAAGTATATATGATCTTGACACAGCTCTTCTCCCTACACATATAAAATTGGATATTCTGATATTCTGAAACATTTTCTATTTTATTACAGATTTTAACATTCGGACATTTTAAATACGTCGATTTTGTTGAAATGAATCAAAAAATTTATTATTATTTTTATTTTTCTTGAAAAATGGAACGGAAATAATCTTAAAAAATTGGTCTTAAAGTAGGGTCGAACCATTATTAAAATTTTTAAATTTTACAAGGCTTTACCAAAGGTATAGTAAGCAAATCAATGTTTTTGAATACAACTTTAAGTAATTTTGATTATAAATGGTTGGTAAAGCTGTATTAAGTTTTTTTTAATACGGCTGTAAAATTATAGATTATATTCAAACTAAATTCTTTAAAAATACTGCCATTTTCACAGCTTCCGATTTCTTTATATTCTGAGTTTATGCTAATTATCAACTTCCAAAAATTAAACTTTAGAAAATTATATTTTACTATGTCTACTGATATGTATATTTTAATTCATTGCGTTTTTACTATTTCTAAAGATTTTTATTTTCGTTTTGAAAAATGTTTTAGAGAACTAGTGCTTAAGAAGACTTCCTAGAACTGTTTAAAAAACTTGTATAAAAAATTTCAAAAATTAAAAAAAATATATATGTATATATTTACAAAATTCAATTGATTTCAAAAGTGGACTTTAGAAAATAGCCCATTAGAATACAAAATAAAAAATAAAAACAGATTCTGAAACCTTTCCCTAACTCTTCTATGGCACTACTGGCTAGGTAACACTTTCACAGAACTAGTTCTGGTGACAATTTCAAACAAAAATCATTGGTCGTAGCCAAAGTAGAACAAGTACAGGCTATTTTCATGTGTTTTAGAACTAGTTGTAGAACTAATACAATATTTCCTGGGTGAATTTGTAAAAAATTATAAATTAAATTTATATTTGTTCACATTTATTATTTGTTTAAAAATTTTATTTTTGGAATTAGAAAGTATATGTGTGTAAAATTTTTATTTAAATCAACAATTTGTGAAAATATTTTGGCAAAGGAAAAACATAATAAAATTATATGTGAGCAGTAAAGCTTAAACTTATTGTCTTTTTTAAAGAACTACACCACTTTTTTAAAAATCAATTGAAAATAAATTTAAATTTTAAAAAAGATCATTGGAAAATTAAATTTTTCATTTAAATTTTTGAAAATAAAAATTGAAATTTAGATTTTTCATTTAAATTTTATAAAAGAACTGTTAAAATTTCTACATTTCATTAATATTTCAGAAAACAATTATTTAAAATTACAATTTCTATTTCAGAAAAGTACAATTTAAAATAAGTTTTTATATTTTAAATTCAGAAAAGATCAATTTTTAGTTAAATTTTACGTTTTAAATTCAGAAGACTACAAATGAAATTCAGTTTTTTATTTTGAAATTCAAAAACAACAATTGAAATTTAGAATAATTCATTAAAATTTAGAGCATTGAATAAGAGTGATTTAAATGATGAAATAATGTTAGGTCAACTTAATTTATGTGACCTTTAAGCAAATAAAATTAAGAAATTGTTTCAAATCCATCTGGAAAGTTCTGAATTTAATTTAGTTTTTTTTTTTTTCAAAATTTCAATATTTTTCTGAATTTTAAATGGAAAAATCTTTTTATAAATTATTCTTTTCAAAAATTTAAATAAAAATTCCAATTTAAGTTGTTATTTTCAAAATTATAAATTGAAAACCTAAATTTCAAGTATTCTTTTTTCAATTCTAAATAAAAAGTATCACTTTTAATTGGTCAATTCTGAAATTTATATGAAAAATGTAAATTTCAATTGTTATATTCTGGAATTAAAAGAGAAATATTATTTTAATATGTTCTTTTCTGAATTATAATAAAAAAATCATAAACTAAAATGATATTTTCAAATTTTGAATTGGAATATCTCATTCTCATTGATCTTTTCTGAAACTGAATTCATAAACCTCATTTTAAATTGCTGTTTTCATAATATCATATAGAAAGTTTTTATTTTAACTTAAAAATGGTGTAGTAAAAAACAATTGTGTATGAAAATAATATTAAATAACATATAACACAATAACTCAAATAATATACTTTGTGAATTGGGTAAGTATGTATTTAGTTCATATTTTTTAATCTTAACACATGTTTTGCTTCATAACTTTTTTCCGAAGCAATTTTTAAAATTATTTTATCATTGAAAATATGGCAGTTATTTTCTTAAAGACAAACTGTTGATTTGTTATGAGTTTGACCAAAATGAGTAACGAAAATGATGTATGTGCTATAAATTATTAAAATTAAAAAAAAAAACAAAAAAACAAACCTACAAATAATTGGTCAAAGAATTAAATCAGGGGAATTCGACCATCGATAGGAGACATGGTTCAGAAAAAAGTCCACATGATATTGGATGGACAAGTAAATTGAAACCATATTGAATAGCACATCTTGTAGAAAATCACCCCATTCACTCCAGTTAAGAGATGATTTTTTCATGCGTTTTTGCTGATGTTTGTAATACCCAAAAATATTGGTCTAAGACCCACCTTAATTTATACCAATCGACTTAGAATCACTTTCTGAGTCGACTTAACGATGTCCGTCCGTCTGACCGACCATGTAAACCTTTTAATCAAACTACAGGTCGCAATTTTGAACCAAATTTTATACACAGGTTTCTTTTGGTCGAGGGCCGAAGCCTATTGAAATTGGTTATGATCGGTCCATTATTTCACCTAGCCCCCATACGAATGTCCTCCCGAAAAATGGTTTAACGATCATTAATCCCTTAAATATAGCAATATTTTAATAAAATTTGGCAGATATAAGTCTAAATAAGTGTGTCGATTTTTAAAAAGATCGGTCAATAATTACACATAGCTCCCATATAAAGCCTTTTCGGAAAATCACTTTAACGGCCATAAATCTTATTAAAATGTTAGTATCAAGTTAATATTCGACACAAATAAGTTTTATAAAAACATAAATGATAGTGTTAAATTTTACAAAGATAGGTCCATAATTAACCATAGCTCCCATATAAGGCCCCCTTTTGGGAATCACCCAAAAGTGAATAAATTAATATAAATGTCAGCATCAACGTAATATTCTGTATTTGTATGTCTTATTTTACACTTATGAGTATCGGAGTATGGAGTATATTTGACTCCATGTCTAATAAAAGACCCCTCCCCGAATTATACTGTACACAATGGTGTAGGGTATCATATGGTCGGGCTTGACCGACTATATCTTTTTCTCTCATTTTTTTTTTTTTTTTTGCGTACGAAGAAAGACTAAATTTAGAAATTTTAGAAAAATGGAATAAAAATGGAGAGAAGCGAACTGTAGCTATTATTCCATAAAATCATAATTTATTCCAAATAATGAATAAGAGTTCTTAATCTAAGCCGAAAACTTATTTTTTTTTTAAATCCTTTTTATGTTTGTACACATAATATAAGAAAAGAAGGTAGAATCATTTGGAAGAGTTGTCATTTGATATTGTTGTAAAGTCAGAAAACTGAAAAACAAAAGAAAAAAATTAGAAATAAAAGAAATATAAAACAATTGCTTGTTCTTGAAATTTTAAGTTTTTTTGCAAAAATAAATAAATCAGCAGAGTTCTCCTTTTCAAAAATTTCACACAAAAAACTACATGGATATTTGCTATTTTAATAAAATTTAAAAATTTGTATAAAATTTAACCACAAACAATTTTATTTTTGATGTTTTGTTTTGATTTTTTTTAATTTTATTTTGTTTTATGTGTGACTGACTTTTCAGGGTAAATAAAATTGAGAATATAATTTCTAATGATTATAACTTTTGTAGTTATATTATGTGTGTGACTGACTTTTCACGGTAAACAAAATAGAGAATATAATTTCTAATGATTATACCTTTTGTAGTTATATTATGGTTTGTACATATTATTAAATAAAACATTTTTATTGAAGTTCAAAAAACAAATGAAAATATTTTTTCTTCTAAAGTACTTTTAAGTTCCTTAAGTACTTTTAACGCCCATACCAATTTGCTTAAATTGGATCTCAGATTCACTTCCGATTTTTTTTGTTGAATGTAATTAAATAGTTTGAAAGTTATAGGTTTATTCACGAAGCTGCTTTTGGAAATACTATAGAATTTAAAACCCCAAAAAACTTTTAATATACATGAAAAATTTCAAAATACAAAACAAGATTAGGTTAAGTGAATTTTATGGAAAATTATTTGTGTTTTTATAAATGCATATTTACAAGCTTTCAATTGAAACTTATATTTTTGCAATCGAATAAATAGAATGGAAAAAAAAATACTATTTGATACTGATTTACGAGTTATAGGCCTTTAAAATTTCAATATATTTCTCTAAATATCTATTAGTAACTGTCCGATCTTAATTATATTGATGTCGTTTAAAAGTACTTACAAATACCTTTTTAATGATATATAACATGACCATATTGACATATTTTATAAAAATGGAGGAACTTTTTTGATATTCGAAAAAAGCTTATTTAGCGAAGCTGGTGTTCAGCATTCCCAGAGGAGGTACTCCAAAAAAAAAAAAAACTTTATTAACGTAAAAAAGTTATATTTTAATTTTAATGGTTCCAATAATATTGATTAGTTCCGTCCTCTTTAAGTCATGAAATATGTAAAGTTATTTTGTATTACAACTGTAGTTGTGTGATAAATACATGATTAAATATATTGATAGGTCTAGACCCAGCTTGGAAGGATACTTATATATTATTTTTTTTTTTTTTGTTATTCCAGGTCTAGCTTATGAAGGCTATTGCTAATTTGGAACTTCCAATTCAATAGAGAAATTGATTTTAATTGATAATTTGAATTGATATTCAGAAAAGGACATGACTCATACCATCGGTTGAACATCCTAAAAAATAAACAAATAGTACTCAAAATGTCATAAGGTACTGTGTTCAAAAAAATAATGAAAAAAGTACAATAGCACCGAATTTTCCAGCACTGATAGTAATTATTTTTGTTTAGTTTCTTTCCTATATTGAAACTGTATAATGTGAAAACGTCTTCTTTATAACCTATAACTAGGCAACTCTAGTATTTGTTACTTTTTTCAGCTGTTTGACATTTGACGTTTCTACTGTCAAAAAATTCACAGCTTTTCTTGATCCACTTGTTTTTGGTCATACGAAAAATTTTATTTGTTATTTTGTGTGGAATTTAACAAAGTTTTTTCCAATAAAATGTGGTTCGAAGTCTTACCATCGGCTGTCATCATCACTGTAGCCTTGTCCTTACCCACATACGCTATGTATGGCTTGCATAAACTCACATTGGGCAATGTAAGTTTGATAGTTTCATCGATGACCAACAATTGTTGACGATTTCCAAAATTCTTATATAATCCAACTTTATAGTGGATAATTTTACATTTTCTTAACATAATTTAAACAAAAATATAAAATTAAAACAAATTACACAAATTAAAATTTAAGTTAATTAAGATTTGTTTAAGATTTTCAAAGAATTTTAATTAAATCTTTCTTTTTTCTGTGTCTTTAGGCCTACCGCCGCAACTTGGATGAACGTTTTGATCGTGTTATGTATTTGCGCGACAGACGACTAACCGATAGTCCCTATCTAATGAATGTAAGTGTTAACTAATAAATAAATTGTTTATACATTGTATACAATGCAGCATTTTTATGTTAAAAATATTTTAAAAGTTTAAACAAAATTTTTTGATAAATTGAAAAAAAATTTATGATAATTTTGAAAAATGATTTGTCGTGTAATTTGATGTAAATAGGGAACAGAGTTTTGTTAATTTTTTTGTATTTTGTAATTCGAATAATTTGTTTGGTTTTAATCGATTACTTTTATTTGCTCGTAATTATTAAATTTTAATTCCGAGTATGATCAATGAGATTAGTTTAAATTAAATTTTAGCAGTGTTTTGAATTTTAGGTTAGAATAAGAGTAAAAAAAATAAATAGGCATATTTTTTTATTGAAAATATTCCAAAAGTTTAATTAAATTTTTAAATAACGCAAAATTTGTATTTTTAGTAAACTACAAATTGTTTGCCAAGTAAAATCAAATATTTTATTGATAGGTTTAATATATATGGAGTGCTTCTAGCAATGTTTATAGAACAATATTAGTTTGAAGAAAATATAACATAACTTCATATTAATATTGACAGATGTATTAATAGGTCACATTATTTTATTTATTTAAAACAAAAATAAAAGCACTAAAATTCCACTGATTTTCTATTAAAGTCTAAACTTTGATGCCGGCCACTTCAAGATCATTAATTTTTGGGTGTAGTCAGTTTGCTTCTACACCATTTTTAAATTAAAATTAGAACATTTCAAATCAAATTAAGAAAACAGCAATTATAAATAAGTTTTTTTTTTTTTTTTTGTTTTTGAAAATACCAATTAAAAATTACATTTATCATTTAGAATTTGTATAAGATCAATTGAAATTTCTATATTATGTTTAGGTTTCATTTTAAGCAGTAATTTAAAAAATATCAATTGAAAATTAGATTTTGCTCTTTTTAATTCAGCAAATATAGAGAAATCACCCAAAAAGAAATGAAAAACTGGGCTGTACGAATAATCGCATAAGGGAAAATCGCCCAAAACCCAAAAATGTAAAAAGGCCAAATTTTTTGGTCTTTGCGTACTTGTGAACAATAATCCGAAATATTTACAAACCCACCCAAAATTTTGTGAATAATCAGCCAAATAGCAAAATGAACAATAGTCCAACAGTTTGGGTTTTTTTTTTTTCATTTTGTCAAATAACCCATAACTGTTATGAATATTTACCCAAGAACTAATTAGACTTTTATTTTTTAATTTTTTGTCATTTCTTCTGTAATTTAGCTATAGATTCTACATAATAAATGTTTTTTTTAGCGAAATATTGTTTTTAATAGCCGGCCTTGGGGCGGGCGGAAGGGTTTTCGACTCTGTGGTACATAAATTTTATTTTTTACATAAACATTTTCACCGTTAAAAGTACTACCATTGACGAAAAAATTTTAAAAAATCGGAAGTGTATTAGGTATATCTGATTCTGACAACTTTTTTTCGTCATTGATAAGTTTTAATGGTGAAAATATTGAAATATTTAAGAAGATATTTATATGATAGTTATTTTTTTATTTTTATTTTATTTTTTTTCTTTTCTTCATAAAATAATTGTGTAAAAAAAACACAGAGTTAAAAACCCTTCCGCTTGGCCGGAGGCCGGCTGTTAAAAAAATTATTTTGCTACATGCTAAAATAATGAATATCGCCCAAAAAACATTTCATTTTTAAAATTTGGGTGATTGTTCATAATGAACAAACACCAAAAATATTAAACATGTCAAAAAACACAAACGCAGTAAACAATCACCCAATTTTTTTTTTTTTTTCTTTTGCGTTTGTTCATTTATGGGGTTTGGACGATTTTCCTTTGGGCGATTATTTCTATAGCCGAAAAACTGCTCAAAAGTAAAAAAAATTAAATTTTGTACAAAAAAGTGAAAAAATTCCCAAATATTTACGGAAGTCACCCTCATCGCATATCCACTATGATAATTTCTGCATCTGGAGAAAGTAAACATCTCATGCATGTTGTAAAAATTTAAAAATATAAATAAGAGGAAAGATATGAAAACTGTGTTATCAAAAATTAATTATAGCCCAATAATGACGAGAAATTTTTCTATAGTTGATTTCTGTGATTTTGCTTTGGGTCATTTTGCTGACAGCCTGAAAGAAGAAAACAATTAAAGTAGAAATACTGATTAATGCACATTTGTTTGGTAACTAACTAAATATGGATTTCATAAGAAAAAAATTATAAAACAGCAGCACATTAAAAAATAATGCATTTTTTGTGAATAAATATCCTTTTTTACGCGTCAAAAAAAAAAAGTAAACAGTTTTATAATTAAATGCAAAAAAATTGTATTTAATACTTTGTAAATGTTCCATTTGACTTTATTGTATCTTGTAATATCCTAGGCAACGAGTCGATAAGTTTTTTGGCAAAATTCGGTGATATTTTGGGTTACTGTTTCTGTAATGCCAGCTAGAGATGTTCACTGCAAAAATACTTTTTCTAATTTTTTGCCAATATGTTCCAACAGATGCCCGATTGGATTAAAATCTGGGGGTTTCAGAGCATTACAAATAGTTTTGGGAGTACGATAAAGCAACCATTCCCCCACAATTTTGGAAAAATGCTTGGGATCTTTGTCATATTGGAATAAGCAGTTGTGCAATAAGCTAAATTTTCGAACACTAGGATCCATGTAATGTTTAAAACTATTTATATGATCTTCTATTTCATTGTCGATTTTATAAATATGAAATTACTGATTTCTGAAGCCTCCAGACGTCCTCAGACCATTACCGAGTATCGATCATGTGACATTGACGCCTTCATTCCATCTTTGCAATATTTTTCGTGCTTTTTTGATGCCAAATATTTAAATTTACCTTCGTCATTGAGTAAAACGGTTTCTTGGAAGGTTTAAAACTAATTTTTATACTTTTGGGCGAAATTCATACATTTAGTTTGGCTGGCTTACGATATGTAGGGTTCTTACGTGTTGTTCTTCTATGGAAGTCTTTTTTGTGTAGTGTTCCTAAAATGGTACTAGCCCTAAAATAATAAGCGGAAATTAACGTTACTTTTATTCAACTTTGTTTAAGGTACTAAAAGAAGGACTTTCTTTGACTTCGCAAACTATAGCTTTTTTCTTTGTGTCTGTAAATGATTTGACCATCTTGCCCGAGGAAAATTATCTGCAGTATGATGTTTGGTATATTTATATATTATTCCGCAATAATTCCTTGAAACAATTTTTACAATTTCACGCAAGGATTTTTCCTTTTTCATATAAATCTGATATTATTTTCGAGTTTGAATTGCAGTTTGTTTTTCTATTGTTAAACAATCGTCTTTTTACTTCGTTTTAAAGCAAGAAACACATTTAAGATTATAATTTGGTCCTTCCCTGAAACCTTAACTAAAAAAAATATAAGATCTTCTCTCACTTTTACAATTTACTGACCTTTTTATAAAAGAAAGGTGCAACTGTTTACTTTTTTTTTTTTTTTGATGCGTAAAAATTGGTATATTTTAAAAAAAAATCAATTATATCGTTATTCCGATTTATTTTCGCAAATTGTTTTTTTGAGTTCAATTCCTAACTAATTACCAAATAATTTTGGCATTGTAGTTTGTAATTTTGCCTTATTGTAGTTTGTACTATTTTTCTCACTACCCAAAGTTATAATAACGTAAGTTTATAGAGTCTGGTGAAAAGTTTCACGCTGAAGTAAGCGATGACTCAAAGTGTAAACTAAAAATTACAGTTATCATGGAAATTCGGTAAAGTTATAAAAAGGAAATAATCTTTTTAGTATTACATTTATTCTTATATTGTATATTTCAATGGACCTTTGAAAGTTTGTGTGCTGGTGTTACAATATAGTGATTGTATGAAAAGTTAATAGATTTTCGGTTTTTCGATCAACCACTTTAATTTTGTTTTTAAAAGTCGTTTAATCGGACCCTATAATCGATTTTTTAATTGATTATTATTTGTGAATATTATTAAAAAATTAATTAAAATTAAATAGGATTACATTTTAAAGGAGCATTAGACGTTTAAATACAAACGCATACATACACTTTGAACTGAACATTTTGATGGTCTAATGCATTGAATACAATAATCAAAGAGAATCGACCAATTTGTCATTAACCTCCTTACGAAGATCAGACATTTACAGTTTTGTCAGATTAGGGGATTTATCCCCAAATTCGGGATTTGTTTCTGGAAATGGGGATGAAAAAATTTGTTGGGGATATTTTTAAAGGCTTATGGATTTTTTGAAGATTTTCCTTTTTAACTTAAAAACAATATAAAAAAAAAACATAATTTCCCGCTCGATATAAAGTTTTTGGTAAGATAAAACTATATTTATTTCAACAACAGTGCACTGAGGGCAATAAAAAGTAACTGTAATACTAAATTGGTACTATAAAATCCAAAAAACAAAATGATTATTGTACGGACTGGCTTTGAAATATTCCATTATTGTTACTGTAATAGTAAACAAGAGTTTAAATCAAGGTTGGCAACCGATTCAAAAAGGTAACGGCAATGGTATCTTTGAATTATTTCGGTAAGGATACTCTAGCGGTAACGGTTATTTTAGTAACGGTTTTTTAGCCTTATCGGTATTTCGAGTTGTTTCAGAAACTTGACCAATATATAACTAATAATGCCTCCTTCCATAGTTTAAACTTGTATTTAAATAACCTTAAGAACTTACAAAAAGAAAAGCAAAAACGTATTTTAATAATAATTGCGCCACAAAATTACCTATGTAATGTTTTCATTGGTTTTCTCCAAGATACGCCAAAAATTTCGTTCTTTTTCATAATACACATTAGTTGTGCTACTAAATATATAAAATAATTAAACATTATGAATTTCTTACATGCAAATTTACAAGTAAGAAAAGTTTACAAGAAAACATATATTGAAATTTGCACTTTAAAGAGAAAACTTTAGTATGAAAATACTTATAAAGTTACATGACCATTATAATTTATCATTTCTTTATATCACACCTTTTCCCAAAACAACTATTAATTAAAGTAATATGTAATTAATTTGCCTTTTTCTTCCTTTTCAGGGTTTGGATCAAATTCCCGATGAGAAGTAAATTTTGTTGAACTTCATTCGTAGGCCATCAACAAATTGGAAAATAAAACTTAAAATAGTTTAAAAAACGATAATGTAAAGTTTTAAATTAATTAAATTAAATAATAAAAAATCCAAAGTAAACAAAAACAGAATTTTGTTTTCATAAAGAACTAGTAGAGAGACACATGCATTGCTCACACAAATTTTTGGAAATGAGAGACAGAGTGCTAAAGGAATTGAGTTTTCTTTCATGGAATTTTAACGATTTTACAAGGAAAAGAAAAATGAAATAAACATTTATTGCAAATGGAACAAATATCTATTTTTAATAAGTTAAACAGTTTTAATTTTGAAGTGAAATATTTTTAAATATCATTTTGCAGGAAATAACGTCACCAATAATGATTTTATTTAAATTGTCATAATTAAAACTACTTCCAAAGTATTCATTAGTAAGCGAATAAACCTGCTGTGAATGTTAAATAAATGATTAATATTAATCACTCTTCCATATAATTTGTTTCAAATTTTTTATTGAATACAAATTTGAAATTGAACTTTCTAATAAGAGATTCGAAATTTGTTTATATGCAATCCTTTAATATTTTTTTATAACTTCAAACATCTATTTGAAATCCTTTTAGAGTCCTGCCATCATATACAACAAAAACATCCCTGTTTTGTTTTTTTTTTTTGTACAATTTTACAACAGAATAATGTTACTTTAAAGGAAGTCATTCAGTAATTCAGTCGAGTAGTCTCGTCAACAGAGAAAAAAACCACCCTTATGCAAAGAATGAGGTATAGTTTATTTGTTTTATTATGCTCCCAAACAGCTCCTACTACAACTACTGCTGCTGCTGTTGTGTGTTTGTGCCATAAAATATAATGTCAATTTTGCAAATACTCTGAAAAGAATTACAACAAAAGGCGTCGTCGGTCGGTCGATTTAGTTGTTTGTTTGATAGTTTTAATTTTGGATTAATTTTGCCATGAAAATCAAATAAAATTGTATAATAATTTGCTAAAAAAAAAATTAATTCCAAAGATTTAAAGCACAAGAAAAAACATGTGAATTTTATTAAAATAGATAATTGAATTTATTTAAAGCTATTTGAAAGCGTTTATTTTTTTTTTCTTTTGTGTGTGTATTAAGGCTGGCAAAATCATTATCACCAAAACGTAATAAAAATGGTTGGGGTTTTACGTTGTGTCAAATACAGCGTTAAGGAAATTAAGAGCAACATTACGATTAAATTTAGTTTATTCGAGATGATTTTAAGTTTTAAACGCAAATCATGTTTAACAAGCTTATCAACCACTAACCACTATATATTTTCAATTATTGCATTAACGGTGTTTATGTGGTCCTTTGGACAAGTCACTGCCAAAACATATCACAGCGAAGACTTTAATACCGTCCGACATCATCATCAGCATTTAAGTCGTCAACCCAGACAGCAAAGAGACTCATTCAATGAGGAAAAAGGCTATTGTGCTCCCTACAATGGTAAAATTTGTAAAAATTTTATATCTCATCAAGTGTGGTATAGTCGTGAGGATCCTACGGGAGGTTGGAAAAATGAACAGATTACCACCGCTTTGTGGGAAGAATTAATTGGAGATTTGACAGGTCTTTGTCGTACTGCAGCAGAGGTGTGTGATTTTTTTTTTTTTTTTAGCATACATTAATTGTTCAACGATTTTTTCTTAACATTCTTTGTTTTGCTTCTAGAAACTTCTGTGCTCTTATGCTTTTCCTAGATGTTTAATGGAAAATGGTTTAACTATTAAATTACCTCTTTGTTATGAGGATTGTTCTGCCATTCATTTGCAATACTGTTATAATGATTGGGTTTTAATCGAGGAAAAAAAAGAACGAAATATTTTCATTAAGAGTCGTGGACATTTTCGTTTACCCAATTGCTCAATATTACCCAAATACAATAGCACTTCAAAGAAACCAAATTGTTCGTATGTCGGCTTAACGGAACTTAAGGAAGATGAAATTAGTTGTAAGTATATTTTGAAATTAGATTAAAATTGTAAATATGTTATTGATATAGTGGAATGATAAAAAGCTACATTTGTGAAAGGACATTGGCACTTGTTATAGGCAAATTGTTTGTGTAGGACATTATTTCTTTTCTGTATATTGTTTAAAAGTTACCAAAACTATGTAGTTAAATGGAGTAAATTTCTCCCTCCTAGGCCAACGCCTGTTAAAATGTAGGAATTAGAATCGGTCCCTATCACTTAGCACTAGTCCCGTGACAGGTTTTGTGTAGTTCCTTTTCTTCTATGGTAATAAATGCTGGCGACTGCTACACATTTTCACTGGTAAACTCTTTGTTTCTCTCAAATACAGAGAAAATTTTCTATACAAAATTGTGAAAAACTACACCATTTTTAAATTGAAATTAGAACTTTCCATATCAAATTCTTAAAACAATAATTTAAAATTAGATTTTTTATTTCAGTTTCAAAAGAAAGCAATTTAAAATGAGATTTTCCAATTCAAATTTTGGGAATATACTTTTAATTATGAATTAGTTTCAGAAAAGAACAATTGAAAATTATTTTTCATTTAGAATTCAGAAAAGACCAATTGAAAATTTAGTTTTCCTTTTAGAATTTCGAAATTATGATAGACTTCCCCATTATGATAGACTTCGGTCTAACCTCATCCTGGTAATACCAAGGCACGGGTTACGTATTCTGGTAGCCGTTGTCACAGGGCACTGGATAGCTGGTGCGCATGCAAGGAGATTAGGGCTCTCTTTTAACGACTTCTGTAGAAGTTGGAGCTCCGTTTATGCATGTATTATCAGATCTCTCAGTTTTTGACATTAGAGCGATCAATTCCTTCATTCTTGCGTCAGGTTGGTTAGACACGAACTCAGTTTCGGACATGTGAATAACAACCCTTAGGGTATCACAACGGGACCAAAGTGAGCTATCCTGCATATCAAACAGCTACCCATTGATCCTAACCTAACCTATATTTTTCATTCTAAAATTTAATTGAAAAAAATAATTTTTATTTGCTATTTAAAAAAATCTAAATGTAAAATCTAATTTTTGAATTATCTTACTGTTAAAAATAGTGTAGTATCTATTTAAGAGAAATTTTCTATAGAAATCTTCTCTCTATTTAAGGATAATTTATCTATAGAAAACTTCTTAAGTCCTGGGGTGTTATTGTGTATTTCGAATCGAAATCTTTCGAAATTGTAATTGGACAAAAAAAAAAAAAAAAAAATGCTTTTCTAAAGCATTTTTTATCCTATTACAGAGGCAACTCCTTGCAGAATATTTTCAATTAAGTGATATATAGTAAAAATCTTCTCTGAGGGAAAATTTCTATAGAAAACTTCCTTTTATTTATGAAAAAATAAGAAAAATAAATAAAAAAACGTTTTCTCTAATAAAAACTTCTATCTACATATTTCATGGAAATTTTATATGAACATTTATATCAATATAAGAGAAATATTACATAGAAAACCTCTCTGTTTAAAAAAATATTTTTTTATGGAAAACTTCTCTCTATTTAAAGACTTTTTCATAGAAATTTTTTATATGGAAAGTTATATCCATTTAGGAGAAGCATTTTATAGAAAATCTCTCTATCTACAAACATTTTTCTATAGAAAATTTCTGTTAGATAGGAAGATATTCTTTTAAGGGAAATGTTCTTTAGAAAACTTCTTTTTATTTATAACAAATTTCTATAGAAATATTTCTCCATTTAGGGAAATTTTCAATAGAAATTTTACCACGATTTAAGAAAAATTTTGAATATGAAGCTTTAATTAGTTAGAGGTAATTTTTTTGGAAAAAGTTCTCTCAAATTAATAGACATTTTCTATGAAAATATTTTTCAATTTAAGAGAAATTATTTATGAAAAATTTCTCTCTGTTTAAAAATAATTTTCTATAGAATATTTATATCCCTTTAAGAGTAATTCACTATAGAAAATTTCTCTATGTTTAAAAATAATTTTCTACAGAAAAATTCTCTGCTTTGGAACCACTTTCTATAGAAAATTTAGTAATTTTATAGTAATTTTCTATAGAAAATTGTTCTCGATTTAAGAGTTGTTTGTCATATAAGATAACTCTACTGCAAGAGTAATTTTTTCTAGTTAGGAAAATTTTCTTTTAGAGAAATTTTCTAAAGAAATCGCCTATAGAAAAGTTATTTTCTATAGGATTTCTATAAGATTTTACTCGTTCTTTAAATATTTATTAAAAAATAAAAGAAGTATTCAATATAAGTTTAGTATTTTATTAAAAAAGGAAAACAATAACATCAAAATAATGCCTTTATTCCCTTCATTTACAAGAAATAACCCTTCTGAAATAATCATTCCAAAACATTATATTTTCAAAAATTTTTTTCATAAATTCATTTTTTATATATTTTATAAATTCTTTGATAGTTAAATAAATAGGTCTAAAAAATCTAATAAAGCATTTTTCGGACAACTATTTGAATTTAATTTATCGATTAATCGAACAAACAATATTCGTTTGAATACCCTAGTTATATACCTTCAAATCTAACAGAACTAGATTTATACTAAAAGACGTGATAAGTTTTTGTTGATTTAGCAAAACATATCTGTTTCTAATGGGTTTTTCCAAATTTAGTTTGGGTAAACTTTCTCGACATATGCAGACATTAAAAAAATAATTAAGTATTTAATGAGTGTGTCTGAAATTAAATATAAACATAAGCATTATCAAAATCAATATTTATTAATTTTTATGTTGATTTTGCTAATAAAAAATATTGCAAACTCATTATAAACATGTATCTGAATAAAATCACGAAAAAATTGTATACACTTTTTAGTTTATAATAACCATAGCGTAAAATTTATAATGAAATTCCTTATGTTCTTAAACAGAGAAAATGTTCATTAGAAAATTACTCTTTAACTAACACAAAATACTGTAGAAAATTTGTCGTTAATAGAAAGAAATTATTTTAAATAAAAACAATTTCTTATAGAAAATTACTTTGAAACAGAGCGAAATGTTCGTTTTATAAACCATTTTTTAAATTTAATGGATTATTTTCAGTTAATTTTCTTTGTATGAAAGATTTTTAACAAAATAAGTAAATAATTTTCGATTAAATTTTTTCTTATAGAAAATTTTTTATATTTTTTAGAAAATTTTCAATTTTTTTTTTTTTTATAAAAAGAAATATTCGATAAATTTTTATAGAAAATATGCGATAGATTTTCATTATAAAAATTGTTTTATAATATTTTTTATTTTCTTTTTATATAAAACTTTCTTTTTTAGAAAACTAGCTTAACCCCTTTTGATACCATATTAGATATTAACTATATATATTGAGCTACTACTCTCCCTCGAACTATTCTCTCTATAATAATGTTTAATAAATTACTACATTAGATATGCGAATAGCATAGGGCATACACTCCCCTATTTTACTTTATAATTTCAATATGATAGGAAAATTGTTTCTACAAAATGTATGGTATTTCTTCATAATACATAGTTCTTTAGATATCCAGTAAGAATAATTGCTTTAAAAAGGGATATCTTTTAAAAGTAATATCAAGTCGAACTTGATTCTAGGGTTATTCCCAAAGAATTTTAAAACATTCGTTATTTTAGTTTTTTGAATGTGATCCTGCTCCTATCGAAAAATCAAATGGCCTATTTTATTTTCTAGACCTTCACGATTATTCTGTGAAAATTTTAAGAAAATTGGTAAATCTGTGAATAAATTACCTGTCATAACAAATATTTACTTTATATGGGGGCTAGTACTTCCCGCTCTAAAATTTTCTATTAAACAGTAAAACAGTTTTAAAACTTTCATTAAATAATTATTTTAGATTAGTATATGCATTGTATTCCCCTGGCCCTATGCGTAATAATTTTATAACTATGTTGTAGTGATGCTAGAATATAGTTATACAAATGTTATAATGTAAAGAAATCACTGAAATTTCCATTAAATTATATAGAATTACAGAGCTGTCTGGCCAGACCATATTTGTTACGAATGTGGCAATTGAAACGTTTGTATGAAGAAGGGTTAATATTCGACACAAATAAGTTTTGTTTGGGTAGAAATCACAGTGCCAAATTTTATGAGCTTCGGTCCATAATTAATAAAAGCTATCATATAAACCCACTTTCGGGAATCTGAATTTGTATATTTTATTTTACACTTAGTAAAAGTATTGATTCACAATTGGCCTCAGGTCTAATATGTCCCCTCCTCGAATTTTGATGCAAATATATATAATGGTGTAGGGTATAATATGGTCGGTATTGACCAATTATATTTTTCTATCTCGTTATTTATGAATGCAATCTGAAAAGAAAGTAGTTCTCACAAAATTTTCTTTGGGATAAGATTTTCCAAATTATTGCAATAAAATGTTATGGTTTTTGCTGCAACAGTATTTAACTTATCCGTTAATAAGTATTTTACCATTCACCCTAGACTTCACAAGAAGTTAAAAAATTTGTTACCTTAGTTCTTTAGATGTGCGATAATTATTTTGTTTGTATTGGGTAAAATAGCTTATTTTACCTTGAGGCCTGCTGTGAAAATTTAAAGAACATCGGTTCAGCGGTTTATTGGTCTATAGAATACATGTCACAACGAATATTTTCTTTATGTAGGGCTACTACTCCCCCTCGACCTATCCACTTAAAAATTTTAAATACAAATTTTTTCTATAACAGTTTTTGAAACTTTTACTGAATGAATACTTTAGATATACGAAAACTAACCAGAGCTATTCCTGTTCCCACTTTCACCAAATTCTCGTTTTTTAGGATGTGTTCCACAAGAAAACGCACAAAAGTTATATATTTCTCTTTAAAGTTCTATTATAAACAAAAAATTAAGCCGATAAAACGCGTTAATTTTTCTTGCAAGGGTTTATTTTAAGATTTTTTTTTTCATAATTTATTTTGTTGCGTATTTTCCCGAATAGTCTTGAGTATGTATTTCTTTTATATAGGGGATACTCTTTCCCCCGGCTTTATCCATCTTGTTTTTATTTTATATATGCAATATGTTAAGAAAATAGTTCTTTTCATATACTATTAATAATGTTTCCATAATACTGCCATTCCCCCAGGTCCTATCCATCCCATTTTCATTTCAAATATGCAAGTTTATAAGAAAGTTATACCCACAAAATATTCTCACTTTTGCTATAATAGTTCTCAAGATATGCGGATAATTAGTATTTACTTTTTATGGGGGGTACAACATTCCCGGCCGAGCTATGGTATTTTTTAAAAAAAATCGGTCCATTAATTAAGCTATCTATAAAGCCTAAACAAACATAAAAAATTTTCAGTATTTTTAGAAAACTTTCTATAAATTTGCTTTTAAAGTCAAATTTTCAATAAATTCTCTTTATATAGACTTTTCCAGAAATTTTGTTTCAGCAAAAGATTTTTGAAAAATATGAACATATATAAAAAAATTTCAATAAATTCTATTCTATTCATTCTATAGGAAATATACGACAAATATTTTTTTTTAATCTTATTTCAGATGACTGTCGCAATGGCAATGGCCGCTACTATTTGGGTACCATGAACGTTACCAAATCGGGTATACCCTGTCAGAGATGGGATACCCAACATCCTCATAAACACATACAACCACCCTTGGTATTTCCACAAATAAAAGATGGTGAAAATTATTGTCGCAATGCTGGTGGAGAAGAACCCTATCCTTGGTGTTATACAATAGATGAATCAGTGCGTTGGCAACATTGTGATATACCCATGTGTCGTAAGAAAAGATTTCTCTTTTCTAAATATATAGCATTAATTAAAAAAAAAATGTTTTTTTTTATGATTTTTAGCTGACTATATAGATCATTCGTTAAATGATTTGGAACCGATTCAAATGGAAACTTTTTTTACTCCGTATGTTATCTTTATGCTGGCAGGTTTTGGCTTTATAGCCATTGTGGCTCTACATTTGCTCATCTTATTGTTGTATAAAATTTCTAAAAATAAAGAATTCCATCAACAACAGTTACAACAGCAAACTAATCAAAATCCCACCTCTGAATGCAACATATCTACGAGGGGTGGTAATACAATAGCCGTCAATAATCCAGGAGATTGTCAGAATTTGTCTTCAAGTCGTGAAACTTTAGGTTCACATCATATAATGGGTCATAATAAATTTGGTACAATTAAAAGTACGGTAACGGTGCATAATGTTATTGAACCTCCCCCGAAAACGGCTTTAAATACAAAACTGGAAAAATTAGAATATCCCCGAGAGAATGTTGTGTATGTGAGATCATTGGGTCAGGGGGCATTTGGAAGAGTTTTTCAGGTGAGGAAATAATAAGCTTTCTAATTATTCATATCTCTTAATTTTTTTTCTTCCCTTCCAGGCCAAAGCACCTGGTTTAGTACCCGGCTATGATGATCTTATGGTAGCGGTTAAAATGTTAAAAGATGATGCTAGCGATCAAATGCAAATGGATTTTGAAAGAGAAGCCTGTCTGTTGGCTGAATTTGATCATCCCAATATAGTTAAACTACTTGGAGTTTGTGCTCTCGGTCGACCCATGTGTTTACTCTTTGAATTTATGTTTCCCGGTGATCTTAGTGAATTCCTAAGATCTTGTTCTCCCTATGCCACTCATACTCTGCAGCAAAGAGAACCTCTACATGAAGGTCATTTACTACAAATAGCAGCCCAAGTGGCAGCTGGCATGGTATATTTATCGGAACGTAAATTTGTACATCGTGACTTGGCCACCCGCAATTGTTTAATTAACGAACAAATGATTGTGAAAATTGCTGACTTTGGACTATCGCATAAAATCTATTTGCAAGATTATTATAAAGGAGATGAAAATGATGTTATACCTATACGTTGGATGCCTTTGGAAAGTATATTGTATAATAAATTTTCCATAGAATCAGATGTCTGGGCTTATGGCATTTGTTTATGGGAAATATTCTCATTTGCTATGCAACCCTATTATGGTTTAACGCATGAGGAGGTCATCAAATACATTAAAGATGGTAATGTTTTAAGTTGTCCCGATAATACGCCAATGTCGGTATATGCTTTAATGCGGCGCTGCTGGAATCGTAAGCCCAGTGAAAGGCCCAGTTTTAATGAGATCAATCATTGTATACAGCATAGTATAGCGGAATATGAGTGTAAAACAGCATTAGATATGGGAAATTAGTTTAAGAAAATAATTTTTGAGTTGTATTAACACAAACTGATTTCTTGTAGGATCAAATGTATAGTTTTTAGTCAGAAATTGTCGGAAAAACAACAAAATACAGAAACGCTTTTGACTAACCCCTGTAGATTTGTCGAGTACTGGAATAGATCTATTATTTATAAATTTAAAAAAATCAAGTTTTTAAAGAAAGCTTAGATTGTGTTAATACAGCTAAGTATTTAAATGTAAATTATAAGGAAATTTTATTTTCTTTTTTTTTTATAACTTTGGTTCCTTATTTTTATTATATAAAATAAAACTTCCATAGGATGTAATCTGTGTGGCAATCCATACTTTTTCCAACGAAATCTTCAAAATACAAAACTCAAAAAATAATAACAAATAATAGTTTTAAAAAAAATATTTTAAGTAATCACAACTTATACTATTGTATACATAATCATTTATAACAATAATATTTACCCTTTATACTCAAAATTTTCGAAATTTTTAAAATTTTTATTTGAAAAATTTATTAAAAAACTATTTTACTCTGTTACCTTAATTATGTGATTTAAAGATTGTGCACAAAATTTATTTGAATAAAACCCAATAAATTGCCAACTTAATGCGAAACTGTCACAAAGATGGATTTTTTAAGTTTTTAATTCCAGAGTTTTATGTCTTAATCTATGCTAAAGTCTTTAAATCTAATAAATATTGAAACAGTGATTTTAATTTTGTCTTTTTAATTTTATTTACAAATTCGGTAACAATAAAGTGTCTCTTTAAGAATTGAAATCAAATAAATTAATAATTTTTTTAATCACACTCTAATGTTGTGAAATTTACAAAACAAAAATAAAAAAATATCTGAAAGCATTTACAAAATTTACGAAATAAATTAAAATAACACACAATACAAAAAAAATATTTATCATTAGTCTGTAAAATTGTAATTGTAGGTTTAAGAATATACATTTTTTTAGTAGAGAACATTTTTCAAATAAATGTATTTATATTCTATTGTAATAAAAAGAAAAATAATAAAGTCCATTAATGTGTAAAATTTTGAAAAACAACTGAAATTTTATTCTAAATGTCCATAGGGTCAGCAAAAAATAGAGTTAAAGAGTTTGTCTTTTGAGCAGTTAATTTTAAAACGAGACTAAATTTCAAACACGAATTGGTCTATAAAAATATATAAAATTTAAGCATTGGAAACTTAAGCAGGAATTCAACTTGAACTTCAAATATGCTTCAAAACATTAAGAAATAGATAATTAACTATTAGTGAATTTAAAATACCTCTGCAAGTATAATACCAAGCTTTCGTTGGTTTCAACTTGAATTATAATTATAAAAATATATTTTTGGGAATTAATTTCAATGTCCGGAAAAACATATTGCCTCTAAAAAACAATAAGTGGACTAGAAAAAATTTTACTTGCAAACTAAGAATCTGCACTTATTTTTTTTTACCACGTAGTGATTTTCTTATAGGCAATTAAGGGGAAATTAATAATCCATCACAACCAGAGAACTCTTTTGAAGTTATTCAAAAATTAGTCTCAGAAAAACATTAGTTATGCAAAATTGAAGAGATCCAACACGTAACGTCTTTATTAAGGGGAAAATATTTAACATGCCCTTAGAAAAGATTAGAAAATAATAGAATATAATAAAACAGAATAGATACCATATTCTTATTTAGCACGTCAAATTCTAAGAAGTCTTCCTATTTTTGTTTAAAGAGAATTTGTTACTCGAAAGACACATCTATTTCGAATCTTTTATTATGATTAACAATTTCTTCGTTAAACTAATATATAAGTCTATTCGTTCCAGACAAAACTATGATATTAAATTAATGTGCAAAAAATCTAAAAACATCTTCGATCCCCGAACTAAATACAGAATCCGATAGGATTTGGAGATCAAACATTGAGTATAGCAAATTTAAAAACTTTAAAACCAAAACCCACTTTTCAAAATATTAAATAAAAAAATAAATCTGTATATTTCCTCTACCTGTTTCAAGAAAATTTCAAACACGGTTCCGTTAGGATTTGTAAGACGAATATATTATGAATCTTCAAAAAGCTCTGGAAAGAGGTAACGTTTATGGAAATTATGTACAATGAATAAAATTTTAAAAGAAAATATAAAAAAAAACGCAACAAATGAGAAATCTTTTGGTTTCCTTAGTGATGGTTCTTTTACAATTAAATAATAAAAAATTCAATAAGCAACAAGTAAAAGCCGATATATAGTAAATCTCAACTTCAAGTTCAAATTACAGACGAGGAAAGTTAGTAAAGCTATGCACCTTAAAATTTTGCAACCCTTTAAATTTTGCACTGCTTTAACTTGATGTGGGCAACCAATTTTAGAAAAAAATAGATAAAGTTAGCAAAAAAAAAGTAAAAACATTTTTTTTTCAAGACAAGAGTTGATTTTTTAGTACTATTTACACATTTTTACAAAGTGGCAACATTATAAACATTTTTGCAACTTTACTTCTTCTACTCTGATAATTTTGCAATTGGTTCTACTCTAACAATTTATTGTTCTATGTGGTTGTTGTTGTGTTTACAGAAATCGATACAACTTTGCTACTTTGCAAGGATCTAGCAAAGTTGCAATCTCTGAGGTGAATACCTTTAATATTTACCTTTTGACATTAACTTGTGAACTCATAGTTGACGTAATTAATTTCTTACTATTAAAATTATATTTGATAGTTTTCCTTTTACTAATTTTATGTAAATTCCACAATTATTCAACTATGTTATAAGAAACTTAATTAAAGTAAATAAAATTCTCCAAAAATATACCAAATTTTAAAACAATTGTTTTAAACAGTGCTAAATAATACATAAAATTTTCTAAACAATAGGTACTAAAACAAAGCAAACTAAATAATGTATTTATTTGCTTTAATAAATATTAAAACACACTCCCTCAAATTCTAAAGAATATCAAAAATATTTCACTATAAATACCACACTTAATTTCTCAGACACATCATTAGTATTTTGTCTTAAAACTATTAAAACTAATTTTAAATTTCGCTAAAAAATACAATCCTCAATATGAAATTCTTTTGGTCATTGGCTCTTCTTGTCGTCTTGGCTGTCTGCCAAATAAATGCTGAATACTCGGAAGAAGAAATTTATGTCCTTGGTGATCCCGATTCTACTGAACTTAGCTCCAACGAATTAGTTGATGTAAGTGAAGCTGATTCTTCAGAACTGGAAAGTGTTGAAAAGGAGACTTTTGGTTTAAGACGTTATAAGCGTGCTACTTGTGACTTGTTGAGTGGTTTGAAAATTAATCATTCAGCCTGTGCTGCTCATTGTATATTAAAGAAATACAAGGGAGGATATTGTAATTCCAGAGCCATTTGTGTATGCCGTAATTAAGTAACAAATGTATAAAATTTTAAATGATAAGTTTTTATAAAACGATAATAAAATAAAGAGAAAACTAATTATTTCTTTGAGTTTTAATATATGTATTACATTTTATGGTCTCCTCCAAGGAAATATGTACATACCGATTAAAAAAAATTAAAAAAGTATATAGGACTAAATAAAAAAATAATTTTTCAATAACCTGAAGATAATCTTAATTGGCATCTATATGAGTTTTATCTATCTAAATTTGATAAATTGTTCTCGAGAAATATAAGTTTGGTTGCTGAAGGAGGTGGATATATTCGTAATGCCCATAAATAAATTCAGTACGTGATAGAAGAAAAGTAAAAGCAGGTTGTTTAAATCGTCAAATTCCATCTAGTTCACCTATTTTGTTTAACGGATAAAATATACCACCAGTGTATCTCCACTTGATTGTAAATATACAAAATCAAACATTTTTGGAACTTCTAATCGGCTGGTTGCATTTACATAAAGTTTCATATAGACGTAGCAGAAGAATGTACAATTTTAAGTTTAGAAAGGAGACCACACACACCCTCAGTAGCGGAGCTATGGGGGCTCAAAATATAGTACCTCTGGCATAGAAAAATGTTATACCCTAACCACCTATGATGGTGTAGGATATTATGCGTTTCTGCTAATGTTTATAACGAACAGAAAAACTCAATGGACTCCCACCTTAAAGTATACCGTTCGACTCAAAATCACTTTCTGAGTCGAATTAACGATATCCGTCCGTCCCTCTGGCTGGCTGTCTATCAATGTAAACATTGTGAACAAAGTATAGGTCGCACTTTTGAAGATATATTGATGAAATTTGGCACAAATAGCTATTTAGGTACAAGGACGAAGCCTATTGAATATGATCGGCTTATGTATATCAATATTTTAATGAAAGTCGGAACAAAGAAGTTTTGTATAGGTATTAATCTTTGTGCAGAATTTCAACAAGATCGGTCCATACAGCTTTAATGTAAGTCCCTTTCCCGGATTTTTATGCTCATACACAATGATGTAAGGTATCATATGGTCGGTCTTAACCGACTGTATCTTTTTTCTCGTTTTCATATTCTATTTCAGACCGATTTTTTTAGTATAATTAAATAAAGAAAAAAATTATCTATTCAATAAAGAAAACATGAAGTCGATATCTCTACCAAGTCCAAAAATTAACGATTTTGAATTTGAAAATTGCAGAAAAAGTGCCTTCACTATATTTTTTTTTTTAACGTAATTTTCTTCAACAAGATCTTTAACCCTCAATAACCCAAGCGGTGTACACAATAAAGTGATCGACTCTGTTTTCTAACCGGTTTTTTTTCAGTCAATGAGGTGTCGATTTTTCCAAATGTTAATTTTCGAATGTCGAATAGACTGGTTTTTTAAACGCAAAAAACCGGTTTTAAAAATAGCTTTTTATTTAAAAAAAAAAACATGTACCTAACACTGAAATTTGAATCGAAATTTAGGAATAATGTTATAAATATTCATAAAGTCTGATTTCTTATGTTTTAAAAATATAGTTTTATGTTAAATTGAAATTAATACTGTAGTATTAAACAAATAAATTAGTAATAATTATCCAGAATGAAATTTGTTTTATCTCTTGTAACACCTGCAATATTTTTAATTGCTTTAGTGTTGTTTTGATCCAATATTTTCTTAATTTTTTAAGATGTTGTATCAGGGATGATAAATTCAGTACAATTGTACTCTTTTCAGTACAATTCACTCTTTGAAAGTACAGCAGTACTCCAGTGATTAATTTAGTACAGTTTTAAATATTTTAATAAAATTTTTAGTAAAATAAAAGTTCCTTAAACAAATTTTGGATTCCTTTAGAAATTATTTTAGGACAGTTTTTTTTTAAATACTAAATTTATGCATAATCTTTTAGACATTCTTAGACCTGAATGTTATCCTTTTTGAAGTGACTTTTAAATATGCGTTTATTTAGCTAAAATCGGACATATTTTCGACAAAACAAAGACGCTTTTATATCCACGACTTAACAGTGAAATGTGATGTGTTTTTGTATGCTAATCTCGTTTTTGATGATTATTATTTTTTTTTTGATTCTGCAAAAAACCGTTTAACCGGTTTTTTCTAAATTTCAATTCGAAATATTCGATATACGATAAAGTCTACAGAGTCCGAAAATTTCGTTAAGATATCTTAACTAAAAAAGATTCTCCATAAACAAATTTTTATTAAAAAATTTTACACCAATTGCCAAAATCAGAAAAAGTGGAAGTTAAATTTTCTTCAATTAAATTACACTATGCAACAGCATTTTGGGGGCGGAATCATTCCGATTGCAATTGATAGCTCTTGATATGTGTAATAAATCCTCCAAAGGATTTTTCTCTGGTAAGCAAAATTGTTGTTTTATGACCACTTAAACTTTTCTATTTTTGCACCAAGGTAGTTACAGATAAATCGAAAAAAATAATATCAATATAGTTCGAAGCTAACATAATTTTGCATAAATATTTAGAGCATTTAACGGGGTATATTTCACTAGAACTTTAAATTCATTTATCTTACCTTATAAGGGGTCATTTATAGTCCGTTTTAAGGATATGATATGAAATTCGATTTAAACTTGAGTTTAATGGGATAATATGTTCTACAGATATTTTCTTCTTCAAATTTTTCTAGGGGTCTCCAAAGATAAAAAAGTGAAATAATTGATTCCTAATATTTTGGGAATTAGTTTAAGACACATAAATCTTTAATTTTACACTTGCAACATTTTTTGTCTTCGCAGAAATTGGCGCACTTTATTGAGTTCAGTAAGTTTTAGTAAATCGTTAATTTTATTTTTTTTCTGAAAATCGTGAAATACGGGTTCATTAATTTTTCTTTAGCTATCGTTTGATACATGTAATATTAATATTGGCGAATTTTCTTTTTTAATTTTTTTGATGATTTTTCTGGGATCATCAACAAATGACCGTTTATTAGTATGTTCCAATTATTTTAGGAAGTTGAAATTTGACCAAGATAGTACTAATAATACCTCCTTCCATAGTTCAAATTTATATTTAAATGAACTTAAGAAAAAGCACAATCATATCTTAACAAAAAATTGCTCCACAAAATTACTTATGTAAAGTTTTCGTTGATTTTCTTCAAAACGCGCAAAAAATTTCATTATCTTTCATAAAATACATAATTTGTGTTACTAAGCCTATTCATAAACGAAGAAAATTTGTAAAAATTTAGCGAAGTAACGTAGAAACTGCAAAGCTAAACAGTTTTTCAGCTTTCCTGAAAAGTTATTAAAAATTACATAGATAATTTAGTCAGCGCAGGGACGATATGTTGTTAAAAAAGAAAATTATGAAATTTTCCCACATTTCTTATATAAACTTCTTAAACTAGGCAATGATATATATCATATAATTAAAAGTTTTGTACAAATCCCAAGCAAAATTAATAATAATTTCATCAATTTCATTTCTTTGGATAAACGCTTCACCGTATGAACTTTCGACCTTCGGTGACCCCTAGTGATATTCGACGTAAAACATTTCTGTAGAATATTTTAACCCATTAAACTCAAGTTTTAATGGACTTTTGTTTAATTTTGTTTAAACGGACTAGAAATGACACCTTATTATTGGAGATAAATGAATAGAAAGTTCTAATGAAATATTGCCGTTTAAGTGATCTAAACATTTATGTAAAAATATTTGAGTTTCGAAATATATTTTTATTATTTGTTTATATTTATCTGAAACTAATTTGGTGCAAAAATAGAAAAGTTTAAGTGGTCATAAAACAAAAATTTTGCCTACCAGAGAAAAATCCTTTGGTGGATTTATTACACATAAAAAGACCTATCAATTGCAATCGGAATGATTCCGCCCCCATGCTATGATCATCAATTTGTTGCATAGTGTTATATTCTCTAGCTGACATTTCCACACACAGAAAAAAGATTCGTTGTGACAAGCCAATCGAATTTGGTCGGTTCCAACAACTGACATACAATTCGATTGGACTTACTGAATATTTTTGGTACTCGCAAATGTTTTTAAAAACGATTCAGTAAAAAAATAAAAACACAAATTTGCTATTGTGAATTAATAATCAAATTATTTGACTTTTTATTTTAATAATATTTTTTATATACAACGAAAATACAAAAAATTAAAAGCTTACAACAAATATGTAGATAGTTCCAGTTCATCTATAAACAATGTTACATCTATTAGCAAAAAGATAAAAGTAAATTAACAAAATCAAAAAGATAAAAGTAAATTTAGAAGCTGATATGGGAATATGCTTACCAATTTATTGATCTTAAAAATGATCTTGAGTATGCTGCAGTTATCTTCACATGGATACAAAAAATAGGGCACAGGACTTTGTAAGCTGCTTTTGAAAAACATGCTGTTTTAAGTTAGATTCTTGGACATTACGATGTAGAACTTATTTCGTTTTAAATAAAATAAATTTTATTTTAATATAATTTTTTACAAAGAATGTCAAATATATTTTTGGTTTCTATTGGTTGGAAACACCGAATTTGAATTTGGAATATAATAGAACTATTGATAGCTGCAACAGAATTTTTAGTTCAAATTTGAATGTTGTTCATACAAACAATATTATGATTGCAACTACCAATATATTTTTTCAGAATGTGCATATAATTCGGTAGTTCCTACCAAATTAGATACATACATTTACTACAACCTTCACACATTGGCACAGATAACCATTATTATTTTAAAAGCAATTGTTATTTCAATACAATCATTATTTTACCTCCATTAATATTATAAATCTGTTCTATTCATATAATTTCAGTAACTACAGTACAATTTAGGTTTACTGAATTAAAATTTAATGATTGTATTCGTTTTCTAACCATTCTTTTTTCTGAGTGCATTATACAGAAAAAGTTTTAAATTAATATCTATTAAAGAACAGAAACTACGCTTCCTTAAAATTTAATAAGTCAGACTCAGAAGAGATATCGACTCCTACCTTATTCTATTCGATAGATAATTTTGTTCTTTAGCTAACTGGGTAAACATTAAAAAAAAAAAATAGATTAATATATTGAGCTATATATTTGAAAAAACTAGATAGAGCACGATTTGGCAAAATTGAAATTTCAAATGCAAATAATTTGAAAACTCTAGGAGATAAATAACACATGTTAGAATGTTTTTTCATTATTGAGAGCTTGAAGAATATGTAAAAATATTTGAAATCGCAGAAGAAAAAGTCCTAACAGCTGCGCTTCTTTATTTCTAAAAAGTTCCAAATCTTCCCCACAGTGCAGTGTATCTTCACTTGATTGTAACTATAAATGGGTATTTTAACTTAAATGTGAATAAAATCTAGAATTGTGTATCAATTTTGATAAGAAACAAAAAAATTTGTTTGCGTTTTCAGCTTTGAAAAAAGATCTTTTAAGAAAAACCAGAATCTTAAATTTAGCAAGAAAACAATTTTATCGGACACTAATTTCTAAATAACTCCGAAAATATTGAGCATATAAAATATTGAAGACATTTTTAGTCCGCATCTTTTGGTGTATCATTTATATAAATCGTCCACACCTTTCTTGAGTTGTGGTTAAATATACTCGTGTAATGGCCTTATTATGGGCGAAATATTAGACACGTCCATAAAAAAATCCAGAACTGATCGAAAAAACTGAAAGCAGATTCGAGTTTAGCACATCAAAATCCATTTATTCCAACTATTCGTTTTTAGGAGAGGATTTTTTGCCGATCAGTTCCAGTATTTAAACATTAAAATTTTTCCAAAATTAAAATTAAAACCAATTGTTTAATGAGTGTGTTAAAAAACTTTTCTAGATAATATAAAATTAAATACTCTATGTATTTAAAAATAAATACAATTCTAAACAATAATAAATAAATATTAACATTAATATATTTCTTAATTTCTTAAAAAAAAATTAGAATAATTTTTGCTATAAATATGACGCACTCACTCACAGAAAGATCATAACAATTTTTCTTAAAATAATTTAAAGTTCTCTAAAATAATGAAATTCTTCTTGACTTTGGTTTTCCTAACTATTTTGGCAGTCTGTCAAATAAATGCTGAATACTCGGAAGAGGAAATTTATGTCCTTGGTGATCCAGAACCTGCTGAACTTAACTCTAACGAATTAGTTGATGTAAGTGAAGCTGACTCTTCAGAATTGGAAAGTGTTGAAAAGGAAACTTTTGGTTTGAGACGTTATAAGCGTGCTACTTGTGACTTGTTGAGTGGTTTAAAAATTAATCATTCAGCCTGTGCTGCTCATTGTATATTAAAGAAATACAAGGGAGGTTATTGTAATTCCAGAGCTATTTGTGTGTGCCGTAATTAAATCAATTTGTTAAAGGAAAAATTTTAATAAATAAAGGAAATGTGTACAAATAATTAGTTTAATGAATTTTAAATATTTTGTTTTTTATTTAAAATAAAACTTCCAAATCACTTAATAAACTTTATCCTAAATTCATAAAGAGTTAAATTTAAGAGTGTCAAGTGAAATGTTATTAAAGAGTATAAGAATTAAGAGTAAAAAAATTGAAAAATTTCCATGAAACAGAAAAAATAACGAACATTTATACAATAAGCTAAAGATTAGAGCCACACAACTGAATACTAATTGTACATAATAAATTCTGTTACACTTTCTTTTGCTTCTGCTTATGCTTAATAAGATAAAACAAAAACTTTAAAGTAGAGATAATTTTAAAAGATCTTATGTCGCTAAAAAAAACACTACAAATATATAACATAAATTAAGAATTAATTTCCTTTACATGTCTTACAATTACTTACATTAAAGCCCAGCTCTAAAACAAACAGAGAGCCAGCCCCGTCGTTTGTAAAAAAACAAGAGTTTTGTTTTCTTCAGATCTTTTATGAAATAAATCCCAGCTCAGACTCATGGCTTTTAACTAACAACCAGTCAGTACTCTTTGAGCATTCACTGCTACAACTACGTTAATTGAACTACGGAAGTGCTACTACGTTTGTCGTATTATTTTTCTTTCATTTAATACTTGACAGTTAAAATAACTTTCTGGTATTTTAAAAAGCTTGTTTTTTAAGTAAATAATTAAAGTGCATTAAAACAAGAAATAATTGTTTATAAAAAATAAACATTTTTAGTGCGTGTTTGTTTTATTTTACAATGAAAACTAGTGTTTTTTTTTATTTTCCTTTAAATTGTTAACTACAATTACTTTTTTTTGCCAGTCTTTTGTTAACAATAAAATCGTATTTCTATAAAAAAAATCCACTAATTGGCTGCACAAATAAACAGCACTGTGTCAAAATAAAAAAAAAAAAGTTCATGCATTTCGAATATTATTGCAAATTTTACAATAAATAAAACTTAAAAATATATAAATTATTTAAACAAATGAGTTTTTTTTCCACAGAAATTATTTATGCTTAATAGTGTTAAAAAAACAAAAATAAATAAAATACATTCCTTTTTTTTTTTTTTTGGTTAAACTTGTGGTTACTTAAGAGAAATTTTCCTAAAATAAATTAAAAAAAAAAAAAAAGAAACAAAATAAACCTTATTTGTATTGATTGCAAAACGGAAATATTATTTAAATATTCAAGTAGAAAATAAATACAAACAATGAAAGTAATTGTTTAACAAAGTGTGTTTTAAGTTTAAACAATTAGTAGAAAAGGTTATTTCAAAATTAAAATTAAATTAAACGCAAAAATCTAGTTAATTTTTAAGTTATAAGTTTTGAAGTAAATGGGTGTTTAAAAGGATAGTTGCATGACCTAAATAAACTATGTAACATAATAAATCAGTAGTCAAATAAATACATTGGAGTTAAAACCAAGTAAGAATGTTATATTGGTCGAATTTATTATACCCACCATCTGCAACTTTTTATGCCATATATGGGAGGTGGGCGGTAAAGTGGGCATATCATTTTGGTTTCCGAATTAACAACGATCCTTGAACTATTTGTACAAAAATTCATTGTCATAGATGCTTTTGTTTAAGAGATGAAAATTTATGAACTAGTGTTACGTCTAGTATTTCGGTCATAATTTTTTTAAACCGATTTTGCCCATTTTATATTCCAAACAAATCTTATATAAGAGAAATATTTGAGTCAAATTTTGTCACATTAGGTGGTCGTCTTAAGCCCTATCCTGCTTTTAACTGGCGGACAGACGGAAGGACATAGCTACGATGACTCTGTATCTAAGTCGAGGTTCAGAGGTTTATAGGAGAGAGAGGAGAAGGGTATACTAAACATTTACATTCTCTTTACATCTCTCGCCTAAGAAGTCAGAATTGCGACAAGAAAAATTGCTTTGTGTGAACTTCGATTTACAAGTATACACTGAATGACAAACCCAATATAACCGCCATCTTTTTTTAATTTTGAAAATTTACAATGAACCCTCATACATTTTTTCTATGATCGAAAAACTGTTTTTGGGTAGGTCTCTGCACGCAAAGAAAAAACATGGTTGGTCAAATCATAATCGGTAACTATCATTAATGTTTAGGTTTATGATTCCCTCAATCATATCAGCTATTATACCCTTTTGTGAACATAATATTGTCCTATCCAATATTAATATAATATGGACCTCACAATCATAACATTTATATGTGATAGTCCTCACAACCATACTGCATAAATATAACATGATCCCTATATTAAATATTATAATACCCCCAATCACAATACTAAGAATACGGTTAAAATTTATTTTTATTTATTATTATTATTTTTTTAATTTAAATTTTGCGAATAGAAAATAATTAAAAAACAAATACCACAGCCTTCACTGGACGATTTCGTTCAAGAAAATTCATCTTCACATTCACACACCTAAAAGAAAATTGTAGAAATACATTTTTTTATTATTATTTTTATATTTGACCGCACTGAATTATTGATATTTATTGTACTTACCGAAAAATATTTCCAATTTGAAATGTGGCCATTGATGATTTGCTCCGTCAGCACTCCGTGGATCTCGTTATTAAAAAATAATAATAAAGTTTTTTAATAAAAATTTTGTGAACTTTTTTAAACGTTTTTCTTCACTTTACGTCCGTCACATTTAAGATTTCATTACTGAATGAGTAAATTATTTCGAAAGAGAGATAACAATAAAGACGAGCATATTATTGTCACCCCTCGCATTAAAATATTACATACAAATATTTCATTGAAATAATATGTTACTATGAAACATATTATTCTTTTAGTACACCGACTTTATATTATTATAAAGTATCATATGTTAAAATGATCAGAACAAAAAATAATTGATTCAGCTTAGTCTAAAACACAATAATTTGATTGTGTTAGCCATATAAACTACTTAGGAACATCACTTGATTTCCGCGAGCATTTCGGAATCATGTTTTTTCTTTGCGTGTGTATAAATGTCTACTTAATTCTGTTATTCTTTTGATGATTTTTTCTTCTACAACTTTTTTGCGAAGAACGGTATTTTTTTTTTTTTTACAAAAATAAAAAAAATGTTTTTAAATTAAAAAAGAACTATAAAACGATGAAATAATTTATAACACTAACATAACAAAATGTATCTTTTTCAAAATTGATAAAAACTGGAGAATTAACTTAAACTTTCCATAAATTTTTACCCTAAAAAAATACACATTATCATATTTTTTCCTTTGCTTTAAATAAACCGAATTATTTTAGACATTGGATCGAAATTTAAAACCTATACGTTTGTGTGTATTTTTCTTATTACATTAGTGTTTGTCTGCTCGAGCCATCCGGTTAGCATTGAAAGCTGATTTTTTTTTTTTTTGTATGTTTTTGGTTCTTTTCTGCTGCATTGTTTGTTCTATTAACAGCATTCTAATGCATATTTAGAAACAAGTGCACAATGGACTGTGTGTTGTTAATAATTTGTGTAAATTTAAATTTTATTCGAACTTTTTATGATTATGAAAAAGATATATTAGGCGCTAGCAGAATGGAATGCATTTTATGGCCCATTACTAACTGTTAACAGCATTATTCGTGACTTTAATGTCAACTGTAAATATCATCCTTTTAATTTACAAGTTTTCAGAATTAGAATAGTTAGTAGTTACAAAATTTTTAATTCTTAACTAAGTATATAATACTTTAATGAAATAATTAAATGAATTCATAATCTTAAAAAGTTCGAATAAAATTAAAATTTACACAATATATTTTTAAGTTTTCTTTTGACTGACAAATACGTTTTTCAAATCCAATTATTATAATTATACAGTGCACTCGCGAAAATATGAACGACTCAGAAATGTGAACAATTTTTTTTATACAAACTATTCTAAAAAGTGAACAAAAAGTTAAACTCAAAAACGTGATTTTTTTTTTCTTTTTTTTAATTTTTGGATTTTAAAAATTGGGAAAACCCCGAATAAGAATAAAATGTTTTTATTTCTAATCCTAGAAGAATATAATACCTGTTTTTGTTCGTTAAAACAAACAAGTTTTATTTTTATGTATACAAATCGAAAACGTGAACAGTCTCGGAAACGTGAACATCCTTGGTAAAAATTAGTTCACGTTTCCGCGAGTCTACTGTACTTATACTTGTACTTATACTTATACATATACTTATACTTATGCTTATACTTATACTTATACTTATACTTATACTTATACTTATACTTATACTTATACTTATACTTATACTTATACTTATACTTATACTTATACTTATACTTATACTTATACTTATACTTATACTTATACTTATACTTATACTTATACTTATACTTATACTTATACTTATACTTATACTTATACTTATACTTATACTTATACTTATACTTATACTTATACTTATACTTATACTTATACTTATACTTATACTTATACTTATACTTATACTTATACTTATACTTATACTTATACTTATACTTATACTTATACTTATACTTATACTTATACTTATACTTATACTTATACTTATACTTATACTTATACTTATACTTATACTTATACTTATACTTATACTTATACTTATACTTATACTTATACTTATACTTATACTTATACTTATACTTATACTTATACTTATACTTATACTTATACTTATACTTATACTTATACTTATACTTATACTTATACTTATACTTATACTTATACTTATACTTATACTTATACTTATACTTATACTTATACTTATACTTATACTTATACTTATACTTATACTTATACTTATACTTATACTTATACTTATACTTATACTTATACTTATACTTATACTTATACTTATACTTATACTTATACTTATACTTATACTTATACTTATACTTATACTTATACTTATACTTATACTTATACTTATACTTATACTTATACTTATACTTATACTTATACTTATACTTATACTTATACTTATACTTATACTTATACTTATACTTATACTTATACTTATACTTATACTTATACTTATACTTATACTTATACTTATACTTATACTTATACTTATACTTATACTTATACTTATACTTATACTTATACTTATACTTATACTTATACTTATACTTATACTTATACTTATACTTATACTTATACTTATACTTATACTTATACTTATACTTATACTTATACTTATACTTATACTTATACTTATACTTATACTTATACTTATACTTATACTTATACTTATACTTATACTTATACTTATACTTATACTTATACTTATACTTATACTTATACTTATACTTATACTTATACTTATACTTATACTTATACTTATACTTATACTTATACTTATACTTATACTTATACTTATACTTATACTTATACTTATACTTATACTTATACTTATACTTATACTTATACTTATACTTATACTTATACTTATACTTATACTTATACTTATACTTATACTTATACTTATACTTATACTTATACTTATACTTATACTTATACTTATACTTATACTTATACTTATACTTATACTTATACTTATACTTATACTTATACTTATACTTATACTTATACTTATACTTATACTTATACTTATACTTATACTTATACTTATACTTATACTTATACTTATACTTATACTTATACTTATACTTATACTTATACTTATACTTATACTTATACTTATACTTATACTTATACTTATACTTATACTTATACTTATACTTATACTTATACTTATACTTATACTTATACTTATACTTATACTTATACTTATACTTATACTTATACTTATACTTATACTTATACTTATACTTATACTTATACTTATACTTATACTTATACTTATACTTATACTTATACTTATACTTATACTTATACTTATCTAGTTTAAAATACTATATACATATTTCAATACAATAAGAGTAAATAGTTTAAGATACTCAGGTATCATTCACTTACTTTTTTTTAATCGGATAATATAAAACTCAAAGTCTCTGCAGCACTTGTTGCCTCATTCACGCAATATTTTACCTCCATATTGGCTATGTTACTTGTTTCTTTATTTTTTACTCTTTTTTTTTATATTTTGGATTCAATAAAATATTTATAAGAAACCATAATACAAGTGCAATACTTCCGGCTTTTCTTTAATTTAATTACAATGTGTCAGCAGCACTTCATTAATTGTCTGTAAAGTTTCAATTGCATTAGCAAGTGTCGGAGTACAATTACTTGTTATGTATGGTGGCATAAACAATATGAACTGGAGTTAAATATTAAAAATGTGGAGAGAAATATAAGAAATTAATAGGAATATATAATTAAATATTAATATTAGGTTAAATACCTTAAAGAAAAGAAGAATATTTTTTATTTAAAAAGAATTTCTAATTAAAATTTTAATAATAAATAAAAACGTTATATATCGATTTAAATGAAATATGAGTCGTTATAATTACAACATATCCAGCTTTAAAATAAAATTGAAAAAGGACTTTGTTTTTTTGGATATTTTATTTTTTTATTTTTTTTATATTTTATGTTAAGTGTATGTTAAGTGCCTTAAAAAATAATTTACTCATTTTAAAGTTGTTTACTTTGTATACTTCCCTCTACGAAAAAAACTGCATTTAACACATTTTTTACATAACATTACGCGCATGTGCACCTACTGTTTTTTAATTATTAAACCATTAAAGACCCCCTCAAAGGAAATATTTAATAAGAAAAAAAAAAAAAAAAACAACTTCCTTATAGGTTACTAGCACAATATACTTGTAGTAGGAGTACGTATAAAAAATATTAATATATTTTTTTAAAATTTTTTAACCAAAAACCAAAGATTTTATAAAAAATAAATTAATAACCAACAAAAAACAGCCCAACTCTAGAGTACGCACATGGAACCCCAGCAACTGTTTAATCAGACACCCATACATATATAATCAATTATTTCATACATTATTTTTATAGGTTTATTTCATGGTATGGGTATATAAACCCAGTGTTATATGAGGAAATAGTTTAATATTAATTTCCAAACCTCTTTATTTGGTCACTCACGTAGTTTGCCAACTTTTTTTTAAATATTTTTTTTTTATTTTTGTATTGAAAAATAATAATATTTACATAGTTGTATTTATTTTTACGAGTATTATAATGGATTTTTTGTTTTATTTTTAAATTGATTTGTCACTTGGAATTATTAATTAACCAATAAATATATTTTGTTAGTGTTTCTTTTCGCCAAACCTTATCAAAATTTGTAAAAAAGTTTTATATTAACTTTAAATTATAATAATAAAAAAAAATTGCAATAAACTAATTTACAATAGTGGAACTGAAAAACTACGTCTGCGAGTTAAAGTGTTTGAATAAATTGAAAAGAATAATAATAACAATTTGAATAAATTAGCAAATTTAATCAGAATTATGTTAAATTATTTGTCATTGTCGATATCGCCAGCATCATCATCAAGAAACACATTTCTAAAAACATGTCTTTCGATTATGTGTTTATTTTTACTGTTAATGGATAGTGCTTATGGTGTGGGTTTTGGACGTTGCCCCAAATATCCATCGATGCCAAAATTTAATATGAGCAGGGTAAGTTTTAAAGAGAAATAATAAATATATATATATATATATATATACATTTGTAATAAAATATAAATCAAAGACAAAAATGTGTAATCATTTATAAAATCTTCAGCTTAAGAAATTACTTCCGAGAATAAAGTTCTCAAAATTTACACTAATGAACAACGATTTACTTGTAATGATCTTCGTACGTTCTATTTAATATTTTTTTTATTAGTCTTTCAACTTAATTTTATAATTTATCTTCAATATTACATATTTTTTCTTTAATATTATTTCATCTATTAAATGGCATTGTACTTTTAGTTTAATCTTTAAAATGCATTTCAATGTTTATTTCATTTTTCTTTTAATATGTTAAAATAAGATAAACTTTTTTTATTTGTTACGAATTTGCAGCTGTATAATATTATTACCCAACGAACAATCAAAAACACAAATAGTGTTCAAGGACCCGATCTTAAAAAAAAAATAAAGAAAAAACAAAGAAACAACTCTTAATTGTTTTATATTAAACATATACTAACTAAATATGTATATTATATAATATATTAATCTAAATAAATTTTAAAACAGTTTATTTTAATATAAACTGGTTTAAAAGTTAAATAGTTTTATTATTATTTAATTTGTTTGTAATTTTCTATTAAACTTTGTTCTCAATTGTATTTAAACTTTCTCAGAATTTAAAATGTGAATTGCATTAAAAATTATTCAACAAGATATTATAGTAGGGAGTAAAATAAAATACCCTACTTTAGGTGGATATTTAAAAAACTAAATGATATGTAACTTAAGTACATATTAGGTTTAATTTTATATTAAAATTAATTTTCACTATTAAGACAATTCAAAATAATCTTTTCATTATCGAACATTTTTAACCAGTCTGAAAATCTTTAGTCCTTAATTAGTTTTGTGATAATACTGTTTTGAACAAACGGGTTAGAGGTATAAACTCACAAGTGGGTAAAATTTTAGCGCCATAGGTTTCATTACACCACCATAGGAGGTTTGTGCAAATATTGTAATGCAGAGAAAAAATCTTCCGACCCACCTTAAAGTATACTGTTCGACTCAGAATCACTTTCTGAATCGATTTAACCATGTCTGTCATGACCGGCCCATTATTTCACCTAACCACCATAGAAATGTCCTCTCGGAATAGAATACTCATAAATACCTTAAAGATAGGAATATTTTAATGAAATTTGAAACAAAAAAGTTTTATTTTAAATCTGTATGCTAAATTTCGGGAAGATTGGTTCATAATTAACTGTAACTCCCATATAAGACCCAATTTCAGGAATCACAAAAAACTGCATAAATATGTACATGTGAATGTTAGTATTGATGTAATATTCTCTATTAATATGTTTTATTTTACACTTAATACAAATATCGATCCTCAATTGGCCCCTTCCCGAGCTTGACCGACTAAACTTTTTTTTCTCATTTTAAAATCATTATGTTATAAAACTTAGAAAAAGGACTGAAACTTACTTAACTTTTTCCAATTCTTCTACACTTTTTTTTTGCGCGTTTATGCTTTTGATCACATTCGACCTTATATAAACCAAACTAAATTTGTGAATAAATTCTACCCCTTATATTTGTTTTCTGCAGACTTTCAACAGCTAAATGCAGCTAGCCGAATTTTGATGATAAATATTTTTTTTTTTTGCCAACGAAATACAAATTTTTTGCCATATCTCGTTGATGTTCCCTTAGTAGTCAACGCAGTAAATACCCTGCGGGAAATTTGTGGTAATTGCAGTAATGGACCGGTTTCTCTGTACCAGTTGAGTACCAATTGACACCTAACTCGTCACCAAAGTTCCAATTGAGAACCAGTTGACACAAACACACTCACTATTAACATGCTCTTTAAGTGTGCAAATAGCAACTCGCACGCAATCACAATCAGTGGCTGAGTGGTAAGCGTTGAAGACTATAAAACATAACATACGTCAGATGAACATGGGTTCGAGCCGGGGTGCCGCCATCAATATTAACGAAAAATTATAAATTTAAAATAAACATAATTTAATAAAGACAAAAATAAAAATAATGTTTAAAAAGTAAACAATTACCGAATTTTTATAAAATTTTTATTACAATAATCGTCACTGAACCTGTCCTAGGACCTATCCTGTGACCTGTCCCAAGGGGCTAATTAGCCACCTCCAATGACAAACCCATGTAAAAGTGACAGGTTCCTCTCAAGTTCCGGAACTGGGACCGGTTACTAGCCCTGAGAACCTGTCACGTGACTAGTTTTGAACCGGTTCTCTTTACTATAGTCTCAAAGTCTGAAAACAAAAGCGAAAATAAAAAAAAATCAGATTTTCGAGAGGCAAATTCACCATTTTCTAGGAAACTCTAAAATAATATCAATGGAAAGAAGGGTAGGGCCCAAGGTGGACCACCTAGAGAGACGAAATTTGGCACAAATATTTTTTATATAACGTTTATTTGGCATTGGAAATGAGCTAAATTGGTTAACAATCAAAAAAGTTATGAACCAACAACTAGATATTGTTAGTGTGAAGGCGAAATTTTAAATAAGGGTGGCACAAAAATTCGGCCAAGCTGAATACAAATTTCCATTTTAATCTGAAATTTTAAAAAGTACATAAAACTTTTTTTTTCTGACTTTTTTAGCAAATGCATTCATTCATACCATCATTTTTATGATAAATATAGTAAATTGTTTAAAACTGCAAACTGCAGAAAATAAAATAAATAATAAATAATAAAATAAAAAAGTTGGTCAAGCCCGATCATATGGTACCCTACACCATTGCATATGTGCATCAAAACTCGGAAAGGGGTCTTATATTAGACTTGTGACCGATTATAGACTAATATTTATATAAATCTATGCACTTTTAGATGATTCCCGAAAGTGGGTTTATATGGGTGTTATGGTAAATTATGGACCAATCCTCATAAAATTTGACATTGTGATTATTATTAACTTTATACCAACATTTGTACTCGTATGGGATTTATGATTTTCGATTTTATGGTTTTATATGTGAGCTATGATCAATTATAGACCGATCTTCATGAAATTTGCCACAAAGATTGCAAATGCTTTTTACAGATTTTCTTTATACCAAATTTTCTTTAAAAGTAGCTATATTTAAGGCATTCATGATCATTGAACCCCATTTGTATGGGACTAGGTGCAATAATGGACAAATCATAACCAACTTCAATATGCTTCGTCCTTGTACTAAAATAATAACACGTGTCAAGCTTTAATAAGGTTTACATGCCTCTATGTTGAGTGCTACTCTTTCTACCGTACTTATATAAATTAAATAACAGGATTTTACTATTTAAATGTACCTAAATGGTCCAAATATGCTTTAACAAATCCATGACAAAATTCTTAATATTGTTCAAAGTGGAGAAGATCCAAAAATCACCCAGCAAAAACTTTTTGGTTACCGGTAATGGCAACTTCAGTAGTAGCTTGGTAATGAGGTATTATTTTATTATATTATTCCAAACTATATTAATAAGTACTTACTTGTAAATAGGATAGTAATTTGATATTAACGTGAATCAGTTGGCGTCGAATAAACTACCAGATGATTACTGGTTCATTTCCAACATGTTTATATGTAAGAACTCATCAGAAAAAGGACTGAAAAGAGCTGAACAAGGCATGATTTTAACATTCTGCTTTTGTTGGAAGGAACTTCTGCAGCTCTTTTTCAGCACCAAGTTATTGATTGCTGGTTCATTTCCAACATGGTTATATGTAAGAACTCAACAGAAAAAGGACTGAAAAGAGCTTTGGATGGAATAACTTGGTGTTGAAAAAGAGCTGCAGAAGTTTTTCTTTTAACACATGATTTTCATTGGTAGGATGTTGTTTTTCGTGATTCTTGTTCATTGCTTTTGAAGTTCTTTTTCCAAAAATATATATTTTTATTTATTTATTGCAATAAATCATTTCTTTAAAAAGTTCTAAAATTATATTCACAGGAAAAATATGGCCTATTAAAAGATTTATCAAAGATAAAAACTATTCCAATTTCTTTTTTAATTGCGTCAATTATTAAATTGATTAAAATTTAATAATTTTTAATATTTTACTAAAAATGAAACAATTTATCGGCTTTCAATACAGTATGTCAAGAAAATGTTTTTACATTGAAGAAAATATTATTATTTCAACATTTATTTTACAATATTTGCAAATTTTTATAACATTTCAAATTTTTTTTGTTACATTTTGTTTCTTTAACGGGTTTTACCAGAAAAAAATTCATTATGAATGTAATTACGAAAATACAACAACAAAAACTACACATACCCTTTAATCTACCTGTCAAGAAAATGTTTTTACATTTGCGTTTTTTTCGCTATGTGAAACAATTTTTGGAATTTTGGGATGTATTATTGTCAATAAATCGTCAGTGTGATAATTATAATCACATAGTACAAGAATATGTGTTCAAATCCATGACATATTACGAATATATTAAATTATATATTAATTATGTCAAGAGAAAAAACTTCAGATCATAAACCCATTTGGGGTTTTTTATAACCTCCAATTCGGGAAAATTGTTAAAGAAATTGTACAAATGTATTCCTTATTAAGATATATACTTAATAGAATATTAAATCGCTCCAAAATTCCCGTAATATTGTAGTTGATATCTGTTAATATCCATCTACTTCAAATATTTGGCAGAGTTAAACCTACACGCAAAGAAAAAATATGGTTCGGGTGATCATAAACTAAGAGCAACATACTATGATTGTAATATATGATCCCAGGTTACAATAAGTATTTTTGTACATAATCATTACTCTGATTCCATTTAATCATTTTCTCATCATTTAATGATTCAGTTTAATCATATTTATAACTTTTTTTATAATATTTCTTCCCATTTTATCAGATATATAAACTAATTTTATCATTTATATAATCCCATTTTATCATATATATAACCCCATTTTATCATATATATAATCCCCTTTTATCATATATATAATTCCATTTTATCATTTATATAATCCCATTTTATCATATATATAACCCCATTTTATCATATATATAATCCCATTTTATCATATATATAACCCCATTTTATCATATATATAATCCCATTTTATCATATATATAATCCCATTTTATCATATATATAATCCCCGAGTTTGCAATACTGAATATTATTAAAATAAAGCACATTTATTTGAAAATTTTATTTATTTATTAAGAATATTATTATTTTTCATGTATAAAAATTTATTAATTTTTAATTATTAAATTATAAGTTATTAATAGTTTTTTATATAATATTTTTAATCTACATATTAATTTTTAACATATATTTACATATTCATTTTTTAAATATTATTAATAATTTTCTATGTTGTTTTATAATATTTATATAAGAATTTAATTCAACAGTTTTAAGTTCCTGGTTTGAAATACATATTTTCATATTGAAGGTGTGAAATAATCCGTAACAGTAATAACATTAATTCCATACTGTTAAATACGAACAAATTTTAAATGAGCCGTGCTTACGAAATAAGTTTTTAATAACACTCAAATTTGCTATCTCACACCGACATTTTTTTACTTATTTTCTTATTTTGTGGTTTTGTTTCACAATTTTTATAATTTTTTAAACTTAAAACACAAAAATTTAATACTTTTCCGAAAACACAAAGCTATACCGTTTGCCTTCTAACAAACTACTGAACTTATACACAAAAATGTGTATTCAATAGTTATGTAGAAAATAAATATGATTAACGATAAAAATGTAATAGTTGTGTGAAATCAAATTATAGTCCAAAACAAATATTTTATATTTGATTTTAAGTCATATTTTGTTTTGCACAAATGTTGAATGTTTGTATTTGAAAATAGTAAAAAACGTTTCCAACAGGCTAAGCCCATATTAAAACCAGGGCTTTTTTAAAAAAAGTTCATGTAAAAATATTTACTTTGATTGCTTATAACATCACAACAAGTCATAGCAGACTAAAAAATTATATGTCAAAAATTTCTGCATTTTATTCTGAATAAAAAAGGTTTTATAGTATTTTATAGGAAATTGTTAAATTAAAGAGTTATAGCGCAATAAAGATATTAGTTACTTTTAAGCCTTGTTTTAGGACAAAAGTCAAAGTCGACTGGCCTGTTTACGGCTGATCGACCCAATTTTTGCACACATATTATTTTTTTAGCCCCATCTACCAGAAACTGCCGGTGGAGCAAGTAAAATCAAAAATTTTGTATTCATGGGTAATCTAGTGTGCAGTAACATTTCTAGACTTTTAAAGTTCATTTAATAAAAACTGTTAATAAATATGAGTTTATGAAGGATGAAAACTAAAATTCAAGTCATCAGAAAAATAATGACTCCAAGCATATATAAGCAAATAGTGATAATGCCAAAATGTATTTGCAAAAAGTTTTAAATATACCAGCATAAGCTGCAAACTTTCATCCCACATCATTTTTTTCTCTTTATTTGAAGAAGAAAGTGACTAAAAGGTATTACAGGATCAAATGAAATAAAAACACGCACTAATGTTGGAATATACAAAATTCCAATTGACTGTGACATTCATTAATAATTTTATTTGATGAAAAAGGTTCCACAAGCAGTTATGTATTTTTAATTTAAAATGGTAACCTGCTGTTACCATTTTAAATTAAAAATTCCGAAAATTTGTGATTTTCTTAAGCAGTTTTATAAATGTAAAACTAAGATTTTTGTGTTTGTTTAGTTTTTGTTCCATTTCTAATAGTTTAAATCATTAAATATTAAGTTTCTTTGAGTTATTTAGTAATAAATATATAAATTAGCAAATTCGTATTAAAAATTTTTACATTAGCAAAAAATTATATAGTTTTTTAAAGCCAAACTTCGTCAAATTCATGTTTTCTTTTAATGTAAAAACATTTTCTTGACATACTGTAATAATTGAATTGAAATTGAATTTTAGATTTTTCTATATAAAATTTGAATTTAATTTGTTAAAATATATTGATTTTGAGCAATATAATATTTGAAATCATTTTAAAATTTTGATTAATAGTTTAATTTAAATTTTTTGAAAATATTTTTTCTGTGTTTTTAATTTTATTATTATTTATTTGTTTGTGAAATTTTTTAAAAATCATTATTAGCATTTTTCCCTGCAAAGAAATACATTTATTTTCACTTTTTTTTGGAAGTAATTATTTGAAACTTCCAAATAAAGTAAAGAATATGCACTAAATTCTACTTTTGAAGTGATGAAAATATTCTTTTTCGGAATCACTTGATTCTTTTTTTGCTGGGAGCATACATACATACATACATACATACATACATACATACATACATACATACATACATACATACATACATAAATAAAGTTTTTGCTAACTATATATCACAACAATTATTTTTTGTACATTTTTGGTTGTGCTATGCAATTTTTAAACCTATTTATTTTTTTGTGGATTAACTGGGTGTGGAAAATCATAATACATTCTTAGTTTTGTTATTTTAATAATTTTTTGTACGGTATCATTTCTAGTCGTACTTGGCCGCATATTATTTTCCCATTTGATTTTCAAACAAGAAACTGTAACGAACAAAGTCAAAAAGTCATTTCAAATTATGATTTTATAAGTAAATAAAAACTCACATTGGAATAAAGTACTATAGCTACAATTCTTTACTATAAACAAATTTAATTTCATTTAAAGAGTATCTTCAGACATAACTTGAGGGTTCACAAACATAGATAATTTACATAAATTATGTGCGTATCTTAAAACACCATTTTATTCATTGAACTTAATTAAATGAAAACCATTGAAAAGCCAATTAAGAAATCAAAAATATCTCGAGAAATATTAAACTATATGAAAAAGAGAAAGATCACATTTTAAAATTTACATAAATTGTTTATTTAACGTATTATTTAACCCCTTAAGAACCAAATTCTTAAATTAAGTTTAACATTGTTAATTTATTAATATTTGTTGCTTTGGTTCATTAGTTTTTGTTTTCTTAATATTTGTTAATGAATTTAATTTTTAGATTTTAATATACTCATTTATTTTTGTTAAAATTTTTGTTAAGAGTCTTATTCACAGTAGCGTTTACTACTACTGTTAATGACTTTGAACTATATTTATTAAGTTTATTATTTTTTTATTCACTTATTCATTCAATTTTGTTAAATCATTAAAACTAGCAAAAGGTTTTTTTTAAGTGAAACTGGTTTCAAATAATAAATAAATATTTGTTTTCAACTGTGCATAAATGCTAAAATAATTTAAATATTTTTACCGGCATTTTTTTAATTATTTTAGATTTTGTTTTTATGAATGTTTAACGACCTTAGATTGGACATTCCTTTCTACAGTGAGTGGCCAAATAATTTAGTTTTATTTTAAAGATTTTTTAATAATAATGCTAAATGTTTTATTTTGAGCTAATAACCTTAATTTTTATAGTAAAATTGTTTGGCTTTGTTAAAATTTAGTTAATAAATACATATAATAAGATTAAGGTGTCTTTTATACAGCGTGTTACAGTTAAAAACGAATATTATTTTTGTCGTTTTAAATACAAATCTCAAAATAATGAAAAATATATATTTGAAAATAATTATATTAAAAGAAAATGTATTCATATTTTTTTGTATAATTACACAGAAAAAAGTAAAAATGGACTTCAATTACGAAATTGTTTATATTAATTAATTTTTTGTTTGATTTTGCTCCAATCATCAAAATGATAATATTAATATCTAGAATAATTAATTTATTATTTCTGCTTTTACTTAAATAGATATAATGAGCTGAAAATTGTTGGAAGCTGACTTAAATTTATTTTATTTCTATATTTCTATAGACAATATTTTAATTTTTCTTTATATTTTATTAGGAGCATTTATTAAAAAACTGTAAACCAATTAAAAAATTTATTATGATAATAATATAATTAAATTTCAATATAAAGTTAAGTAGTTAATAATTTAAAATATTTTTTTCTGTGTACTTATGTAAAAAAATTAAAACCTGAAGAAAATTGTAGACGCATCAATTGTATCCAAAAAAATTTTAATTTTTTCAACAAAATTTTATTAGGAACTAAAAAAATTAAATTAAACAAAAAAATAAAAAAAAAAAATATATATATATATATATATATATATATATATATATATATATATATATATATATATATATATATATATATATATATATATATATATATATATATATATATATCGTCCATTCCATGAAAGAACGCCCAAAAATTTACCAAGTGTTCTTCGATTTTTATAAAATTTTGCACGTAAAAGGTCTATGGATGTCTATATAGATTTCCGTTTTTAGATTCGAGAAATTCAGAAAATTCGAGATATTATTTCGCTTTTACACTTTTGAAAAAACCTAAAAAATATCAAAAGTATACAACTTTAAATACAAATATTTCTGGGAAGGCTTTGCAGAAATTTGTAATTTAAACGGCGTTTGAATTGTAATTATGTCAGCTTAAACATGAATACTTTATAAATAAAAAATATTTTTCAAAAATGCATTTTAATGCAATTGCATTTTTTAAATGCATTTTTCTTTAAATATGCTAATCAAATTTTTTAATTTTTTAAGTTAAATGAAAAGTTTGGAATCTTAACATTAAAATAAAAATCTCAAATTTTTGGGACGCACACATGTACTGTGTATAATTTCCCCTTTTCTTCAACTAATTTAAATTTTTTCATATAAAAATTATATTTTTCTGGTATTATGAGTAGCTTTACGTATTTTGTTAAAAAAAATGTATTGTGTTATTTTAAAAAAAATCCTTAAAAATAGTAAAACTTTATGTATCAGACTATTTATTGTTTTAAGTTATAATAAACAAAGCATTTTTAAATACACTTTTGAAAAATTAAAATTTAACAAATTCGCAACTAACAAAAATGCATCTAAAAACTGCATTTATATTTTTAAAATACTATGGATCGAAGAGGTAATTTTCGAAATGCTGACTAAATTACACAAAAAATATACAATGGCCTTTTACATACTTCTTAAATTAGAGAAATCCATCAATAACTTCAAGAGATATGAATATTTAAAATTGCATACTTTTTATTTTTTTGTTAACTTTTATAAAAATTTAAAAAAAAAATTCCAAAAACAAGAAAAAATTTTATTTTTATATGAAAAATTTTAAACATGTTTTTATAAAAATTGGATTATGCATATAAGATTTTCGCGTCCCAACAATTTGACACTTTTATCTTAATGTAAAGATTCCAAACTTTTCATTTATGTTAAAAAATTAAAAAATTTGAATAGCATATTTAAAGAAAAATGCATTTGAAAAGTGCAATTGCATTAAAATGCATTTTTAAAAAAATCTTTCTTATTTTTAAAATGTTCATCGTAAAGCCGCCATATGCGAAATTTTAAGGCCGTTTAAATCATTAAAATTCACAAAGTTTTTCCAGAGATATTGCTTTTCAAAGTTACATACTTTTGAATTTTTTTTTTTGGTTTTTGAGAAAATTAAAAAGCGAAATTAAATCGCGAGTTTTTGCAATTTCACGAAATTGAAAACTGAAATTAATAAAAGGCTTAATGGAGTTTATGTATACAATTTTTTATCGAAATTGAAAGCTACCAAAAATTTACCAAGTGTTCTTCGATTTTTATAAAATTTTGCACGTAAAAGGTCTATGGATGTCTATATGAATTTCCGTTTTTAGATTCGAGAAATTCAGAAAATTCGCGATATTATTTCGCTTTTACACTTTTGAAAAAGCCTAAAAAATATCAAAAGTATACAACTTTATATACAAATATTTCTGGGAAGGCTTTGCAGAAATTTGTAATTTAAACGGCGTTTGAATTGTAATTATGTCAGCTTAAACATGAATACTTTATAAATAAAAAATATTTTTCAAAAATGCATTTTAATGCAATTGCATTTTTTAAATGCATTTTTCTTTAAATATGCTAATCAAATTTTTTAATTTTTTAAGTTAAATGAAAAGTTTGGAATCTTAACATTAAAATAAAAATCTCAAATTTTTGGGACGCACACATGTACTGTGCATAATTTCCCCTTTTCTTCAACAAATTTAAATTTTTTCATATAAAAATTATATTTTTCTGGTATTATGAGTAGCTTTACGTATTTTGTTAAAAAAAATGTATTGTGTTATTTTTTAAAAAAATTTTTTAAAATAGTAAAACTTTATGTATCAGACTAATTATTGTTTAAAGTTATAATAAACAAAGCATTTTTAAATACACTTTTGAAAAATTAAAATTTAACAAATTCGCAACTAACAAAAATGCACCTAAAAACTGCATTTATATTTCCAAAATATTATGGATCGAAGAGGTGGTTTTTGAAATGCTGACTAAATTACACAAAAAATATATAATGGTCTTTTAAATACTTTTTAAATTACAGAAATCCATCAATAACTTCAAAAGATATGAATATTTAAAATTGAATACTTTTTATATATTGTTAACTTTTGTACAAATTTTAAAGAAAATTCCAAAAACAAGAAATAATTTTATTTTTATATGAAAAATTTGTAACAAGTTTTTATAAAAATTGGATTATGCATATAAGATTTTCGCGTCCCAAAAATTTGACACTTTTATTTTAATGTAAAGATTCAAATATTTTCATTTATGCTAAAAAATTAAAAAAATTTAATAGCATATTAAAAGGAAAATGCATTTGAAAAATGCAATTGCATTAAAATGCATTTTTAAAAAATCTTTCTTATTTTTAAAATGTTAGTCGTAAAGCTGCCATATGCGAAATTTTAAGGCCGTTTAAATCATTAAAATTCACAAATTCTTCCCAGAGATATTGCTATTCAAAGTTACATACTTTTGACATTTTTTCGTTTTTGAGAAAATTAAATAGCGAAATAAAATCGCGAGTTTTTGCAATTTCACAAAACTAAAAACTGAAATTGATAAAAGGCTTAATGGAGTTTATGTATAAAATTTTTTATCGAAATTGAAAGCCATCAGGTAAAAAAAATATCCTTTTTCGGGCGTTCTTTCATGGAATGGTCGATATATATAAAACTCAGAGTAATATAAATGTTTTTATTACGATATTTTCTTTGTCAACTGATAAAGCTTTCAACGCACTTTTTACACAATTGTTTATAACATGGAAGTTGCAATTAGCTTTTATTATTTTATTGTTTTCATTATTATGGACACCATAATTTACAGCCGGATTATTGGCGCTGTTTTGAAGATGTAGTTTATTTTCTATAGTTATTCTTTTAATATTTTTTAAAATATCTGTTGAAGTTTCATTCAGATCTTCATAGAAATCCGGAATTTGTCTACGAATACATTTCTAATACTTAAATATTGTACTGCATATGGATACGATTTTATATTTCTAATATTTGATGCATCACTGCAGATTCCAAAAATAAACTTTCTTTTAAAGCACTAGAAACTTTTTCTTGTGAATATGGAGCCAATACGTTTCTTGCAACTGCTGCTACTTTAGTACGACCACAATTAAAGTGTTATAACTAAGTCCATGTATTATCTTATGAAAAACAAGTAATAATTCAGCCTTTGAATCAAGTGATTTATCCTTTAATATTGGTAGGTACTACAAAATTTTAAATGGATTTTGAAATTTCTTGGGACAATGCCGCATTTTAATTTATTTTTTTTTAATTTACGACATAATAGCACACTTTTTGAATCCCGCAAATATTTGTTTCAATTTGTACTGTTCTGTTTATAATAACACAAAAAATCATCAGAATTTAAAAAAATTTGGCAAGAATTTTAACACTAACGCAAATGCCGAGTTTTAGCTTGATTTCTGCGATGGTTCGCGATTTATAATATTTCAAAAATAAGATAAATTGTCTTTTTAAAAATACGGATATCTTCCAAAATTAAATTACCTTTAGAATGATATCTGACACATCCCAGCAAAAATTTGTTGGCTTTTGGTAATGACTACTACTTACTAGACTCATTACCTGGTAATGAGTTGTCATTATTTTTCTCATTTCTTTGAGTAGTGGAATAACTACTTACAAGTAAACAGCAAGTTCATTTAGTTCTGCAATAGCTCAGTTGGCTAGAGCGACTGAGTAGCACTCAGAAGGTTCACGGTTCAAACCCAAACAAAACACATCTATTTTTTTATGAAATTATTTTAATTTCTGTTGGTATGTTAAAACTATTTACAACGCACGCAAATTTTAACGTATACATGGCGTAGTGAGTAAGACAGTAGTCTATGAAACATGAGCGAAAGTTTTTGCCTAGGTTCAAATCTCAGTTGAGGCAACTTTTTTTTTTATCAATTTTGTAATTTTGTAGCATTTGTAGTTTTGTAGAATTTGATTAACTACTTATTTGATTGTTTAAAATAAGTACTTTAATAATGGGGACCCATGAATTCGTGGACATCGCCATATAAAGGTAATGAGTTTTTCACCCGAATTATAAGTAGTTACCGCTTTTTAACAATGTAATATGTTGGCTTACCGGGTAAGTAAAGTTTTTGCTGGGATGTTTTATGTTGAATTTTATTGAAATTTATTATATTAAATTCGTGAAAAATATATATGTAGAGGATGGAGCCATTCTGAATATTCTCTGCAAGTTTCTCAATAATTCATATAAATATTAGAATAACGAAATATTCTGTATTTTTGTATTTTATTTTACACTTGGTAAAAGTATCGATCCACAATTGGCTACAGGTCTAATATAAGACTCCTCGTCGAATTTTGATACACATACATGATGGTGTAATGTATCATATGGTCGGGCTTGACCGACTATATCTTTCTATCTCGTTTGTAATAACTCAGAAGTCATTGAGAGTCCCAGCATGATACTTACAGATAAGATACAAAATGGCTTCATCTTCTAAATATATTTTTGTTACGAATTTAAAAATACCATTTTATTCGCGAGTTATCAACCATTGAAATTCAACAAAAAAACATGTTTCAGGTATCATTTTAAAGGTAATTTTATTACCATTAACTTTACGCCTCATTAAAATTTTCAACAGTTTTCTATAAGAATCATTAAAAATTGTTCGCGTAAAAAAATTTCCGATAAAGAAAAAAAGCAAAATTCAGACTTAATCTATAATATGTTGCGAAGAAAAATTGAGCGAAGTCAAAAGAAATAAGTCTCGCTATGGAAAAAATATGAAAAAGAGGTACTTATAAAGCAACAACGAAAGCTGACAGAAGATCCATTATTCGAGATGACTCCATTTCTACTGATTCTGCATCAAAAATTATTAAAGCAAGTGTTTTCACCGTAAAGCATGGTAGAAGTCTAAACATTTTAAAGAATTCACCTCTAAATACCATTCGTGTAGTAAAAACTTACAAAATTTTACTGGAAAATTAATTTACATATTTTATACACTATTTTATTTCATTTCATGGACTTTCCAGCCCGACAATGCCCCTATTCACACCGCAGGAGCGGGAAAAAAATGAATTCGAAGCCAAAATTTTACCACTTAAGAGTGGCCAGGGATGGAAAATGAAAATATTTTTGGGTATCAAAATAAACTTCAAATAGTACTTTTTATTTAGTTCAAAACTCAAAGAATGTAATTTATATATTAAAAGCGAAGGATTAAATAAGATACCAAAGCATTAAATGATTTTATTCAGATTAAATATTATAGCTATTAAAATAAACTTAAGGAGACAAAAGTCCAAGATTAATTCCTTAAAATTGATCACTTGTTTTGTTAAAATATTATTCATTACCTGATGTCTTTCAAATTTGGAACATATCCATTTCAATAGGAGCGTAGAAATTTGTAGTTTTTAATAATGTTATTAGTATTTTAATTGTCCTGATTATGTGTCTAATTTTTGGGAACTCAAAGCCACACCATTTAGTCAAAGATAGTAAGCATTACAATTTCGTTATTACTTCTGAACATCAATTGTGAAATATAAATCAAAGGTGTTAAGAAAACATAGATTTATATTCGAAAAAAAAAAAATACTATTGTATCAACTTTTCCATCCCTGGGAGTGGCTATTATACTCTCTTGACCTTAATATAATAGGAAATATATGGAAATTGCTATCCCATAATGTTTATGGTTCGGGTAGACAATACAAGGACAAAAATTCATTATCTGAAGAGATCGGAAAAAGTTGGAGCAAACCTACTTTGTTACAAGTTGAAAATCTTTATAAATCCATATAGAATTATTTAGGTTAAATTTAATAATATAGGCCATTCTCATTATTAATAATTTCCGAATAATACAATAAAACAAAAATGAATCATATTAATCAATACATCTTGTTGTTTTATTGAATAAATAATGTTGAACCTATTCAAATGAAATAAAAAATTTACCTAAAAAATTCGCTTGTTGGAAAAAAATTATTAATAATCGTACTTAGTTATTACTTAAATTTATTACTCTTATAAATATCCTAGAATTGAGGACAGATAACCTTCACATGTAAGCATGTTTTTTGTAGAGATTTACAAGGAAATATTTTTTTACATTCAAGTCATAAATGAATATTTTCGAATTTTTAAAAAAATTTACATTGGATGTTTACCCTCTACCCCCGTGACCTGCTAGAAGCCTGTGCTCCTCCAAAACAACTCGGAAGCACCTCAGCTCTGACCGCGCGAAATTTTATTTAGGTATCTCCAACTGTTCACAAGTTACAGAATTATTTCCAAAAAAATCGATTTGGGACCACTGTGCATCGTTTGCACAGTTTGTACTACCCATTGTAAGTACACTTAATGCTTCAGCTATAAAAAGGACATAACACATAAACAAGAGCCCTAGAATAACTTCACACTTACCTATAAGCAGAAATACAATAATAAGTTCCAACATAAAGCTTTTCAATAATAAAAAACAACCCTTATATTCTAAAAAAAAACTCACATTCGCTATAAGCGAATTGAAAGTCCAAAGGATATATATTAAATTCGCTTATTGTCTGAGGATATTAAATTCGCTTATTGTCTGATTTTTTGGAATTTATTTTATAAATAAATTTGTTCCTTTTTTCGAAATTCCAGGCATTTATGTATTTTTTCGTCCTCATAAGCTTTATGTATAAATTTTATAACATTTACGCTATAACTTAATTTACTTTATATTTTATTTTTTATGCTTGCAGGTCTTGGGACAATGGTATGAAGTGGAAAGGTCTTTCTATTTACCAGAAATTGCTTCTGGTTGTACGACTTTAGAATTTCAGCCGTTACATCAAGAGGAATTATCAAGATTTAATAATTTCAAACTGGAAGTGGCCATAAAAACCATAAATAGAATGTAAGTTAAAAATACACTTTAAAAAAGTAAAAATAAAAGTTTATATATTAATAATTCCTATGAAAATTTTAATATAGAACGGGAAATCCCTCCGTCAATTTGGGTTATGCCACACCAGAAAGTCGCAAATCTTCTATAATGGATTTTAAGGTAAAGAATTATAATATTTACTTTGTATTAAAATTTAAATAAAATTTATTATTTTTTTTTTTAACTTTACAGTTCAGCACCCGTTTCCCCGATGTTATAGCTCGTTTGCTGCCTGGTTCGGGTAAATATCAGGTTCTCTACACTGACTATGATAATTTTGCTATTTTATGGTCTTGCGGCTCTTTGGGTTCGTTGGGTTATTCCGATCAGATTTGGGTATTTGGACGAAATCGTGACTTTCCCGTTGAGGTGCGCACAAAAATCTATGATGCTTTAAAGAAATTGGGTCTAGAACCAGATCGTTTAGTTTTAAGTAAAAATAAAAATTGTCCGAAAACATTGTAGATCATATTAAGGATTTTAAGATGATTTGTTAAATATTAAGCATATTAAGTTTAAGTTTTATATATGTATATACATACGTATAAATATGTAGATATTTAATTGTTTATACTAATTGATATATTTTATATAGATAGAATAGGTTTCTGTGATACTCGTGAGACAATAATAAATTGAAGACGGAGGATGATTAAAAAAAAAATAAAGTGTAAAACAATTATTAAAAATAAAAATTTATAGATAAAATTAAAATTAATGATTTTTTTAATAAAATAATGCAACTCTATATACGAATTTTATTAAAAAGAATCGACAAATTGGAAAAATCTAAAAATGTTTAAAGCGTTAATAAATTTATTGAACGCCTCCAATTTAGAAAAGGGCCTGAATCTGTAGTCACTCAAATTATGACTAAGAATTATTATTTCGCATGAAAAACTCAAAAAATTTAAAATAATAACTTTCTTTAAAAAGCGTCCAATTGGGAGAAGAGGCTAAAAATCGTTGATAATTTTTTTTATTATTAAATGTGTTAGATATACTATTTAAATATAACATGAAATAATTTTCATCAAACCCCCAAACTGTGCAGCCTACAAATGTTGTCCATACATCCTAAAAGTTTTACTTTAGCGACATTATTAATTCATTAACTTTGATTAAGTTATTACATAAAACTTTTTTTTAAAAACATTTTATTTTAACACCAAAGTTTTCCACATAAATACCTTAAACATTTCCCAATACAATTTCATTAGATTTTCTAAAACACAACCTTTAAAATGCCCCAGCAATTTAAAGCTAAACAACAAGAATTTTTCACTGTACCACGAGTAACTTTTGCTGCGATTGGTATTGATCCTTTGGCAAAAAATAAAGGAGTTATTATAAAACATCCCATTAGCAGTTTTGGTCACTATATATTAACTTTAATATTTGCGGTGGCTTCTATAGATTATTGTCTTAAGAATTTAGACGATATGAATGAATTTACTCTGGCTATATCGGTGTTAAATCAATTGATTATAGCTCTTTGGAAAATGGCTATATATTTGGGGAGACGTCACAGGATTCAAAAATTAATTGCTAATATTTGTCAATGGAATATTGAGGGTAAGATAATGATTTAAACATGGTTAAAATATTAATCAATTTTATTTATTTAAATGCGTAGCTAATCAGGAAGAATTGAAAATAATTGCTAGCTTTAGTGGAAAAACTGTTTTTATTAGTAAATCATATTTTATGGCCGTGGCAGCGACCGGAATAATTGGTTTATTACGCCCCATAGGAGTGAAATTGTTTAGAATGATGCATGGTGTAGACAGTGAATTGGAAGTACCCCATAAGGTTAGGTAAGTTATGAAAAATAAATCGGAAAAGTATAAATCGATAATTATGCGTAAATAGATATAATCAAAAAATTCAATTGAAATTTAACTACGCACAGTGTTCCATTCAAAAAATAAAATGGAAATAAATGTGGAATTTTCAAACTGCTGATCCGATTTCAATGAAATTTTAGACAGTGTTAGTAGAGGTGTAGGCGAGTTCAAATTTGGACGTAGGTGTAACGGGGGCGGGTCCAGAATTTAAAACGATACAGATTCGTTATATGTCAGCCGATTTAAAAGATATAAAACTTATAAAGTAATCTTTCAGAAAAGTATAAATACTATATATGTTACTTAAGAAATTTTTTTTATAACTCAAAAAGAACGTAACTACCTTTTTCGCAAAAAAAAAAAAACGAAAAATCTACTTTTTTCAAAATTCAAATGCATATATCTTTTGATTCCGTAAAGATTTATTTAAAAAAATTGTTTACACAATTTTGTTATTTGTTGTTAATAAAATAAAAAATATTTCAAAAAAGTCGAGCAAATTTTGGACCTGTTATAGAGAAAAAACTTTACCAAGATAGGTTAAAAAATAAAAATTTTAATCTTTGAAGCCCAATATCTCTTAAACTAAAATATATAACCTACACATACGACGATGTTTTTTATAGATCTTGACTAGCAGAATCCATTCATATCTTTTAAATCGACTGAGATATAACGAATCTGGATGGTTTTAAATTTTTTGAACACCCGAGGTGTCCAAGTTTAATACCCTCTGGACCCGCCCCCGTTACACCTATAACGTCCAAACTTGAACTCGCCTACACCTCTACTAACACTGTCTGAAATTTTATTGAAATCGGACCAGCCGTTTGGAAATTCCAGATTTATTTCCATTTTATTTTTTGAATGGGACACTGTGCTACGTGTCAAATCAAATATACGGAGAGGTAAAATTATATTTTTTGATCTGAGTTATATAAATTACTTTATGTAATTTACAGTTAATCTACATTTAAAGATATGGTTCATTCGTATTTGATAGTTATACCATACACCACCATAGATGGTTGGGGTGTCATGCGTTTGTGCTGATGAAAAAAATCTTTCAAACACCCAAAATATAACAGAAATCACTTTTCTTGTAATTGAACTACAGGTCGTCATTTTGAAGATAATTTGTCACAAAATTTATATTGATAGAAAATGGTGTATTATTTAACTTAGCCCCCATTCCAATATCAATGATATCAATTAGGCATATTTCTTGTAAATGTTGTAGTTTAAAAATCGACATTTGACTTACTTTTGTAAAAAATATAATTTATTCGTTTATAACAAAAAGTTTTAATTCTAAATATATGTATTGCTTAAATCTACGGGCTCTTTTGAATTATTTTAACAAAAATTTCCGAAAAATATTGCAAAAAAGTTTCCAATTATTTTATTTTTTTGCAGCAATTTTTTTCGCTGATTTAGTGTAAAAAGTTGTTAACACAGTTCTTACAGCTGTCAAGTAAGAACTTAGAGAGTAACCTAATTTGATTATTTCACTACACGCAAAGAAAAAACATGATTCCGAAATGCTCGCGGAAATCAGGTGATGTTCCTAAATAGTTTATATGGCTAACACAATCAAATTATTGTGTTTTTGACTAAACTGAATCAATTATTTTTTGTTCTGATCATTTTAACATATGGTACTTTGTAATAATATAATGTCGGTGTACTAAAAGAATAATATGTTTCATAGTAACATATTATTTCAATGAAATATTTGTATGTAATATTTTAATGCGAGGGGTGACAATAATATGCTCGTCTTTATTGTTATCTCTCTTTCGAAATAATTTACTCAGTCAGTAATGAAATCTTAAATGTGACGGACGTAAAGTGAAGAAAAACGTTTAAAAAGGTTCACAAAATTTTTATTAAAAAACTTTATTATTATTTTTTAATAACGAGATCCACGGAGTGCTGACGGAGCAAATCATCAATGGCCAAATTTAAAATTGGAAATATTTTTCGGTAAGTACAATAAATATCAATAATTCAGTGCGGTCAAATATAAAAATAAAAATAAAAAAATGTATTTGTACAAATTTTCTTTTAGGTGTGTGAATGTGAAGATGAATTTTCTTGAACGACATCGTCCAGTGAAGGCTGTGGTATTTGTTTTTTAATTATTTTCTATTCGCAAAATTTAAATTAAAAAAATAATAATAAATAAAAATATATTTTAACCGTATGCATAGTATTATGATTGGGGGTATTATAATATAGGGATCATGTTATATTTATGCAGTATGGTTGTGAGGACTGTCACATATAAATGTTATGATTGTGAGGTTCATATTACATTAATATTGGATAGGACAATATTATGTTCACAAAAGGGTATAATAACTGATATGATTGAGGGAATCATAAACCTAAACATTAATGATAGTTACCGATTATGATTTGACCAACCATGTTTTTTCTTTGCGTGTAGGTTACATTTAAGTTTATAAGTATCCGTATATATGTACATAACTGTCACAAGCAAAACGTAAATTTACGACAGAGTAATGGGGCATTAGTGAACAAATGTCCAAATATTTACGTAAAATCACCCTCGACCAATGTCAACAGTTGTGACACTTTCTGGTATGAACATTTACTAAATACATGATAAAATTCTTGAAAAAATCTGCCATATTCAGAATGAAAATAGTTTTAACTTTGGCTTTGGTAGGATTCTAGTTTGAATTGAAACAGTTTCTTAGACAGCCAGCCTTCATGGGGCTTTCAACTCTAACATATTTCAAATCCCGGCTTCGCCAAATAAAACTTTTCTGAATAGGATGACCTTCTCATGCAAGTTGTAAAAATTAAAAATAAAAAAATAATCAAATAAATAAAAGCGAAAAATCACCTAAAATATCAAAAATGTATTACCAAAATTAATTATAGCTGAAAAGTTACGAAAAATCACCGTCAAACGTTGGATAATTTTTCCTATGGACCAAATTTTTATGAAATTTTTTTGGACAATTTTTACTTTGGGAGATTTTGCTTTGGATCATTTTGCTGGTAGCCTCTGGATTAACTAAATGTTTTTAGTATTTGGCCCATAACCTTTTTGTTTATTGAGAGATTTTCAATACCAAACAAACCTAATAAGAGAAACATATTTCAGATAAATTGGGTCCCACTGGATGTTTTCAATAGACAGTCAGATAGAAAGACAAACGGACGTGTATTGCTAGACCGACTCAGAATCTTATTAGGATCCAATATTATGCGGTCTTAAACAAATAATATTTTAATGTGCTTAACTTTAATTTGACAATGTGACTGTATGAGTAATATTAATTAATTATAGCAAGCATACGAAAAATTATCTCTGCCAAAAATTTCATATTTTTATAACTTTTAATCTACTAGCCAATTTCAATAAAATTTAGTACGAAATAATCATGCTACTGAAAAGCAGTAATAAGCAAAATAACCATAGGTGGTTGGGGTATAATGCGTTTATGCTGATGTTTGTAACGTACAGAAAAAATTATCCTTAAAGTATACCGTTCGACTCAGAATCAATTTCTGAGTCGATTTAACGATATCCGTCCGTCCGTCTGGCTGTCTGTCTGTCTATGTAAACCTTGTGAACAAAGTACAGGTCGCAATTTTAAAGATATCTTGATGATGATGAAATTTAGCAAGAATAATTATTTTGACACAAGGACGAAGCATATTGAAATTGGTTATGATCGGTCCATTATTTCACCTAGCCCCCATACAAATGTCCTCCAGGAATAGGGGTTTAACGATCATAAATGCCTTAAATATAGCAATATTTCAATAAAACTCGGTACAAAGTTTGTCAGTGTCAATCTTTGTGACAAATTTCATCAAGATCGGCCTATAATTGATCATAGCTCCCATATAAATCCCTCTTCAGAAAATCACTGTAACGTGGATAAATCTCATACGAATGATAGTATCAAAATAATATTCGACACAAATAAGTTTTATATAAGTAGAAACAACATTGTTAAAATTTATGAGAATCGGTCCATAATTTACCATAGCTCCCATATAAACCCACTCCCGGGAATAGCCCTAAAGGCCATAAAATCATATAGATGTTAGTATCAATGCATTGTTCTGTATTTGCATAATTTATTTTACATTAAAAGTGTTGGTCTACAATTGGCCACAGGTCAATGTCAGAACATTAGGAGAAATCGTTATAATTTTATTTTTTTTTTTTTTCGTTATTTGTTAATTTTTCTAATTTATATCTGTGTACCAAATTTCATAAGAGTATAATAACTCCTAATATTTCATCGTCTTTTATATGGGAGAGAGTCACTGTGTGATATCTTGAAATCGGCAAAATTTCTCAACAAAAAAAAAAATATGTAAATAAATAGTATTGTGTATTTTTAATTTTATTTTGTAATGATGTCTCTTAACGTATAATTAACCCCCTGTTTTTATAAAACGAACGAAAAATTCGTTTCGTCAAAATATATGAAAAACAATAAATAAATTTCAAATTTATTTGTTGTTTTCAATATAAATTGTCGAAACGAATTTTTCGTTTGTTTTATAAAAACAGGGGGTAAATAAACTATATCTCATAAACTGCTCCTAAAAGTATATACCAAATAAAAAACTATTTACTATTACATTTCAGATTTTTCTGGAATACTTCTACTCCCTTAGGCTACACTTTTGCCTACATTTGGAATCTTATCACCATAAACTTTCTATTTTGTGCTTCAGTAGCCATTGATACCCTATTCTTATGGTTAGTAACGAATATTCTTATACGTTTTACCATTTTAAAGAAACGTTTTAAAAAGGCTGCCCAACAACATCTTAAATGTTTAGCTCAAGCCCTTATCGTAAAAAATGTTAAATTTCATTGTGTTGTATTGGATTTAGCCCAGGAATTAAATGGATTATATGCTGAAATTATATTCGTACAGTCGCTAGTTAGTTGTACACAGATTTGTTTTTTGGTTTTTCGTTTAATGAATAAGAATATTTCTTTTATATCAATGAATTATACATTATTATTTTTGGCTGCAGTAGCCATGCAATTGTTCTTTTATTGTTATAGTGGAGAGTTGATTAAAGCTCAGGTGGGTTATTACTAGTCTTTATTTATTTATATGTATGTACTCTGATATTTGTTTATATGTACTTTCTAGAGCCTAACAGTATGCGATATTATTTTTGAAAACTTTAACTGGTCTGAGGTTCCTATACGTTGTCAGAAAAATCTACAATTGATTATGTTGCGCTCTCAAAGAAGTTGTAATATTACTGGAATCTTTTTCAACTTAAATTTGAATTTGTATTTATGGGTAAGTTTGAATAAAATAATTGTTACTTATTCAATATTATCACTTACATGAGTTTCTTTCTTTTCAGTTTTTTAAAACGGCTGGTTCATTAATTGCAGTACTCAAAACCTTAGAAGAGGATGTATAAAGTATTGTATTTCTGCTAATCTTCAATATTTTTAAACATAATTATCAAGTTAAATATACATCTGTACATATTTAATAAAGGCCGAAATTGCTTACATTTTTTAATATACGCCTTAAAAATTCCTTAAAAATTCAAAATATTCCGTAAAACGAAGAAAATATCAAAGTTTTTGCATCTTGAAGTCTTATATTTACCGACTTTTGAAATTTTACCGTAATTCCGCCTAGAATCGTTCATAGGTATATTGTGTGAAGTATTACTGAAATCGGATATCGTTAACCGGTGACTCATAGAGCCTGAAGTTTGTATGGTGCGTTTATATAGCTTCTTACTATTTTTAGAAAAATTTTAATAAAATGTTAAAAAATCGTAATTATCTATCAAACAATATATAAAAGAAAATTAAATATAAATTTAATATAAACCAAAAGCCGATACAAGTTTTAGCATTTAGACATCTATTAAATCGATGTGAGTGAGTGCCATCTAGTGATGAAATCAAAATTTTTGCAATTATATGAGTCTTCCGGTAATTTCTTATTCAGGCGTCATCTAGTATATTGTAGTAGTAATATATACTATAATTAACTCATACGAAAACCCTGCTGTTTTCAAAGATTGAAATTTAAAATATATTCCAATTCCTGCAACGTAAATCGAAAATAAACTTCTTCCCACAAATATAATTTTATAAATCCAAACTCAAAAATATAACCGTCATTTTAGAACTCTTTTATGAACGTCATTAGGTTTCAAAAATTTTTATAGACTAAAGAAATATAGGAAAAGTATTTAATATAATTAAATTTATATTATGATTTTTTCAAACTTAAACATATATATATATATATATATATATATATATATATATATATATATATATATATATATATATATATATATATATATATATATATATATATATATATATATATATATATATATATATATATATATACTTACTTCGTGATTCACCATCACACAGCCCCAACGGTTAAAGCCAGAAAGATGAAATATGGACTGTTGATTGGTCTCCTACCGAATAGATCCACTAAGATGGCATTTTTGGAAATGTTTAAGGGGTAAAAAAGGGTAAGAACGGGTAAAAAAAAAATCGGTAACCTTTTAGGGAGAATCGAAAAAAACTTTGCTTATAATCCCAGATAATAGAGGTAATCACGGTTAATCGATGTAAAAAAAAAATAAATGGATGGAAAAAAAGAAAACAATTACAAATTTTCTTTACCGGATAATCGACGTTGCCGGTTAATCGAATTACGGATAATCGAGGCCCTACTGTAATTCGAACTGCAATAGCAATTTCTCATTTTTTTAACACGAATGTATTTGAAATTTATAATTATTGGAAATCATATATTTTTACTGTTTTCTTAAATAAGTGATTTGGCAATAGGCATATTTTGAACATATTTTAATAAACACATTGAAATTATAATATTTCAAACACTTTAGTTTCTAAGAATAAATCTCATTTGTTGCTCCGTCCTCAAGTTCTAATGTATTAAGTGGATCGTGAAGCAAGAGCTTGTGAGAACCCCTGGTGTACAATACAACAGGCATCCTTTTAGTCCACTCCTTTACAGCGCCATCTATTGCGCAAATTAAATTTATTAATTTTTATGAGTATTCCTGTGATTTTTGTTTTAGAGGTGACATCTAGTGGTCTCTAGCTTTAACAGAGCAAAACAGGGTGTTTCTGAGCCATAATAATTTAAGGTGTAAAACACGGCTATCAAAAAAGCCTACTATAATTAACATAAAAAATAAAACAATTTATAGCACCATTTTTATATTTAAAGAGAGTCAGTCGCACAGTGCTTTGTTCCATAGCCATAGTTGCCAGATAAATTTGGTGAAAAATCGTCAAATCAACTATTTGAAATCGTAAAAAAATCAATATGAAAAATTACGTTTTTTATATGTTAATGAACATTTTATAAGCTTTTTCTGATGATAAATTAAATTTTAAATTGAAAAGAAATTAATATAAATTTTATTAACTTTATATTGGTGGCATATTATGAATATCAAGTACATAGTACTTATTAAGTCTGATGATATACATACGTATGTATACTAGGGTGATCGATTATTCGACTTTTTTGAGAAACCGGTTTTCGAATAGTTCGAATAGTTGGTATTTTAAAAAAACCACTTTTTAAATTCAGAAAAAACCGGTTAACCGGTTTTTTTTGGAGAAGTTAATATTTATATCAAAAGACTACATTTCTTTAAAAAAATCAATTCTTATAATTAAGTTAAAATTTATTAAATACAAGCGTAAAAGCCTGACAATGTTAGGAAAAATAATATAATAATGAAAATATGCATAAACAAATCCGAAAATTAAAAGAAAAAAAATATGAACAACATTTAGACACCTTCCTCTCCCTAATCGAAGTCAATTATTTGAAGCCATTCAAATTTATTGGAATAATATTGATTAAAGTTTTAAATTCGTAAACCTTTCAAAATAAAAAAATCGTCGTAAATGCGCTTTCTGGCCGAAATACAAAATCAGTTTTTATAGGATTTGGAGAGCAAACAATAAGTACAGCAACTCAAAAGTTCTTAATACCAAAACAGACTTTTTGGTCTCTGATAGAAACATCTGGCACTGTTAGAACTTGTTGAACGAATAGTTTTATAAGTATGCCAATTTTTAGTTTCTTACGTCGTCTGGGAGCTTCGGAAAGCTCTGGAAAGAAACATTGCTTAGGAAAGATATATTTAAATCCATATATATAGATCCACGTATTTTCGCTCCCTGATAGAGATTTCAAAATCTGGCTCCGTTAGGATTTGTAGGACGAATATGGTTATAATTAAGCTGAAAAAAAATTCTTAGAAAAAGACACATAAATCCTCTTATATCCGCTCCCTGATAAAAATTTCAAAATATGGTTCCATTAAGATTTGTTGGACAAAAAATTTTATAATTAAGCTAAATTTTAATTTTCTACGTCGTTTGGTAGCTTCAGAAAGCTCTGGAAAGAGAAAAAATGCTAAGAAAATTATATATCTAGATGACTAGAAGATAATTATGTTTCAAAATTGTAGAAAAAATCATCTAAATTTTAGTTAGCCTAAACAGAAACCATGGCTTAATATGGAAGCCTGTCTCAATTGAAACGATTCTGCAGGTGAAACTTTTTTAACACAACGCCTTTAAAAAATAAAGGAAATATTGGATCAAACAAATTAAATTGGGTCATACAGGATAATTATTTATTATTTATTTGTTTAATATTACAGAATAAATTCCAATTTAGACTTAAACTATATTTTAAAAACATAAGAAATCAGTCTTTATGAATATTTAAAAAATTATTCCTAAATTTTTAAATATCACTATTTAGTACATGTTTTCTGAAATAAAATGCTATTTTTAAAACCGGTTTTTTGTGTTTAAAAAAACCGGTCTATTCGACGTTCGAAAAATGAACATTTTGAAAAAACCGACAGCACATTGACTGAAAAACCAGGTTTTAAAACCGGTTGGAAAACCGCGTCGATCACCCTAATGTATACTTATTTAAATATACATATTTTTGGGATTATTCTTATTGTATTTTTATTACAGTTTAGGATTCTTGTTACATATTTTAAAGTTGTTTAATCTTACAAATTATTTTTTACAATTATGCATCACTTCGCTTATAAACTACATTTTTTTATTTTGTAGCCAATAAATTCTTAAATACAGTACTGTAATTCGCGCAATTCAAAGTTTGTCACTACTGTTTATACGCGTTATACCAAGTTCGCTTTAAATGAAAACTCGTATTTCAAAAATATGGTGAATAATAGTATCGAGTTATAAAGAAACTGCGCAAATGAAGTATCGTGTAAATCGAGGGTTACCTGTATTTAATTTTGTATGACTTTCAAGCAAAAATTAGTTATTTATCTTGCCTTGTTATAAAAAAACAGTTAGGCTCCTTTGTAAGCCCATCTACGATATACGAAATTTAATTTTGAATGAATTCATCAAGGATTTTCTTGGATTCTTAATTAGGCTATTTAAGTATTTTGGCCATTTGTAGGGTTTATTCGCCGTTTGGTAATAAAAGCATACATAATTGATTCGAATATAATATTATATTGGTTCCCATAAATATTTCCTAATAAATGAACCATTTATATTAGCAAATTTAAGAAGTTTTTCATTCAAATTGTTAATATTTTTGTACCAACTAATTTATTTTTAAAGAATAATATATAAAAAATTTTAAAAATAGTTCTGAATATTCTTTTAGAAAAAATCGACAAATTAGGGGTAAAAATCGTCAAATCGTCAGGCCATTTTTAGACCCAAAATCGTCAAAATGACGATAAATTGTCAAATCTGGCAACAGTGTCCATAGCTAAAAATGAAAATAAAAATATTTTTATACACTTCACCACAGCTGTGAAGCCTCTGTATATTCTTGGGACTTCTTTTTGCAAAGATAGTCCGGAAAAAAAAACCAATTCAATAATAAAGATTTTGGGCAAAATGCATTTTCGATTTTTGGTTTTTTTAAATCAACTAAATTCGTTCCTAAACAACTGGGTTATGGGCAAAAACTTTAATATTAACCCTTAAATGCCCATGAACAACGCTTTTGCTGAAGAAAATATGTAAAATTACGAAAAATGAACAACTACATACCCCGATTTTCGAAAAAGTGTTTTTTTAACCGCTAAACAGTAAGGGTATTACCGAAATAATTGAAAATTCCGTTACCGCTAACATACCCTTACCGAACTAGATTGAAAAACCGATAATGCTAAAATATAGATGCTGTTATTTCTCGGTTTAAAACAAAATATTTTTTTAATAAAATTAAAAAAATATAAAAACATTACATAAGAAATAATGGCGAAAATATTATGCTGATATGATTTTTTATGCAATTAAAAAAAGTCGTTTAAAAAATTAGCTTTTTCCTAAAATCTACATTCGTTTTTAGCCATGTGGGAAATAATTTAGTGTCAAATTGATCTTAATATTGAGATTGAGGAAATATCGTCAATAAATTAAAAAAAAAAACTCGCTTGACATTTTTCTATTAATCGATAAAAATTATTATTATTATTTTTTTTTAATTTTCGACAGACGCTGGATGTAGGGTGCAAGCCTAAATCAGTTCAAAATTTCTATATTTACCATTTATGAAGTCTTATCTTTTGAAATATATGAAGAAAGAGTTTTTTTTTATTAACGGAACTTTGAGAATATTTTTGTTTTGTTAAAAAATTGTCATTTTTCATATTAATTTCAGAGTGCTGATTTTGAACATTTTTAACGTCTAGACGAATTGAGATAATACAAAAATTCGTTCAGCGTATTATTTTGCAATATATAGAAAATTACAGAATATTTTTAAAAAAAATTAATTCATATACCTCAGGAATTTCCGAATTAGTAACGAAAGTTGAGGCAAAAATCAAAAATTCAAACGTATATATCTTTTTAACTGTAAGAGATAATTTAAGCTTATTTTTTCTTTATCTTGTCAAGCACTTTACAAAAATATAAAAATCTTTAAAATCGGATTTCATTTGTAGAAGTTACGATTTTTTGAAACTATTACATACTTGAGATATTCAACTTTGACACCCTGTAGCTTACCTCATGTTATCACAGGGTCACTACGAGATGACTTTTCTGATGGCTTATGTCCTCTTCTACAACTCTTCCACGCATTTCAATTTGATCCGAGCAGTGGTTTAGGAGATAAAGACATATTACCAAAAGTATTTTAGAAGAAAATGCGTTTTTAACATTTCAGGATATATGGAAGGTAGGCGTGTTCTTGCTCCGATTTTTTTATTTTTTTTAACTTTGTATATATTTTCTGTCACACATACTACTATTTTTATAAAATTAAAATCTGTGTTACCCAGAAATGCGTTTTTCTCATTTCAGTATACATGGGAGATAGGAGTGTTCTTGTTCCGATTCAAATAAAAATTGGCAGACTCACAAATAATCTATATTTAACTGCAATCAGAAACAAAATCCAAAATATATGGGAGGTAAGCGTGTCCTTGCTCTGATTAAAAAAAAAATACCAGACTTATTAACAAGATATTTTTAATAGCTGATACAAATTTTAGTAAAGTTCAGAAAAAATTTTGTTTTTTAACTTCAGGGTGTATGGGACGTGTATGGACAGCATGTTCTTGCACCGAATTTTTTAAAACTTCGTATTTATTCATTATACTCCTTATATTTTTGGCCCATCATTATATGGGAACAAAGCACTATGTATACCATTTAATTAAAAATTATTTTGCATTTCAAATTTAATATATAAATTTACTTCTATTTATCTCAGGCACGGATCCACGGGGAGGGAAAAAAGGAAATTTCCCTCCCCAAAATGAAAACACTTAATGAAAAATCTGTACTAAATCATACAATTTATGGAAATAATTAGGAAAATTTTTCTATTTTCCTCCCCCAAAAGCTTGAGCTGGATCCGCGCCTGATTTATCTTCACATAAAAGACTCGAAATTTAATAAAAATTGCTATCAGATATCTAAACAAATCTTTAATTTAATGTAAAACAGTTTTTATATTTACAAATTTAGAAGGTGTTTTGTAATGTTAACCATTAAATGAAAAAGACACACAACTTTTTTGTACTTGCCCCATAAATCCGTTTTTTTTTTAATTAAATTCCATTAAGACTTTCCATTTAAAATAAATAATTGTTTATTATTATTATTAATAATTGTATAATAATCATAAATGATTTTTTTTTTTTTTTTTTTTTTTTTGTTTTAATAATGTCTTAGTAAATATTTTGTTGTTGTATAGTAGATTGTTTAAAAAAAATTACAAAAGAATAATAAAAACAAAATACAGATTGAAAAAAAATTAAATTTAACTACAATTATATATTTCTTAAATATTAATTATAATTTGTGGCATTTTATTGTGTTTTTTATTAATATATAATTTTTGAACTGGTTTTGTTTGATTTTATATTTTGGGAAAAATTATAGATTTTGATTTTTCTTGAGATTTTGAAAAACATATATAACACATCTAGATACAAAAACTACTTAATACATGTTATATTATAGTATATATATATATTTTTTAATATTACAAGGAAACCGAAAAGGAAAAAAATAAAACAATAAATTTATTATTATTAATTTAATATTAAATATGTATAATTATTAATTTCTATATAATATTTTTGTTATAATTTAATGTAAAAATTTCCAATTTTCTTAATAATTTTTGGCATAATTTCATTTATGTTCGTTATATATTTTTAATTAGATATGCGGTTGATTATTTCATAATTTATTTAATTAATATTTATAATAAAAGAAAACAAAATTATTAATTTTTTTCTATTTTATAAAACTCACATTTAAACAAAATCATACAATAACAAAATATTTTATTTTTTTTATTTTTATTTTTTAATTAATAAAATCAACAAAAAACGATTTTTTTTTTTTTGATTATGTTACAAATCATGTTGAATCCAGGGTGGTAATGGTGGTATTAGAAGTATATAATTGTTTGTTGCTTCACACAATTTTTCCTTTGAAGTTTTTTTGTAATGTTGTCTTTTTGTTGTTGTCTTTGATGAACTTAAATTCGTTCAGTTACATAGACTTTGGCAGTGGCTGGAGCATTTGATCGTCTTACAGCTACAGAAACTATAATGCCTAACGCCACCAAAACAATACCCAAGGAGTTCATAATGTAGTGTTCGATTTCGGAATTTCGGGTACTATAAATAAAGAAAAAGAGAAAGAAAATTTAAATTAACAAGTCATGTTAAAGTTTATTGATGTTAGCATCTAGTTTAAAATAAGTTATTCTTGTATAATCTGCTTCTAATTCCTTGCTTTATTAAAAGGAGTTTTTTATAATCGATATTTTTTCTAAAGAGGATACATACTTTTACTTTGCAAATTACACTGGTCGACAAAAAATCCTCCCCCAAAGACGAATAGTTGGACTTGATGCATTTTGTTGTGCTAAACACGAATCTGCTTTCAGTTTTCTTTCATCAGGTCTGTTTTTTTTTTTTATGAGGGTGTCTTATTTTTCGCCATTACTCTAGTATATTTCCTCATAACTCAAGAACGGTGTGTACGATTCACATAAGTGATATATCAAAAGATGCGGACTAAAAATATTTTCAAAATACCCCAACTTTTGTATGTGCTCAATAGTTTCGAACTTATTTTGAAATAAATGTCCGAAAAAAAAAACTTTTTCATGCAAAATTTTAGATTTTTCGGCTTAGAATCACTTTCTGAGTCGATTTAACGATGTCCGTCCGTCCGTCTGACCGTCTGTCCGTCCTATTGAAATTGGTAATGATCGGACCATTATTTCACCTAGCCCCAATACAAATGTCCTCCCGGAAAAAGGTTTTACGATCATAAATCCCTTAAATATAAAAATATTTTAATCAAATTTGGCACATATATGTTTCATATAAGATCGGTCCATAATTAAAATAGCTCCCATATAAACCCCTTTTCAGAAAATCACTTTAACGGGCATAAATCCCATTAAAATTAGTATCAAGTTAATATTCGACAAAATTAAGTTTTGTATGAACATAAATGATAGTGCTAAATTTTACAAAGATCGGTCCATAATTTACCATAGCTCTCATATAAGGCCCTCTTTCGGGAATCACCCAAAAGTGAATAACTTCATATAAATGTCAGCATCAACGTAATATTCTGTATTCGTATGTTTTATTTTACACTTATGAGTATCGGTCCATATTTGACTCCAAGTCGAATAAAAGACCCCTCCCCAAATTTTGATGTACACAATGGTGTAGGGTATCATATGGTCGGGCTTGACCGACTATATCTTTTTCTCTCGTTTTTTTTTTTTTTTTTTTTTTTTTTGAAGGAAGTCGAACAGTGTAATTTGTGTTGACCTTTTGACCATTTATGCACCTAATTTGTTTATTTTCAATAGAAAAATTCTTATAACCCTACTTGATATATTGCTAAATAAAACACGTTCCTCAGTAATGAGAAGCCAAGAAAAAGCTGATTTCAATAGGCATACAATTAAAGGGACAAAAGGTACTATTTTCTATAAGAACTCAGCATATAAAAGATTTATGTAGAAACTGCCACGCTTCATAAATTCAGCAAAAATCTCAGAAGTAATATCGACATTTTTAAAAATCATGTAATTGTAAAAGCCGTTAATTTTTATAGAGATCTATCTATAAGGCTTGAATCCTACATGAATAACTAATGTTCTCTTTAATTAAGAAGAACACAAATTTAACGCTAGAAACATTTTACGTAGATAATTTTGTTATCCCTTGAAGTTGAGATATTTTTAACCTTATACGACTAATATAAATTTATTTGAATTTAAGATCTATACACTTTCAGATATAATAGATTTAAAATATTAAAATTACAGTTATAAACCTTACACATCAATTTTATCTTAAGCTTATTAAGCTTTTTTTTAATTTAAACATACCTTAAGGCATTTTCACCATTTTGACCGCTCACCAGCTGACGTTCTTTTTCCACCAGACCGGTAACACAGGTGGCAACAGCCATCATAAAATTGGCCAAACCAAAACTGGCATGTATGGGTACCATGGTGGCACGACAATTGTAAGTGCGATTCTCACAGCATAATAAAATCAAAAAGCTATAATTATACACAAAATAAAATAAAAAAAGATGAAATATTACACAAAGATTTTAAAACAAGATGAATACAATAGAATGGAAACATCTTCATCATCATTATAATCATCAATAAAGATCAAGTCAAAACAAGATTACAATATAATTTTCAAAAGAAATATTTTAAACTAAAAAAAAATAGAAACCAACCTGAAGAAACCGATAACAAATTGCATTACAAACATGCCCATTGTCACGAAACCCAACCATGTGTGTAAACTATAGAAGTTTGGCTTAGGAGGCTCTGATAGATTGTGCGAATCGAAGACTGACAAAAATCCCAAAGCTATACATGGAATGGCACAGGCATGGAATAGCATGTGAACCAGTTTAACATAAATGTGTTTCAAACAACGACACAAACGATACAATAAAATAGCTGAAATAAAAAATAAACATACATAATTATTAAATAAAACTAATTAATAAGATAATTATAAAAATACTTACAAAATCCTGAGAATGTTATAAAACCAGCAACCATTAGAACAGGATGTAAATTAAATTGCAATTCAGGATTTTCCGACCAAGCAAAGCCACCCCTATAGAATATGACCCAAAACAAAGTCAACACTAATACACCCACCAATAAAATGGTGGATAATATGACTATTAAGAGATATTCAAACCAGGAACCACAATGCCAGGCATTTTCCAAATCTTCTTCATAGCGTCTGAAATTAAAGAGAGAGGAAGGAAATGTTTGAAAATTATTTAAATTTGCTTACGATTACGTATTTGAATATTAATTTTAATTAGCCTACATGGGACTTCTTCTTCTCTGACCATGCCGCATAACGGTGTTCAATTCTTTAACAAAATCCTCATTATAAGACATGTTTTGGCCATAGCCCTCCTTATGCCGGGTCATTCGTCTAAAAATTTTAAGACTTTTTAGGCAAGTCATATTTTAAGTTTTTGATGTTTAGTTTTCAACAAAATGGAAATTTTTATAAATTTCATTAAAAATAATTTGTTTAAGCAATAGCAGAGGTTCCGAATTGTTTAATTAAAACCTGCTGGCAAAGCAGCGAGCATAAATACTATTAAGGCGCTTTAAACAGTATAGCTTTATCAACAAAGATCGCTTAAGATATTCATGATATGAAACAGAGAGTATTCACATACTAGATGCCGAACATTAGGTTAATTATTTGGTATTTTCTTATTGCATGAGTTACATATGTTTTTGTAAACCTACTAAGATTTTCGGAAATTAATGTCGTCTTTTATTATTTTTTGATTTTAAACTACAAATTTTATTGAAGGTTTCAAAAAATGTGTTTCATTCGAAATTAAACTTTTTAGGACATTAGGATTAAATAGTCCTAGATTATTTTTTTAATGCAATTTATATTGTAATGTTTGTGTGTTTGTTTGGGCTTTATAGAAAACTAAACCGCTGTATCGATTCATTATGTAATCGATATGTAAACACGGAAATAAAATAGTCTACCTAATTTTTCGATAGGAGCTGGGATAATGGTAGCCCCAATACAAAGTAAATATTTATTATAATAGCATATATATTTAAATAACTATTACAGATAAATTCCTGAGTTTTTATATCAATTTACATAACTGAGATGAAAATGGGGCCTGTAGGCCCAGGGGTAGTTATAGCCCCCATAGGAAGAAAATACTAGTCCTAAAATATTATGGGAATATTTTTCTCATCAACCACTAAACTTAAATTGAAAATTGGACGGATAGGACCACGGGAAATGGTAGCGCCCATACAACGGAAATATTAAATATCGTATAACTTAGTTCCCAATATATCAAAGGTTATAACATTTTTTAAGTTCAGATGTAAATGGGATGAGTAAGAGAAGGGGAAATGGTAACCCTCATACATTATTCTTAAAGGAATATATAAAGAACTATTATAGTGGGGGATGTAAAATTCTGTAAGAACTACTTTTTTTTTATACCCACCATCAAAAAGATAGGAGGTATATTGATTTTGTCATTCCGTGTGTAACATGTCGAAGGAATCATTTGAAAGCAGGATAGATCTCGAACGGGACAACGTAGGGGGACGAAATTTGGCATAAATATTTGTCTTATATAAGGTTTGTTTGGGATTGAAAATTGAAAAATCGGTTAATAAACAAAAAAAGTTATGGGCTAAAAACTAGAAACACAGGGTGTCCGTTTCATACTTTTCTGCTGATATCTCTTAAACAAAAGCATATACGACAACGAAATTTTGTGTACATAGTTTGGGGGTCGATATAAACTCGGAAACCAAAAATGGGAATGGTCCGCTCACCTCCCATATAAGGTGAAATTGTGTTCAAATAGTTCAAGGACCGATGTAAACTCGGAAACCAAAAATAGGCGTGGTCCGCCCACTTTGCCGTCCACCTCCCATTTACCGTAAAATTTGAAAAAGTTGATGGTGGGTATATAGATTCGGCAGAGCCGAATATAACATTCGCGCTTGTTATTATATTGCATTAATGAAATGAAAATAGGACGGTTAGAGCCAGCGGGAAAGTGGATCTATATCGCTGGAGTGGTTTACTGCAGTTATAAAAAATTTTCATATAAAATAGAGCAAATAGGTTAAAGGTAGTAATAGCTCCCATATAAAATTAATATTAGTTTTCACATTAAGGGGGGTTTCGAGGATCACCGGGACAAGCTAATGTAGTTTAAATAAAAAACTTTTTAAAATCGAGCTCATAAGCAAATCTTTTAAATATTTAGCTATAAAGCGAAATGTTTAGACATCAAGAGCAAATTGCTTTAATGCTCTTGTTTTTATAGTCTGAGGTCCAAGAATTTTTAAGGCTCTTATAAGATTCTTACATCAACCAATGTCCGAGCTCGAAAAAGTAGAAGTAAGTATGTTAAAGTAATTGTTCATGTTGTAAAAACAATTTTGTAATATATTCCATTACCAAGTCTCCTGGGATGGATGGTAACTTTTCAAAATGTTTCTTTTTTACTATTTACGAGCTGAATGCCCCTGCGTTGCATCAAAAACCATCAAAAAAGATAGGGGTACATTGATTTTGTCGTTCCGTGTGTAAAATGTCGAACATGTCCCAATTAGATTCTGAGCCGCTATATTTGTCCGTCTGTATGTCTGTTGAAAGCAGGATAGGGCTCGAACGGGACAACCTAGGGGGACGTTGTAGCTTCATTTCATGATTTTCTGCTATCTCTTAAACTAAATAGATCTTTTCAAATAAGATCGAAAGATGTGATTTCTTTACGCAGAAAAATTTCCGCAAGAGTACCTCAAGGAAGTATTTTAGGGCCTCTTCTTTATATACTATATACGGCAGATATGCCCACGAGCCCTATGACCCATACATAAACTTTTGCAGATGATACTGCTTTTGTAAGTATGCATACAAATCCTGTGATTGCATCCGAAAAACTCCAATCCCATATCACTGAGCTGGGAAAATGGCTATATAAATGGAAGATCAATGTGAATGCTTCGAAATGTGTCCATATAACATTTACCTTACGCAGGGAAATTTGTCATCCCATTCGAATGAACAAAGTCCAAATACCTGAACAGGACAAAGTAAGATATCTTGGTATTCACCTAGATTGGCGTTTAACATGGACTCGTCATATAGAATCCAAAGTTACTCAAATAAAACTAAAATCTGCCCAAATTCATTGCTTAATTGATCCAAAGTTAGCCCTAGAATTGGACTATAAAGTACTGTTATATAAAGCAGTAATAAAACCTATATGGTTATATGGCATACAGCTCTGGGAAACAGCCTCCTCATCAAACATTGAAAAATTACAGAGAAGACAGTCCAAACTCCTAAGAATAATAACAGGTGCACCATGATATTTACGTCAGAAATAGCAACATCCACAAGGATCTCAATATTCTTACAATTCTTGAGGAGATAAAGAACAGTAGCATCAAATATATAAAAAAATTATCTGAATACCAAAACCCTCTCGCTAGGGACCTGTTAACTTTTGAGGGTCACAGACGCCTAAGAAGAATGAAAACACTGGATCTTGGAAGATAACACTACTCTACGTTGGATTTTGCAGTGGCAATATCAATAATGGTTTAAGTTTAGGTTAAGATTTTAATACTTATTGTAAATTTCTGAAAAAGAAAGATATTATTACAAGCAATTAAATAAAACCATTAAATTCAGTATGTATAACAGTTTTGCTGTAACATTTATAAAATTATAAAAGTTTATTTTGAAACTGTTATACAAATATAACATTTTTAAATATTTTGTAATACAAAAAAACTAGAAAAACTACGTCCTTAAGTATAACATTTTTTGCGAAATCTCTTAATAATTTATAACAGTTTGTTTTGAAAGTGTTATAAAAATATAACACTTCTCAAATTTCTTATTATAGCTAAAATTATTATTAGAACTATTAAATGCAATATCAAAGTTTTTGTTAAATTTTTATAAAATTATAACAGTAACCGTTTTTTATTTATAATATAAGGTATAACAAGAATAACTACATGTTGCAGTATAACAGTTTTTTGCTAAAACTTTTGAAAAATTATTTTGAAACTGTTACAAAAGTAAAACATTTTTGGGATATTTTGTAATTACTGGAGCAAAAAAAAATCCATTTATCCTGGTATTAACTATTTATGATCAAGCTTTTGTAAAATTATAACAATTTATTTCGTAACTGTTATACAAATATAAAATTTTTAAGTATTTTATATTATAGTGTATTAAGATTAACTATATATTACATTATAACAGTTTTTTTTGCTAAATTATAACAGTTTTATAAAAATAAAACAATTTTGTGACTAGAGCATAAATAAATCCATTTAACTTAGTATAACAGATTTTGTTAAAGCTTTTGAAAAATTATAACAGTTTATTTTGTAACATTTATGAAAATATAACAGTTTAAAATTTTTTTAAATACAATATAACAAGGGGAATTACATGATGCAATACCACACATATTTTCTAAAACATAAAAAAAAATAATAAAAGTTCAATTTGAAAGTGTTATAAAAATAAAACATTTTTGTACCATTTTATTATTTTTAGAGCATAAATAAATTCTATTAACTTTTTTTTTTTTGTTAAAGCTTTTGTAAATTATAACAGTTTATTTCGTAACTGCTACAAAAATATAACAGTTTTAAATACTTTATATTACAGTAAGTCAAGATTAAATGTATGTTGCAGTATAACAGTTTATTTTTAAACCATTATAAAAATAAAGTACTTTGGTAACGTTTTATTATTTCAATAATTTAAATACAGCCATTCGACTCAGTATAACAGTTTTTGTTTAAAGTTTTATAAATTTATAACAGTTTATTTTGTAAGTGTTATAAAAACATAACGGTTTTAATTTATTTTAAATACAGTATAAGAAGGAGAACTACATGTTGTAATATAACAATTTCTGTTTAAACTTTATATTTATAACAGTAAACGTAAAAAAGTAAAGTCGGATACCGTGTATCCGATTTGACTGAAAAAACCCGTGCCGCAGAATCAGCGTTTCCCTGTGTTATTTATAATTCTAAAATAGTTCCATAAATTTTTAACTTCTCAAGTTTTATCAATAAAATTTCACATGGCTAGAGCTGAGATGATGGATAAGTGTTCATTTTAATTGCTTTGGTTTTATCGCACATTACTTTAGGATATCTTTGCCGTTTTCATTAAGCTAGAGATGAAGTTTTCAAGATTATCAAATATGCTATCAAATTTATAATTTTGATTCAAATTGGGGTTATGACCTTAAGTGCTCTGCCAGTTAGTATATGAGTACATTGGAAGTAAAATAAATTTTTTGGTATTTGGTAAAATAAAGTTTTTGGTATATTGATTTTGTCATTCCGTGTGTAACATATCAAAGGAATCATTTAAGACCCCACAAAGTATATATTTTATGGGTCCTGGTTCGATTCTGAGTCGATCTAGCTATGTCCGTTCGTCTGTCTGTCTGTTGAAAGCAGGATAGGGCTCGAACGGGACAACGTAGGGGGACAAAATTTGGCATAAATATTTGTCTTATATAAGGTTTGTGATTGAAAATGGGCAAACTAGAAATACAGGGTGTCCGTTTCATACTTTTCTGCTGATATTTCTTCAACAAAAGCATGTACGACAACGAAATTTTCCATGTATAGTTCGGGGATCGATATAAACTCGGAACTTTACACACTTTACCGCCCCCTCCCATATAAGGTGAAAATCAACGAAATTGTGTTCAAATATTTCAAGGACAAATGTAAACACGGAAACAAAAAATGGCCGTGGTCCGCCCACTTTACCGCCCCCTCCCATATAACGTAAAATTTGAAAAAGTTGATGGTGGGTATATAGATTCGGCCGGGCCAAATATAACATTCGCGCTTGTTGTTATATATACAGTTAGGGACAAAACTATTTGTACACCCATGTATTTCGTATATCTTCAATAATTTATAAAGAATAAAAAATTATTATATGTAGTTTTAATTCAGGTCCATTTTTATTGAATTATTTGATAAAAAATAAATTAATATATAACACATTGTTAAAAAAAAGTACAATTTAAGTAAAAATCTTTGGGACAAAAGTATTTGTACATCAGTACTTTGTACAATTATTTGTACGTTGGACTCTTGTATGATGATTTTTTTAAATACCGTTATATTTTCTTCGTTAATCGAGTTTTATTTTACAAAATAAGAAGTTGGTTTTAACGTTTTGAATAATAAGCACATCAAAAATGGGAAAGCGAAAAGAGTTGAGTTTGGATATTAAAAATTTAATTATTGATGAACATAAAAAAGGAAATTCTCTCCGGAATATAAGTAATTTAGTAAATTTGCAACATTCCACAGTACAATACATTTTAAGCAAGTATAAAAACAGCGGATCTGTTGAAAATGTGCGTGAAGGTATACGAAATATATGAGGTGTACAAATAGTTTTGTCCCTAACTGTATATGGCTTTCAGTGCTTGATTTAACATTTTAAATGGTTAAAATACATTGACAATTTATAAAAATATGCTAAATGCTTTTTAGCACTTTTTTACAGTATTTTTAATTCATTACTATCTGATTTTTGAAATAATTTCTAAATTAATTTTACTGTATACGAAAATATGACTTATTCTTTAAAAAAGAATTTAGCATTGTCATTTGCTGCTGTAGAATAATTTAATAATTACTAGAAAAACTGCTTTGAACTTAAAATTTTATTTAATATTGAATATATTAATTAATATTTACTAGAAGAAAAGTACGTTTTGAAAAAATAAACCAAAAAATACGTTTAGTTATTCACCGATTTCTTATAATACAAAAAAATAAATAACAAAAAAAAAAAAAAAAAAAAAAAAAGAATTCAAATTCAAAAATGGACGTTTTGTTCTGTAGCTCTTCATATGTTAATGTAAATTAAAAAGTGAGACCTTTAAGATTTTTATTTTGGATAAAGTTTGGTATTTGCTTAATCTTTCGGATTAAGCAAATACATTTTTCTATCATAAAAATATAAAAATGTACAAAAGTACTGGAACACTAAAAACCGAAAAAGAAAACGTCAAAGTGTTTTGAAAACATACTTATGTATGAATTTTCTTTAACTTTTTAGCATGTTTTATGTTTTTAACTTTTAATTAAAACTTTAAAAAATTACACAACCAAAAAAAGTGTATTAGTTCAATATTAATTATTTAAAAACGTTACACGCAATTATCAAATCTGTCTTATTTTGTTTACCGTTAATTATCTAAATTAATTTGAACCATTCACCTCCATTAAAAATTAAATATATAAATAATACCTTACAACAAGGTTATTGAAGTAATTTCTACATCTTTTATTTTTCTTTATTACTTTCTTTTAACTTGCAATTTAACAAAAAAAAAAAAAAAAACATTCAAATCATTCAACCCAGAATTTAAATTATAATCATAATGCAACACGACAATATGCATATAAAGTAATTTCACTTTCAATAGAGAAAATTTAATTTTTTATGCATTTTTTTTTACATAATTTAGAAACATAAAATTACAGAAAAGAAAAAATGAACAACTTGTAATAAGTAAATTAAACATAACAAGTAATTACTTCATTTAAAGAAAATGTCATGATTTGTTGTTTGTTTTTAATAAAAAATTATAAATTAAAAAAAAAACCTCCAAACAAATACATATACAATATATAAAGCTAAAAGTAAATGATATAAAAAAATATACTCTCGTTTATAGTTGCTAATTGAATTAAATAAGTTTGAACTTTAGAGGTTTAAATTATTAAAAAAAAAAAAGAATTAAATTAAATAAAATGGAAAATTATGAATAAACATGATTGTTTAAATGAAATGAATTTTAAATAAAAAACCCTGATTTTGGAAGAAATTGTATATTTTGGAGGAAATTGCATAAGTAAATACTTATGTCGTTATTGAAAATTTGAAAATCGCATCATTGGTAATCAACACATGATGCAAAAAATAAAAAAATCTGATCTTTTAGAATTGTAAAAAAATATTTTTTTTCTTCAGTTATCGCTCTCCTGATTCATTAAATTTTGAATACCCTTTAAATCATCAGAGAGATAAAATTTTGATATAAAATGTAATCTTTTTTTTACGCATTCATATTTTAAGACAAGGGCTATAATTTCTTCTAAAATTTCATATATTTAATACTCAATTTTATAAAGTATTATTAAATAATCTGCTAATGAGACCACATCCCTCAGGAGCGAAGCTAATAGGACTCAAAATAGGGCATTTTTATAACATGTGCTGTTTATCTTCTAAAGCTTAAGAGTTATTTGCGTTTAAAATTGCAACTGTTTTAATTTTGCAATCTTGGTCCAGTTTTTTTTTTTTCAAAATATTGCCCAACATTATTGAAGCACAGTGGTTCCAAAATGGTTTTTTTTAAAATAATTCTGTAACTTTTGAACCGTTGAAGATATCATACAGGCATCTACCGGGTCAGCAGGGTAGTGGGTGGCTCTCCAAAGTTGACCATCTCGGTTATGCAATTTTTTCGAAAAATCTCCAAAAATTCATTTATTATATGACAGCATTTTTGCGGTTTTTATTTTAAATAAATTTAATATTTAAAATTTAATATAATTTAAACGATTGTTGATATTTTATTGAAATTTCAGTATAATATGTATAAACTTGTACTTAAATCAGATAATTAAAAAAATTCCCATTTCTTTACATGTTAAAAACAAGCGCGAATGTTATATTTGGCTCGGCCGAATCTATATACCCACCATCAGCTTTTTCAAATTTTGCGTTATATGGGAGGTGGGCGGTAAAGTGGGCGGACCAAGCCCATTTTTGGTTTCCAAGTTTATATCGACCCTTAAACTATTTATAGAAAATTTCGTTATCGTACATGCTTTTGTTTAAGAGATATCAGCAGAAAATTATGAAACGTACACCCTGTGTTTCTAGTTTTCAGCTCATAACTTTTTTATTTATTAACCGATTTTGCCCATTTTCAATAACAAACCTTATGATAAGATAAATATTTATGCCAAATTTCATCCTCCTACGTTGCCCCGTTCGAGCCCTATCTTGCTTTCAACAGACAGACGGACATAGCTAGATCGACTCAGAATCTAACCAGGACCCAGAAAATATATACTTTATGGGGTCTTAGATGATTCCTTCGACATGTTATACACGGAATGTCAAAATCAATATACCCCCCATCTTTTTGATGGTGGGTATAAAAATTACTTTTTTTTATTGAAATGATCACCCTGTCGTTATAAGGGGTCTCCGTCAGAAAATACTATAGCATATAGAGCTATATAATTAAAATAATTTTAAGTCGATCCCAGCTTTTTGCAATTTGAGAACATAACAAAAATAGAAAAACAAATTTTCCAAAATTGACAAAATTTGGATAGGGCTTGTGAGCAGACCTTTGTCCCAAACTCCTCCGGATTTACTTTACACGCATTTGCAATAAGATTTCTTTTAAAAAAATTTAAAAAATGATAAATTCCAGAACAAAAAAAGAAATTTTATCAGTAAATAAATATTGCCACCTTTTTGGAAAAAACTTAAAAATGTACATTTTTTTTTAAAGTTCCAACTTCAGATTAATATCACTTTTTAACGGATTCATATATTTATATGATTCTTGCAGTAATATTATTTAGAATTTTGTAAGGAATCTGGCGAAGTTAGGAGCAATATTAAGCCCGCCAAGTTAAAAAAACCAAAAAAAAAAAAAAAAAAAAAGATTAAAATGAGGTAAACATTTATTTCAACCCGAATACCTCTTAAACTAAAAGCCTACACATGGAAGCGTTTGGTAGAGATTTATAAGGACTATCTATATAAAAAATTTCTTTTCTGTCATATCATAAACGATTTTTCCCAAAAAAATTTGAAAAACCGGCTAGGCGTTTTCCTTCAAATCAACTCGAAAACCCCTCACCTCTGACCATGTGAAATTTATTGAGATATCTCCAACGGTTCCAAAGTTACAGAATTATTTCCAAAAAAAAAAAAAACGTTTTGGAACCACTGTGTGAAGTCAATATAATGATCAAATCCAAAATAAACTATTTTTAAAATTGCAAAATTGCTTGTGTCCTTTTTACCAAATGTGTCTAGACCTTTTTATTTTCTTTAAAATAAATTTTCCTTACAGATCCTGCCGAATTTTATCTATTTTGTGACAAAACTCTAACTCTAGCCTATATGTTCTAAAATTCCATGAATGCAACTGCAAACAAAACGCAGCTTCGGAAATTACCCAGCAAAAATTTGTTGGCTTTTGGTAATGACTACTACTTACTAGACTCATTACCTGGTAATGAGTTGTCATTATTTTTCTCATTTCTTGGAGTAGTGGAATAACTACTTACCAGTAAACAACAAGTTCATTTAGTTCTGCAATGGCTCAGTTGGCTAGAGCGACTGAGTAGCACTCAGAAGTTTCACGGTTCAAACCCAAACTAAACACATCTATTTTTTTATGAAATTATTTTAATTTCTATTGGTATGTTAAAACTATTTACAACGCACGCGAATTTTAACGTATACATGGCGTAGTGAGTAAGACAGTAGTCTATGAAACATGAGCGAAAGTTTTTGCCTAGGTTCAAATCTCAGTTGAGGCAACTTTTTTTTTTTTATTTATTTTTTTTTTTTTTTTATCAATTTTGTAGTTTTGTAGCATTTGTAGTTTTGTAGAATTTGATTAACTACTTATTTGATTGTTTAAAATAAGTACTTTATTCGTGGACATCGCCATATAAAGGTAATGAGTTTTTCACCCGAATTATAAGTAGTTACCGCTTTTTAACAATGTAATATGTTGGCTTACCGGGTAAGTAAAGTTTTTGCTGGGTACTGTGTGTTTTTAAGAGTTTGCCAATAGTTTAATCCAGACTTGCAAAAATAGGACTTTATAAGCAAAATTGAAAAAAAAAATGTTAAAGTCTCTTTGTATAAACCGTTTTTTCATGTTTCCGTACATATATAACAGCTCTTACTTTTTCCATGCTGGCAAATCTATTATTTTAGTTATGTTCTTTTAGTGCTGTAAACGTTGGTTACTTTATTTTGTACTGGGGTATTCTATATGCTTACAACACTTACCCAGCGGTTCTAAAGGTTTCAATTTGACGATGTATTCTTGTTTGGAGGTATTAAAAAAAGAGCATACAAAAGTTCTTTTTTTCAACCCATGGTTCTAATTTTTTATACCTCTTGTTTATTGCTTTTGAAGTACTTCTCTTAAAATTATGTGTATAAAATTTTTTAATAAAAATTCTGTTTTAGCCTTATTAAAAAATAACGAAAATGCTTTTAAATTTTGTAAAATTTTAATTTTTTGTAGAAATTATTAATCTTGTTCCCGCAAAAAATGTATTTATTTTCACTTTTTTTGGAAAAAATTATTAAAAATTTCCAGAAAAGTTCAAAATATGCACTTTGTTCTACTTTTGAAGTAGTGAAAATATTCTTTTTTGGAAGCACTTAATCGTTTTTTTTTTTTTGCTGGGAATTTATGTAATTGGGATCAAGCACAGCCTTTTTGGATGCAATGGGAATGTTTTAGTTCAGAGGTTCTCACAAGACCTTGCTTCAAGATCCCTTTTTGTCATTGCAATGAAAAAATTATGGCTAGAATTTTTTTAAGTAAATTATTATTTGGTTTTAAATAACATTTTATTAAAATAATTATTTGATTTTAATATTTTGTTTTATTGGTTGTAAATATTTTTAAATTCAAAAAAAAAAAAAAAAAACAATTTCCTGTGTTTTGACAATTAAAAATAAAATTTAATTATCGAACCAAAAATTTGAAATAGAATATTTGAAGCATTCGGAAATCTTCTCTAGCTTGAGAAGAGTCATTTCCAGTACCGCTTACGGGCAATAAGATTGTATTTGTTCGAGTGTTTTACATCTCATGTAAATAATTCTTCGTCAACAGTATTATACTATTGATGGCGAAACTTTAAAATGTATCAAACTATATTTGATGTCTTCCAAAGTTATCTTCATTTTCCTAAAGACTTTCCAAATGCAACGATTGATATTTCTGTATCATCTTCTAGTTAACTGGATACGATATGTACGTACATACATATGTATGTCGGAGTTTATTAAATATTTTATTAATAAAAAAATAAATATTTTTTGATAACACAGGGAAACAAAGATTTCATTTATTTTCAGAAAACCGGCCTAATCAGGTATGTGATGAAAACCGATCGTTTTCAAATCGAATCGGTTTGAAAAGATGTGATGAATTTCGAACGATTTCAAAATTTCGAATTTTTCAACAATGATCTATTTTTTATTAAGAACATACAGATCATACGAAAAATAACAATTAATTTTAGAGATATATTAAATATTATCTAATAAAATATAATAGAAAGTGATTTAAATATAAATTTTAAACGAAAATATAAGTACATCGCACATTTTTTCGATTTAAAATCGATTCGTTTTCGAAATCGTTTTCCATCACATACCTGAATATTTCGTTAACTGTTGACCGTATTAAAAAGTAATGTAAGAATGGCTTAAAGACAGTTTTAATTAGATTTTTTTTTTAATAAAATCAGACGAGTCGTTTTTGAGATATGTTTCAATATATGGTGCAAGCTGCTTAATTTTACAAATCGCGATTTATCTCGAGAACTAGAGTCAATTCCAAACAAGTGGATTAGAGGCTTTGTATTTATTAATAACGTGTATTTGACTGAGAAAAAATTACTAAAATTTATGAGAATCCTAGTCAAATTTATGATTTATCAAATACTTATGTAAATAGTAAAAATATTTTAATAAGAAAAAAATATTTTTACTATAAAACATTTACGAATTTGAGAGTTTGCCCAATTTTAGTAAACAATTTTGATTTTATAAATTTAGTAATAGAATAAGAAATTTAATTTTTTCTTATATTGATCAAAACAAGATCGATTATTTGTTCTGATGGACAAAATATCAAAAAACAAAAAATAGTTCTACATAAAAATGTATGTAGCTGAAAATTGTTCTAATAGTTGAAGAGCATCGGATCCAATAAGCGGATAAACTTTGCCATATTTCAAGTAAAAATGGGTTGCATTTTAAATATTTTTGAAATTAATCCATATTCATATTTAACGGGTTTTCTATCTTTAAATTAGAAAGTCGTTTAAGCAAATTTTCTTTTTATAGTCCGCAATCTATTCTTTACTTTTGTCTTTAATTTGGGGATTTTTTGTATAAATATGTCTTACCACTTTTAAATAGTTTCAGGCTTTCATTGGAATTTTTATTTCAACTTCCACCCAATACTAATAAATTGTGTGTTCAAGAATATTTTTCAGGAAATCATTGCAACCCCTCAGGAATGTTCTTACGGACCCTCATATGAGAACCATTGTTCTAGTCTATTGAAAGCCAAATACGGATCTAGAAGTGTTATGGTTGATGGATATGTGACAGTAGGTAATTTGGTATTTATAGAAAGAATAATAGTATATTAGTGTTATGTAGTTATTTTAAAATAAAATTTAAATGAAAGTGCTGAAAAATAAGAAATTGATAACCAATTTTTGTTCTAACAGGATAATATCCCAAATTATTCTGCCACAATTATTTATAGAGCTTTGGTTTCTCTATAACTAAACAAAAATAATAAAAAATCCCCTTATAATTACCAATCTATCTAATATCTGTGCAGTTATTATTTAAATAATGTAAATGTTTGGAATTCCCGAATAATATTGGTATTAAATTAATATTATAAGTGAAATGGAACAAAATGTATCCTGAATATAACAAAATCCTAGTCAAATTTATGATTTATTTGACTTAAACACATGTAAGCGTATTTACAAGAACTATCCATATTTATTATACATATTTTTACAATTAAGTCATAAATTAATGTAAAAAAACAGATGACCTACTTTGGAGTTCCACCCAACCTCTGACCTTCCAGGGATCTGCGCTCCTCCAGCTCGAAAACACCTCAGCTCTAGCCATGTGAAACTTTATTCAAATATCTTTAACTAATCACAAGTTACAGTATTATTTCAACAGCATAATTATTAGAATCCTCCTCCCAATTATCAGGGGCCTTTGGAAACTTGATTTCAATACACAGACAAATTTTGCCCTAACTAAAAGAACATATTAAAACTTTATCATGATTAATAACTGCTCAATGTATTCTAATTAAGATTAAACTTGAAGTAGCGTATACATCAGTAAATATTTGTGATACTAATTTTTACTGATGTATAAAACCAAAAACTATTTAGGCATTAATACAGCCACGAGTGATGTGTCACTTGTATATAAAAAAAAAGTATAAAAAAGTTTGAAAATATGATAAAACTTATATCAGCTGGTAGCAAATATTCAGTACCAATATTTATTAATATATTTTTTTTATGTTTCCATTTTCTATTTAAATATTTAAATTTTTAGCAATAATTTTCATAAATCTTTTCAACAGCAGTCTTATAAATATTTTATAAATAAATAAATGCTTCCGTAATTTCACTTTCATTTAAAAGTTTATCGCACATAAATCTTGTGCCTATTGACAGCTAAACATTGAATAAATACACACAACATAACACAAGACTAAACAACCATAAATAAAGAGTATTTTGTGGCAATCAATCTTTAAAGCTAAACAATTTGCAACTATTATTTTAAACACTGGTAATTTTAAAATTCAAAAAACAACACTCTAACATTTGAACTTTAAACAATTTAGTCAATGGTTAAAAGAAAAAAAAAGAAATGTAAAATTTTTTTCACAAAACAACCACCTGTATGACCTTAACACATGAACTTCCAAAAAAAAAAAACTACTTATGTATAAATAAAAATCGAAACCTGTTCCATGTCTGTAAAAAAACCCAAAATCATTTAAAATACTTTCTACCAATAAATACGTTTATTTACACCAACAATTTTGTTGTTGTTGCATTTAAGCTTTAAGTAGTATTAATGTTGATGATTATTGTTGTTGTTGCTGCCTTGCTGTCTCTTAGACCGGGACCAATACTCGCGAATTGGCAAAATTTTATTTCGTATAGACAAGCGAACATTTTTCGCACGAGTCTTTGATTTTTTTAGTATGTATTTTGTTACCACAACCAACCCAAAGCATAAAATGTAAGATAATGTTGGTGGCTGCTGATGATGATGACGCTGGTAGAGAGTGAAGCAGTGTTTGTTGTTGTTTTTTTGGTAACCCCACTCGATTGTGAAAAGTGAAAGAAAAGGCGGCAGCATTGTTTTCGCTGGTGCAAAAAACAAAAACGTACAAATTTAAAATGAGGAATAAAGAAAAAAAAATATAAATTTAAAAAGAGTGCAGCATAAACAAACAGAGGTTCCCAAACGTTGAAGTATTTAGAGAAGTGGTTAAACACATAGAATAGAAAAAGAAAATGAAAGACATAAGTTGGGCTTATCAAATATACGTATGTACCTCATGGAATTCTTTTATGCTATATTTATTATATCTAACTCTCAGTTACGCCTCTAAATCTTCTTAATATCGTAAACCGGAACTATGTTTTAATCAAAGTTCCGGTTTTCACGAACGCCAAAAATTCAAAGGACAAAATTTAACACAACATGGAACCAATATTATAAAATTTGTATATCATCTCTTTTAGTCGATCTTATACAATAACCAGATAGATAATTTACAGTACAAAAAATAAAAATCTGCTTTTTTTACTTGTGGAATATGTAAATAATCGATATCGAATAAGATGTATTAAAACTGTTAATGATGGCATTCGATAACGACCGATTTTTAACTTATATTTTCTTATTAATTTATTAATGACAAAATCAATATACCCCCCAATGAGCAATAGAAAAGGAAATTGAATATAATTTTTAGTTTTATTTAGTTTTTCCCCCTTTTATACCCACCATCAAAAAGATGGGGCTATATTGATTTTGTCATTCCGGGTGTAACATGTCGAAGGAATCATTTAATATATATTTTCACAAAGTATATATTTTCAGGGTCCTGGTTAGATTCTGAGTCGATCTAGCTATGTCCGTCCGTCTGTTGAAAGCAGGATAGAGCTCGAACGGGACAACGTAGGGGGACGAAATTTGGCACAAATATTAATCTTATATAAGGTTTGTTGGGTATTGAAAATGGGCAAAATCGGATAATAAACAAGTTATGGGCTAAAAACTAGAAACACAGGGTGTCCATTTCATACTTTTCTGCTGATATTTCTTAAACAAAAGCATGTACGATAACGAAATTCTCTATAAATAGTTTAAGGATCGATATAAACTTGGAAACTAAAAATGTGCGTAAAATTTGAAAAAGTTGATGGTGGGTATTTAGATTCGGCCGATCCGAATATAACATTCGCGCTTGTTTTATTTAAATTTTTTTTTTTTTTTTTTTATTTTTTTTTTTTTATTTTGTAATAACATATGTTTTTTGTTTACATTTTCTTATATTCAGTGTTGTAAAACAAATTTATTCAAGTTGTTTACAACACTGAAGAAGAAATATTTCGATAGTAAAATAATTACTATCGAAATTATTTTCGATTCGAAGTTTATTTCAATCACGAGTGCGAAATTACCCCTCAGATGACATCAAAAAAGAATTTAGGTTTATTCACTTAGTATGAATTTTTAATTTCTAATTTTTTGTGATTGAAAAAATTTCATTTGTTAATATTTCTTTTCTCTGAATATTCCTATATAAGTTTAAGAATCTCTGATTTAATATAATAGTCAATATAATTTTGTTTTATAATAATTTAACTAAAAATGAATGCAGTTCATTGACTTGACAAATTAATGTATATGATCAACGTCATCATCATTATATGTGCATTATAATGTGGTGATCATCATCATTAACAAAATAATATAAAACTATTAAATCACATACATATTTCTATGCTTTGTTGAATTTTCAATAAAAAAATCGTAAATCTGATTTTATCAGAATCAATGTTTATTCTATTGACTGTTTTACAAAGATGTTGTAAGGAAAAAACAAAAAATTTAATAAACAAATTGATCTATTTGTTAAGTTTATGATCTCATTTTGTATGATCATTTTTCACTCACTTAGGGGCCATTTATTGCGGACTCTTAGGAGTATCAAATAATGTGTAATAAAATGTGTGCAATAAAATAATTTAAAATTTTTTGTCTACATATTTTTCCTAGTCAATGATAATTTCTTTTAAAAATAAAGAAATAAGTTTATTATATAGTTTGCAACATTTGGGATTACAAATTCGAATTCCATATACTCTAGATTCCATATAGTCTTGTTATACAGTATATTTAGTATACTTTACATTTTAGTATTTATACTTGTCTTTAGTCTAGTCCATAGCCTAATTTATAGTCTAGTCTATAGTCTAGAATATATTCTAGTCTATAGTCTAGTCTTTTTTGCAGGAGGTTTGGTATCTTCGAAAGATGTATCCATGTATATTATGTGCTTTGTATTCTCGTCTTCTTGTGGACATTTTTCATACCTGAAAGTGTCTGAAACTGTGGAGGTAGCTTCAACATCCTCCGTATCAAGCAATGAATTGTGTTAGATAATAATTTATCTCACCATGAGACGATTCATTAATGGGAAATAGTCTATAGTTCCATCGGCTAAAGCAGAATTTTCCCAATGTTTTTGACAGTTTATTTTTCAACTTTCCGAAAATAGTTTCTGGGGGCTTTGTTATTATAGGCCAGTAGTTTGAAAACATTTTCTAGTTCTCTGGCTGAAATATCTATGGAAGTCTTTGCCTTTCCCATTTATTTCCCTCTTGGCCGACTCAATTACAAAGGTTATAGCGTCTAGGGATGACTTTGGCTTGCGAAATCCAAATTGTCTCTCGGAGACACAAGCATTTTCCTATGGTGACCAACAAACATATAGGTCGATATGATTGAGGATCTCCTAGGACTTTTTCCGGTTTAAGTATCAGTATGAGTCTTTGTTTCTTTCATTTGTATCGAATCTAGATATTAGACTTTTTTGTTTAGGTTCTTGTATTGTTCGCAAATAAGTGCGATGTCTATTTGTGTGCTCGCAAATGGTCTGTGTTAAGATATCCTGAGCTGCACAATGGTTTATATTAAGTTGGATGAAGATCATATGGATTTGGTTGTCAAGGTCCATAGTCTATTGGCTATCAATTGTGGTTTGGGTATCAATCCTCAGAAAATAGCACTGGTATTTTTCACAGGGCCAAGGAGAATACCTGCTTTTAACCCACCGAAACTAGGTGGTAGAACTTTGGAACTTTCAAATGGAGCAACATTTTTAGGCGTTTTTTATCCACCGCCACTGAAGCATTGTGCGGAATTCAGGAAATTGAACGATTTCATTTATACATAAAAGAATACGTTTTAAAGACCCAGATAAGGTTGAGCCAAAATGGACAACTGGAAATTAGAGATAATGGCCATTCATCCCTAATTAGAAAATAAGGTTATGAAAATTTAATAACAGATTACATGATAACTGAAACTCGATGTGATAAGGAGATTGCAGCGATTATATCGCCGAGAGTAGACTGGGAACCAATAATCGTAACATAGAAGGTATTGAGGTGTATGTACACTGATGGTTCTAGGAAAGTGAATAGAAAGGGAAGTGAAGTTTTCTGTGAAGTTAGGTATCAAACACAGCTCAAGACTAAAAAACGCTTGTAGTATTTTCCAAGCTGAAATCTTTGCAGTGTCTGAAGCAGCAAGACTAATATCTATGATGCCGATATTTAGGAGCGATATCACAATATACATAGATAGTCAGGGTACCATAAGGGCACTTTGTAATAGGAATATTAGATCAAAGGTGGTCAGCCGTTGTCAACGAACAAGACTTTTTAAAACTGTGCTGGGTACAGGGTCACAATAATATTCAGGGTAACACAATAGCTAATGAACTAGTACAACCAGGAGCAGATATGGAATTAACTAACGAATGTGAGGACATTTATCCTGGACTAGATTATATATATTGAAAAAATAAGAGATAAATTCAAACTGGAAGCCAATGCACTCTGGGATAATTCATCGAGTTATAAGCAGACAAAGGCGTTATGGGAACCAAGGGATAACAATACATTGAGGAAAGTTCTAGATATGGAAAAGAATGAACTGAGAATATTTGTAGGTATTATTACGGGTCATAACGACTTAAAATATGTTCTTAATAACTGCAGTGTATTCATTTTATTTCCTCTGCGAGTGTGCTGCACTATCGCGCTATAGATTTAAATGTTTTGATTCTTATTTTTTTCAGAATCTAGAAGATTTAAGAGGGATAAGCCCATTAAAGACTTTTAAATTTATTAAGGCAACAAAGATATATGTAGCAAGTAATAATGGAGGTCCAGCAACAAGACAATCGAGACCCCGAACGGATTGACAAGGCATCAAAAGATTGACTATAAAGAGAAGGATCTGTGGAGCTTAAGGTACTTATTATATATATATTTTTGTTTTAATTTTTATTTTTTTATTTTTTCTTTGGGGATTCACTATGGATAACCATCATTGGTCTTGTGAACACAAACAGTTCTTTGTGATCCTCTTTCAACCTAACCTATATTCTATTGTCCAATCTATTCAGAAGTGTGATCTATAATTTAATTTATTGTCTATTGTATCAGTTGCAAAATAAATGATAATAACTCTGGATCTTCCAAACTATCGGCCCGACTTGGATAATCGTTAGATGAGAACTAAGGATTTTCTAATATGATTTGCTAGAATATGTAATTAAAGCATAAACAATCTTATAGTGTGTCAAAATTTAACAACTCGAGTGAAAAAAATATTGAAACTTGCATCTTTACAAATATGAATCGATTTTAAATATTTTTACATTTTTGTATTCTACAATACAAGGTAAAACTTTTTATTAACTACATTTTCTCTTATAGTTTAAAATATATTCTACTTCAAATTTGATTTTGAATCTTTTGGCATTTTCAACTTTTTTACCATTTTTGGCCCATAACTTTCTTTATAAAAAGTATTTTTTAACAAATTAAATTTCAGATAATTGTGTAAATAATGTTAAGAGCCAGAAGTATTAATTATTTAAATTTAATAAGTCGAAAAAATTTCTTAAAACCAAAATTTGAAACATCTTTTTTCCAAAAGGTAACTTTGTTTAATTAAATGTTAATAAAATTGGAAAAAGTTAAATGTTTTTCAACATTTATTGAAAGACTAGACCTTGAGAAAGTATACAAGTACAATTTTATAAAATTTTTACCGAGCACCTCTACACCCAGCAGTAGTTAAATATTATTATTTTGTGAAAAAAAAAGTTTTTGAGTCTGTAAAACAAAAGCCATTAATCATTTTGGTATTCATTCGTATCACAATAACTAGAACAATAATATGTTTAAGTTTGTAACAAAAATTATGACAATTTAGAGGTCAGTTTTCATAAACTGATTTTGTTATTAACATCTCTTTTTATAAAATATTTATATAACTTTTAAGTTTTCCTATAGAGTACTTTAACTTCGTCCATTTAATTTTAATATATATTTTATTTAGTTGTTTTCAATTATTTAAATTATGCCATACACACGCACTGTCTACTCTTAAAATACAAACAGTTCACATGTTTTATTACTTTTTTCATATTTTTTTTCTTTGTTTTAACAATTGGCCTCATCTCACTCCTTCCTTGTCTGTTCAAAATGGCTGTCATTTAAATTAAAATTTCTTTAATTTTTTTTTTTATGAAATGATATCATTTGAATTTGTAATCGTAGACAATGATACATACCCATATGTAGTTGTATTCATATGTGTGTGCACCATAATATTTCTATTATTTTACTCGACCATAATTTGTTTTATGTCCAAAGGGAACACTTATCACATCCAACTACTTGTACAGTTGCTGTACTAGTTGATCTGTTCAATTGTTTGAGGATTTACAAGCACAATTATAATGTATTTTGTGGTATTGTGGTTGGAGAGCAGCTCCTCCCCATCACCCTTCAAAAAATTGCAGTTTAACACATGTTTAATTATTTGCTATGTCAATATAGTAAATGTTCTGTTCATGAGCAGAGAGAAAGACAGACAGACAAAAAGTATATAAAGATAAAAAAAAGTACTTAACACTTTATCATTGTTAATGATCATATAGAATGTATCATATGATCGGACTTTTGCATCATCATTAGCGCCATTTGTTAATTTAAATAAACAGAAAAACTAAAATTTAAAAAATATTCTCACGCGAGGGTGCAGAAGTGTGGTTGGTGTTAGTTTCTAGAATGATTAATTTGTTTAATTGGTTTTTAGGATCAATTTCTCTATGTCAAAGAAATGTCAATCAATTTGTTTAACCCATTTAAAATGTTGCTCTTTTACTCTCTTTAAAATTTAAAATCTTTGAAATCTTTTATTTTTTTGTCGTAAATATTTAAACAAGTGTGACGAATTTTATAGCATCATTAGGAAAGCAAAATATTTTAATAAAAATTATATGGTACATAGAGTTAAAGCTTTAAATGAATTAAAAAAAGAGATTCAATATTTAACAAACTTATAGAAACTTAGGAGCATAGTCACCATTAACAAATCTAAAACAATAAAATATTTTGTTAGAATATCTACTCATAAATACATAAGTATATATTAAATAATTCCAATAATATATCATTTATAATATAATCTTTGAATTAATTTTCTACTTGTAGAATATAATATTTACTACAAAAATAAAAGTGCTAATAAATGTAGAAAAAGACTTGACTTACTTTTTTTTAAATTAATTTAATTAACACATACCTAACAGGCATAGTATTACATAATAGATTAACTATTTAATACATAATGAATACAAATATGTACGAACATATGTATGTATTTATAACACTCTTACTTTTTATTAAACAAATTTGTGTTGTAAAGATATTAATAATGAAGAGCAAACTCAATAATGAATTAAAAAAATATTTAATGTTTTAATATTTAAAAATTTAATGTCTCATAACTTCATTTGTTAAATGTAATAAAAAAGCAATTCCAAAATAAGTATATAATGGAAAGAAAATATATTAGTTCCCAGAAAAAAAGAAGGTTCCCTTCATGACTAAAAACCCTCTAAAATACGCTTCCTTGTTGAAATCTTAACAAAATAATAGATTTAAGCCGATTTCCTTCTTTTGTTTTATACAACTTGAATCATGAAAAGCTATTTTAATAGTCGTTTGAGTTAACTAAATTTTCAAAAAGAGCTTTTATTAAAAATTTACTTAAAGTTTTAATTACTCAAATTTTCGTTATTAGCAAAATACCACTTTTAAATTCTTCAAATAATTATTTCTAATAAATTGTTCAAATAATTCAAAAAAAACATTATTCGAATGAATACCTTTGTATTTACTTATTAGACAACAATAGTGGAGGGTCGTGCTCGACTTGTAATTTCTCAAGGGGTCGTGAAGCTGTTGCTTGTGAGAACCTCTGCGCTAGAGACTTTATTTTTTCACCGAAAATTCGAAGTTTTTGCTGAAGGAATAAACACAATCGGTCCATTAGTAAAACGGATTTTTAGATTTTTGGAAGCTCCTATACACAGACTTTGTTGTTATACTGAGCGGTCACAAATAATTTTCTAAAATTTTGATTTTTTGAGTCAACCAAATGGACCCAAAAGCAACCGAGTTTTTGGCCGGAATTATCTCAGATATCGGCCAAAACGTGTTTTTGGACTTTTTGAAGACTCAATACAAAGTACGGTCTGTGTTCTTGCACAGATATGTCACAAATATCTTTTCGAATTCTTTAATTTAATTGATCAATTAATCGGTCCGTATATTTTCAAAAGACCCTTTTTTATTTAAATTAATGTAAAAATTTGGTTTTGTTGTTTCATTAACTTTAAAATATAATAATTTTGATATAACATCCCAACTTGGGTGAAGGGTATATAGGATTCATCACAGCCGAATATAGCACTAGATCTTGTTTTTTTAATCGCTCAATATTTTCATAGTTAATGATCAAAATTCATCCAATTTTTATTTTTATTTTTTTATTTATTTCTGAATAATTCCGAAAATATTTAACGGATAAAAATATAAAATAAATTTAAACAAGTGAAGGTATTCTTATTTTTCTTGCTGAAAACTATCGCGAAGTATAAATGATGTTAATATTGATGTCAAATGAAAGCATTTTAATTGCTTAATACTAAAATATTTTAAGGACTTGTATGGGCCAAAGGACATATTCTTAACCTCAAAAATAAAACCCACATATTTAGCATTACTATTCAAATTTTGATATACCCAATATACCTTAGAACGATATGATAGCGAAAACGATATCATATTAGGTGCCGATTATAATATCATATTGTATTGCATAAAACGATATTATTATGATATTGATATTTCGAAATATTTCGTTTTAATAAAATAAAAAAAAAATATCATTTGGAAAAAACTTCAAATAAAAATAAAAATTTTTCAACATACAAAAACAAGCTGGGAATCAAATACAAAAAATTCAATAGTTTACAGATTTTTATTAGTAAAACCAAGTTTTTTAGGTATTTAATTGCAGAAATATGTATGAGTCCAAGGAATAATCATATTTGCAAATGTTGTTGATAATATTTGCATTAAATATATCATGTATGATGATTTTTATATCTTTTTATATATTTATTTAGGATTTTTTCTCATTTTAGCTGATTATGGTTCTTTTTATATTATTATATTAATTATATTTAGTATATTTAAATGCAAATAAACATAATTTTTAGTATTGAATAGCATTCAGAACAAAATTTGGTTCATGACGATTTTACTATCATTATTTTTGGAAATAACGATACCGAAAACGATATCATAATTTTATGGAAAAAACGATATCATAAGGAAAGGTGCACTTTAGTCCGTAAAAACTATCGTTATAGACTCGAAAACGATTATCACTAGTGATAGTTTTTATCACCTAGATGATATCGTTATAATATCTTTTGGTTTATTGGGAATAAAATCAATTTTCGATGTGAATATTATCATTAAACAAGAAACAAGTTAAATATTTTGCTAAAATTCACTTTTAAAAAATTAAAATCGCGCTCTTTGTTACGACTATTATTATGAGTACTAATGTTCAAACGACTATATTTCTAAACTAAAACCGATATTCACTTAGTTTTTTCAGCGAATGAATTATGGATTTTCAAACTTACAATTTTTAAAAATATTTTAATTTTATTTACTACTTTTGTAAAGAAGTATGTTAACTTTAACTTCATATATCTCAGTAAATACTGCAGATATTGATATGATTTTTTTGGTGTGTAATAATAAATGTGTCCTAACTATTCTATTCTATTATAATTTGGTTAGGTTAAAAATCAATACTGAAAATATTGTATTCTATTTAAAAGAAATCATAGCATAATAAAATATATTTTTTGGGAAATTCTATGTTCAATGGACTGGAACTGAAAAGTTCCAAAGAATTCTAATTTAAAAATAGGATTGTTATATAAAATAACATCTATAAAATTATATTTGAGAATATTAGCTCATATTAGAAAATTTTAAGAATTATTTAAATATTTTATGGTAATGGCTGAAAATTTGTGATGCAAATATTATTCTTAGATTGGTGTGATTAGATTTTGCTACGTCTACTTTAAAAATATGTTTTATTTTAATAAAATGTACTAAAATATGTCCAAAATTCATACAAAGCTAAATCGACTCAGAATCTAACCAGGACCCAGAAAATATATACTTTATGCGGTCTTAAATGATTTTTTCGATTTGTTACACACGGAATGACAAAATTAATATATTTGATGGTGGGTATAAAAAATAAAGTGGCCACTATCCATGAATGACATACAGGTAAAGCTTTAAGTTTTGAAAGGAAGTATCGATGTATAGTGGTTATAGCAGAGCTCTAAATTTTGGTTATGTAAAAGAGATCCAAACTATAAAATAGTTTTTTTAAATTAAAGTTTGTAGTCTTAGGCAGAAATAGGAAAGAATTTAATGGGTTAATTCTCAGTCAAAGTCATTCACAATGGAATTTTAGGATCTCCGACTGAAACATATTAAGATAACATAACTTAGATCTCTTAAAATCAACCATTAACTATTCTATAAATTTTGCAATCAAAATTAATTAATCACTGCAAAAAGTTTACAATTTTATGCTCCGCATAAATAATAAAAATTGTATGTTTTTGTCTGAGCAAAATATTTTTTTTAAAGACTTGATGCATATGCAATTGATTGTTGATTAATGCGTACAACAAACGAACACATGCCGCACTCAAATATGATTTTATGAGGCAAACAAAGAAACAACAAAAATACGTATAAAATTCTTCTATTTACAAGTTCTTTTGTTCAGACACATTCGTTTCTATTTAAATTGCTAAATATCAGTTAAAATTCTAGCAAACAAACTCAATGACTTAATTTGATATTATGAATTGAGTACTAGACATTTTGCAGTTGAATTTAATGAAGCATATTCTGTAGACTCATAGATACAATACATACATACATAAATACATACATACATATATACGCTTGTAAGTAAGTGTAGGAGCTGCTGACTGGGCTGTTGTTCCCCTTATTGCGTGCCACATTTTTATTTTGTTTTTTAATGTGTAAATTGTTCAAAGACATAAAGGGGGAAACAAATAAAGCAACAACAAAATATTAAAGTACATAATTGTATCTTAAAGATACAAATCAAATGTTCTATACAATGAATTGTATCACACACTCACTCGTAGTTGTAGTAAGTAAATTTACTTGTTTTTACACTTTAATAAATATTTTTGACTGCAAATAAAATGTGTTCGTTTTTTATTCATTTAAATTTTAATAAATATTGTTAGTGTTTGTGTACTTTTGTGCGAGTATCTCAAGTAAGTGTAGCGTTTAAGTATAAATCTTACGGATACTCGTTGATATAACTAAATTCTCGTTGATTTTTTTATAACAATTTTCTTCTTTTTTTTTTCATTCGTTTTTGTTTATTTTGGTCGTTTAAGTTGCAATTTATTCATTGAATATAATTTTCAATTTTATTTACATTTTGATGATTGTAAATTAACTCTGACGACAAATTTATAAAGAACGAGAGAAGAGAAACGATAAAAGGCAGCCAGCCAACAAATAAACCCATGATTAGAACTGAAAAACTAGACGTTTTGTGAAGGAGGTACTTTATGAATAAAAAGAAATTATAATAAAGCAAAAGCATAGAACTTATTAAAATCTTGCTTATTTAGTTAGTGACTATTATTTGAATGATTATGTACATTTATTAGTTTAATTTTTGGTTGCTCATTTTATTTTTCTAACAAGTAATATTTACATATTTGAATTTGTCACTTTAAGTTAAACTTAAATAAATTTAGTTTAAAACCAGACAATTAGGAAAACGTCTACAAATTAAGTTGAACTAATTGTGTACCTTTTAATGAGTCTAGTCTTTAATTAACAGCAAGTTTATATGAAAATTTACATTCTTTGACCCAAATTAGGTCAAATATTTATTAATGAAATATATATATATTCAGAATTTTAGTTACAATAATTTTTTTTATCTAAATAAGAAAAACAAATAATCTTGAATTATTTTTTATCACAATAAGTTTTGTCTGGAATATTAAATTAAACTACGTCTGTTTTGGTTGCTAATTTAAAATACGTTTGTTTGCTTTTCTTTAAATAGAACACGTACAAATATTTCTTAACACAATTGGATAATTAATAAATAATTGAAAAAAAATCTTAATGTTTACAATTTACATATAAAGGTGTGATTTCAAAAAAGGCGTAAAATCTAATTTGAAAATAATAATCCTCTTATAGAAATTCAAAGCAAATAGAAAATATTTATATATTGAAACAATTTTTCTACAATAATATATAATGATAATGTCTTAAAATAGATATAGTAGAATAAATAAAATAAATATTTATTATGTAAAAAATGCGACTATCAAATAATTTTTTAATAAGAATTTTTCGTTAATAGACTGCTTAGTGGGAACTTTTGCGAAATAAATGGTATTAAATCTGGATCCTTTAAACTGAGACATTGATAGAAGTTGGGCTTTCAGAATATTAAATGAACACCTCGAGAGTGGAAACTTTTACAAATATAAACCGATTTCAAATATTTTTACATTTCTAAATTCTAAAAAAAATAAAAAAATCTCTTATGTTTTAAAATTCGAAACTTTAATTTTTAATTTTTGGCCTGGATTTTTTTTTTTTTTGGTTGTTTTTCTAACATGTTTTTAAAAATATGGTGAAATTCTCTATTTCCAATTATCTTTTTAAAATCAAAATTTTTGAAAAGGTCTCAAAAAAGGTAAAAAAAACCATTTTATATTTATATCTTTCCAGAGCTTATTGATCTTCCTAGAGGTGGTCGAAAATTATAATTCGGCTTACTTATAAAATTATTTGTCCTACAAATCGTAACGGACCCAGATTTTGAAATTTTTATCAGGGAGCGGACATAATCGGATTTATGTGTCTTTTTCAAAGAATTTTTTCACTTTCCAGAGCTTTCTGAAGCTTCCATAAGTGATAAAAAACTAAAAATCGGATTACTTATAAATCTATTCATCCTACAAATCCTAATGAAACCAGATTTTTCTATCAGGGAACGGAGATAAACGATTTTTTTTTTTTGAGGTCTGTTTTTGGTTTTGAGAAATTTTGATTTGCTCTCCAAATCATATCGAAAACTGATTTTACATTTTGGTCAAGAAAGCCATTTACATCGATCGTTTTTTTTTTTTTTTTTTTTTTGGTTTCAAAAATTTTGCTAATTTAGTACCTTTATCATTATTATCCCATCAGATTCTAACTGCTTCAAATCTTTAACTTCGATTAGGGAAAGGAAAAGCTTTAAAATATTTTTGTTTTTTTGTGCATATTTTCATTATTAGAATATTATTTTTCCTGTCATTGCACGTTGGGGTAGAATGTGTCAAAAGTGGCGATTAATTGAATTTTTAAATTTAAGTTTTTGTAATAAAGTTTGGTACCAAATAAAAATACACAAAATTATCTGTCAATACCAATTAAAATCTTTAGGCTAGGTTGTGTTGTTTTTTTATAAGAATCTGTCAAAGTTAAATTTTTTTTTACATTTTTGAAAAAGAGTAAAAATTTAAATATTCATCAATTTTTTAATTTAAAATAGCACAGTAAACTTCAGGTATTTAAGATTATTTTTCTTCAAGTATTTGTAAATTATATTTTGTCCTAATATTTTTGTTATGTTTTTTGTAAATTTTACTTAAATACGCTAATTTTCAAATTTCATGGAATGCAACTTAAAATGTTACAGGATGTTTGTTCTGAAAATTTTCTTAAAAATAGCACTATTGTCCACTTTAATATTATGAAAAAAAAAAAAATCGTGCGACGATTTGAGAAATATTTTTTTTCAAAAAAACTCCAGTAGATTTCACACGAAAAAAAAAAAGCTTAAGTGCAGACTTTATCAAACATTAAACAGTGAGGCATAATGGAAATAAATTTGTAACTTCCAATCGGCTGATTGGATTTACATGAAATTTTACATAGTCGTAGCAGAGGATAGTAACATTTTGAGTTTAGAAGCACGAAAATAGGGTACTAATGTCATAGAAAATGTTTAACCACTAGAGAATTTTTGTTCCTTACCTGATTTCCAAGATTTTTATATCGCCTTAAAGTCCTTCATAAATCCATTAGAAAACATGCTAGCATGTACTATTTTTCTTATATATTCTTCGAGATATATTCATTTGAAATTTCAACAATCTCAACTTCGCAAGATGTTGGTCAAGTCTTTTTCATATTTTTTTTTTTTTGCAGTTTATTAAAAAATAAAATATTCTATTGAATAAAGAAAATTTGATATCTTCATTGAGTCAGAAAATAAACGATTTTGAATTGGAAAGTTTGCAAAAATTAATAAACAGACGAACGGAATGACAGACACTAGAATTCTTTCAAAAAAAGTTCTAAAATTTCTAAAATATATTATTTTTTACTTCTTGACCAATATAAAAACTAAATCTAAACTAAGGTATTGATATCACCTATCCCTGAATTAAGAGTCATTTTCGACCCATTTAACCCAAATGTATATATACTTTTGCAAATTTGTTTAGAAGTAACGAAATCAACAATACATTTTTACAGGCTAAAATATGTGTACTTTTGTTAAAAAATTGATAATTTTCCACCATTGTTAAAAATTTTTTTTTTCAAAATTACAATTACACACTTTCTTAAAGTCAAGCCTTTCAGAAAATGTTAGAAAATATTGAACATCTTTATTTTTTTTTATTAAAATATATATATATAAATATATATATATATATATATATATATATATATATATATATATATATATATATATATATATATATATATATATATATATATATATATATTAGAGTGTCTCGTAGAAAAAAATATCGAAGGAAAATTTTTAAAATTTATCATCGATTCCCTACCAGCTGGTAGGGTATCAAAAAATTCGTAATTTTTATCCAGTTATAAAAAAAAATTAAAAAAATTTTCGCAAAATGTGGGTCCATAAACAGTCATTTTAGTACATCATGCAAAAAAAGTTCGATGTGTTTGTGCTGATGTTTGTAAAACCCGAAACTACCAACCAACTTTATACTAATAGGTTTAGAATCACTTTCTGAGTCGATTTAACGATGTTTGCCCGTCCGTCTGTCTGACCGTCTATCCGTCCATGTAAACCTTGTAATCAAACTACAGGTCTTAATTTTGAACATAAATTAATAAGGTTTCATATAGTCCAAGGACGAAGCCTACTGTCTGTTATGATCGATACATTATTTCACCTAGGTTCCATATAAACGTCCTCCCGGAAAAGGGGTTTAACGATCATAGATCCCTTAAATACAGCAATATTTTAATGAAACTTGGTACATATAAGTCTAAATATATGTACAGAATTTAAGGAAGATCGGTCCATAATTGACCATAGCTCCCATATAAACACCTTTTCAGGAAATCACTTTAACGGACATAAATGCCATTAAAATGTTAATATCAAGTTAATATTTTACACAAATAAGTTTTATATAAAACTGTGCCAAATTTTACGAAGATCAGTTCATAATTTACCTTAGCTCCCATATAAGGCCCTCTTTCGGGAATCACCCAAAGGTGTATAAATTCATATAAATGTTAGTACGAACGCAATATTTTGTATTCTTATATTTTATTTTACACTTAATATAAGTACCTATCCACAATTGGTCCCAAGTCTAATAAAAGACCCCTTCCTGAATTTTGATGTACACAATAGTGTAGGGTATCATATGGTCGAGCTTGATTGGCTTATCTTTCTTTCACGTTTTTAATGTAAAATGAATAAGAATTTCATAATTTCTTTTTCCTACATAGAAATCCCAAAAAACCGTTTCCACGAGACACTCTTATATACATACATACATATAATATAGATCAGATTCAAAATTTTGACTTCAAAAGTTTTTTTTTTTTCTAAATACACAGGTCAACAAAATCGCAAACAATATATCGGGAATAATTCTGCAAAATTATTATTCCTTAAAAAAAATCTATAATTTCTCAATTAACCCTCATAAAACCATGGAAAAATGAGGGAGGAGTGGAAGTAAAGGAAAAATTTATATTTGATATATTTAATACATCACCGTATATTTTTCAAAAATAGTAAAATTTTTTAAACCGTATTGACAGAAAATGCGGACACCAAAAGTAAAAAAATAAAAAATAAAAATCCATGTTTAAATAACAAAGTTAACAAAAAATTAGAAAAATATTACACAGTAAATAATTTTGTTTAATTCTTACTCTTTAAACTTAATGTAGTGAAAAAGGTTTAATGAGAAATTTCCATCACATCACACTTTTAACTCATTGATTTCCAATGGAAATTTTTGGGTTATAAATTTTCTGGGTAATAGATAAAGCAAATTATGGAGCAGAAATAATGCAAATTTCTCCTCTGCAATTACTACTTACCCCTAATTATACCCTACACCACCATATAGTAGGAGTATTATGCGTTTGCCCTGATGATTGTAACGCATAGAAAAAGTCTTCGGACTCCCACTTTAAAGTATACCGTTCGATTCAGAATTACTCGATTTAGCTATGTCCGTTCGTCCGTCTGGTCGGCTGACTGTCAATTTATATCTCCGTTTATATGTCCGTCCGTCTGGTCGGCAGCCAATTTATATCTTACACCACCTAAAGTAGTGTATGATATAAAAATAATAAAATGTTATCCGTTTTTAAATATTTTAAAATCCTCGCACAAATCTTGTTAGGCCCAATGGAAAATATACTGCATTTGTTATTTATCTCCTATAGTTTTCAAGTTATTTGCATTTGAAATTTAAATTTTGCCAAATCTTGTTCCAGTTTTTTTCAATATATTTTCATCAGATGTTCTAATTTGTTAAAGAACAAAGTGAACTATACAAAAAAAATTAAGTCGTTTTATTTTATGAACCCAAAAGTAAACAATTTTAAAATTGAAAATTGCAAAAAATATGTTTTTTTTTATGCAGAAAAAACATCTGCACTTCTTTTTTATAAAATAAAGTCTTTTTTAAGAACATAAATATCAATTTTATTCTTTTTTGAAAGGTATCTTCGCGGAGATAATTTTAGAGTAGAAGTACAGACCTTCAAAATTTTTACTTTAGCCTATATGTTCAAAAATCCCAAAACATGAATCTATAAACAGAATGTAGTTTCAGAATCTCCGATATATTCTAAAGAGTTTGTCAAAGCCTTTTCCAGACCTGCAACAAATATCGTGTTACTCTATTTAGAACTCAAATCGGTCCGCTCCTAAGGGGCTAATCTTCCACTAAATTTTTGTCGATAAGAACCAAACGACAAAACTGTGTATAGCAGAAACTATGAGTGTTTCACCTTTGTTTATATTTTTGGAAACAGTCACCTAAGAAAGACTGTATTCTTTAGATAACTTTTTTTTATTTATTTTTTTTAAGATTAAGCACATTGAAAGAAAACTTTATTTTTAAACAGCTTTATAAAAGAAAATCTTTTTTTTAATTCTTTTGGCAGTACTACCTAGACAACTCTTCCATGATCTGGATTGTCTCAATGACATGCCACTTTCAAACCTGATTGGATTTGTTAGGAGTACGGGTTGGTTTCTGGATAAACCAACGGAAAGTTAGTTTTTTTGTTTATGGAAAGGGAGAGGAGTTTTCTTCTCAAATAGGGCATCACAATGGGCCTAATGGCCTCCGAGTGCACTCGCTATGGCGGGCGACCCTTATAACCTAACCTAACCTAACCTTGGCAGTACTAGTACATATAGACATTCTACTTAAATAAAAAATTGTATAATTTTTTAAGGTTACATAGACATTTCGCAATAAAACATTTGTTGAAAAATATATAAAATTAAAAAAAAGATTACCTGACAAACAATAATTTGTTGAAAAATAACATAACAATTTCTTATATTTCTTAACACAGCAGGTCCAGTAGAACTATTGTCAACATCTTAGTATAAAGAAAGAAAGATTCAGCACATGCTACAATCTTGTCAAGTTGCATTTGTCCATTTGTATTTTTATTTTCATTTTACCACACCATCGCCCCCCTTTTCTTACGGACAGTCACTTACAAAAAAAAAGTACTTACATCAACTGGTTTCAGTTATTATTTGTTGTTTTTTTTTTTATCATTATTGTGTATTTATTGTTTTTTATTTTTTGTTGCATTTAAGTAGTTACTAAAAAGACATCTTCGGAGAAATTTTTTTCCATAGAGTTTTTTTCTTATTGCCCAAAAGGAGAAACTTCATGCCTCAAATGTTCAATCAAGATGCGTTGTATATTTCTCAATGTTTTGTAGCAAAATGAATGTAAAGAAACTTTAATGTTTCCTATGGTAAAACATAAACATTTATACTTAAATAAATATTTTATATCTTTTGGAAATTATTTTCTTTATACTGAGTTTTTTTAACACATTAAAGAGATAGATACACCTGATTTGTATTAATATTTTCGTATATTTGTAAAATGTAAAATAAAAGCATTTTTTATGTCTTAAAATTTTTAGGAAAACAATATTTATTTCTTATTATAATTCTTTTGAAATCCAATGAACCTTAAATTTTGTAATGATCAAAGATAAATGATGTTTGCAATGAAATTAACCCTTAAAAGAAAATGAAAGTAATATTTAGACCCTTGGGCAAATATAGTTTTACTTATTACATAGAGTGAAAATATTTTATGTTAATGGTCTGTTAATATTTAAATTTGAAGTTTTTGTTTTACAAATGTTGCAGCGAAATTCAAATATAAGTTTAGAAAGAGATTAATGAATATCTTTTTATATTATTTATTAGAGATTTGTCAATGCGTTTGTTATTTCTACAATATTTAATTGGGAATTTATAAAGTATTTTATATTTAGGAAGCCTTCTTTAGTTTTTTTCCGAAGTCCCAAGATATCTTTAAGACAAGTGTAATAATTAGGGAGAGGATATTCATATTAATACATGTTGTTATCGATAATTCTAATACCGATAGCGATTAAATACCGTTTTAAATTGGTTAGCGTAACCGATACCGAAATAATTATTTTTTCAAAAATACCGGTATTCAGAAACCGTTTCCCTCTGTATCTAAAATAACGGTATATACCGTTATTTTAGTTTCGGGTTTTAAAAATATTATTTTATATATAATATGGTATTTTAAGAAAATTAAATTAATTAATAATTTAACATATTGCAGAGAATTATGGCTTCCATAAAAGTTTTCAGAGACTGCGTGAACGTTGCCCAAGCTTCTATTCTTACATACATTCATTTTGAAATTAATAATAGGTTATTGGTTAACTGTTTGATATTTATTTCTATGAAGATTTTCTTCTTAATTTTGGTTTCTCCGAAAGAACGAAAAATTTCCTTCAGAAGATTACATCTTCGATTAAAGCAGTAACAATGCATTTGTCGACCAGAGATTGAATTACATTTGAATTTCTCATTCTCATTTATAAATGATTATGGCGCGGCGTTTTAATCCATTTCAACTTTAACAAGCGCGAATGTTATATTCGGCTCGGGCGAATCTATATACCCACAATCAAATTTTACGTTATATGGGAGGGGTGGTAAAGTGGGGGACCAAGCACATTTTTGTTTCCGAGTTTACATTGGTCCTTGAACTATTTGAACACAATTTCATTGAAGTTTCACCTTATATTTCCAAGTTTATGTCGACCCTCAAACTATTTATATAAAATTTCGTTATCGTACATGCTTTTGTTTAAGAGATATCAGCAGAAAATTATGAAACGGACACCCTGTGTTTCTAGTTTTTAGCCCATAACTTTTTATTAACCGATTTTGCCCATTTTCAATACCAAATAAACTTTGTATAAGATAAATATTTGTGCCAAATTTCGTTCGCCTACGTTGCCCTGTTCGAGCCCTATCCTGCTTTCAACAGACAGACGGACGGCCATAGCTAGATCGACTCAGATTTTAACCAGGACCCAGAAAATATATACTTTGTGGGGTCTTAGATGATTCCTTCGACATGTTACACACGGAATGACAAAGTCAATATAACCCATCTTTTTGATGGTGGGTATAAAAACTTCTAGTAAGTAAATTAGGTAATGGGGAGTTAGGGACTTAATTAGTCTGTAATTAAAATATTAGCTCTTACTCTAAACTAAAAAGTTGGGCGTATATTGATTTTTTCATTCCGTGTGTAACATGTCGAAAGAATCATTTAAGACCCCATAAAGAATATATTTTCTGGGTTAGATTCTGAGTCGATCTAGCTATGTCCATCCGTCTGTTCGTCTCGAACGGGACAACGTAGGGTTACGAAATTTGGCACAAATATTTATCTTGTATAAGGTTTGTTTTGGATTGAAAATGAGCAAAATCGGTTAATCAACTCGAACAATCGGACAGACATAGCTAGATTGACTCAGAATCTTAACAGAACCCAGAAAGTATATACATGTTACACATGGAATGATAAACTCAATATACCCCCATCTTTTTGATGGTGGGTATAAAAATATCTAAATGACTACGCATTGTTATGAAAAATATGCATTTTTCACTACATTCTTCAGTAAAATGTCTGATTCGAATAGATAACTAAAAAAGGTAGTTTTTAAATAAACCGGAAAAAACTTGCATTTGTATGGAAATCTGCCCCCCTAATTATTAGCTTCTATAGTCTACCGAGGCTATGGTTAGTAATCTGGGAACTGTCATTTAACCTTAAAGGCATTTGAAAAAAAAACATGTTTTATACAGAATAAAATAAAATAAGAAACTAAGAAAGAAAAATTCTGTTTTACTCCATCCCTACAAACATTTGGAAGATATCTTCCTAGAAGATATTTACGTAATATCTTCATTTTATTATATGGAAGAAAATCATCAAAGCAATATTTTTATAATATTATATTTTTATCAGTTTAGAGAAAATTAGGAAACAAACACAAAAAATAGATAAAATTTGTATTTTTTGTCATTTATAAAATAAAATTTATCATCAAATTATCGCTCTTTTTTCAGTAAGGGGATTATCTCCTCCGCAATAAATTGACGATATCTCATTGAAATCATTTAGAAGAAATTAACGCAATACATACTTTTATTTTTCAGTCACATTTTTTCATTTATCGAAAAATTATTTAGAAATTAAAAAAATATTAGAAATTATATGTCTCTTTGAAAAAAAAAAATATATATATTTTATGTGAGCGTGCAAATTTTACAGGCCTTATGATGTGACAATATATATGCATGATTTACAAGATGGTAAAGCATTGTAATCATATTATTTTTAGATATCTTTAGCAATTTATTATTTATACATTTTATTATTATCACATCTTCCAGAAGATTATCTGGCATTATCGTCCTTTTTTCACCGAGATGATTATCTAGCAATATTGCTTATTTTTCATCCAGGCGTATCGATTTCTTATTGCTTAGATGTATTACCAGTGACGCACAATCTCTCCCGATGGGGGAAACTTCCGCAATACGAATATGAATATTGCCGCAATAAATTTTTTCTTCTAAGCAATACGATTTCGAATCATTTTCGTATTACTTTGTTTGTAGAGATTATTTCACTAATATTTTGATCGCTTTGTTTTTCACTTAAATATAAATTTTTACAACAATTAAATATCTTTATTTTATATAAGTATGTTTAACTAAAATGTCAAATGAAAATGTAAAATAACAATTTTTAAGATTATCATTCCATGTTTTGGTTATGATTCAACTTTTTATTTTATTTTTGGTGTTGTAAAACTTTAATATTAATAATAAATAATTTAAAGCAGCTGATAAGAACATTATTTGTATATTAATTTAAGAATTAAAGCAGAAAAACTAAAATATATTTTTAATTTAAAACTTACGCTGTTGTTGAACCACCACGCGGCATTTTGTTGAGATGACGATCGCGCATTTACACAGAAAAAACAAACGTTTTATTTAGTTGATAAATTGATTTTTTTTATAATATATTTCTTTTTAAAATTTTTTTTAAGTTATTTGCTCTAAACTGATTTGCGAAGATTTTCAATTCAATACGCTTAAGAAAAATTGGCAAAACAAAAAATACACTCTTGCTCTCTCTCTTAATGAAAATTTAAATATTAAATAAATATATTTAAAAAAAACAAACCAACGTCACTAAGTTAATGATGTTGACGGTGAATGCGACTGAAAATGATAATTATGATGATTTAACTAAAATTAAAATATTTTTTGGCATCATTTAAAAATAAAACACAATTTTATAAACGATTGTTTTTATCTTTTTGAAATACTGTAAAATAAAAAAGAAAGGAAATTCCACAATTATTTATTTGTTTAAATATTTAGTTTTTCTTCTGTTTTATTATTTTTTTTTTTATTTAGACATTTTTCAAGTTCTTGATTATATTAATTTAAAATTTGAACACTCGTTTAACTAATAATTTCCGTTAGAAAAATTTTTATATAAAATAATAATTAATTATTATTATTTTTTATTAATTTTTGTTTTCCATCCGTAGTTAAAAACACAATTGTTTGAATATTTCTAGCTAAAGTTCTAAATTAAAATAAAAATTCATTTAATTTTCAAGTATATGTGTAAGGTTTAACTAAAAAACAAAAAAAATAAAAATAAAAAAATTATAACAATTTAACAATAGAATTATTAGCTTGTTTTTTTATTCGTATCTAGATACATTTATATTTGTATCTCTTAACTTGTATGTACAAACATACATACTATATGTATGTATATGAATGGCAAATAATTTCATGTTGTACAAGTACTTGATCATTTATTTCATAGTTGCTTCTTTCTCCGCAGCTACTGTAATCATTTTGGTTGTTGTTATTTCAAAGGAGGTGACAGACAATGTTTCGGGCGTCGGAGAGATTGAGTGGCTGTTTAGTTGCTTGTTTGCGGGTATGCCGAGATAAATAGAAAAAAACTTTAGGCGCGTCAATAAAACAATAACAATTGATTTGTGAAAAAAAAAAAAATACAAGACAATACTAATCAATGATCATGTTGATGATAATGATGATACCGATGATTTGTTTCAATTTTACCCACATACTCTCACAATTGTTAATTGAAAAATAATAATTGGTTAAGGGAGAAAGTTTTTTCCTAAAGGTTAAAATTAAATGAAATGACCGTTAAACCTTTATTCTGAAATAACATTTGTATGGGGGATATATGAAATAATAGAGTGATCATAATCAATTTTAATTGGGTTCGATCTTGCACCATAAAAAACATGTGTACCAGATTTTATTAAATTTGTTTCATAACTGCGACCTGCAGTTTTCGTAGACAGACAGACGTACGCACTTCGTTAGATCAAATCAGAAAGTGATTCTGATTCGATTGATATATATTTATGTGGACAAATATTTTTGAGTGTTAAAAACATCATTCCAGATGTAAAAACAAGCTATTGTGATGTAGAGTGTAAAAACATATCTGACAAATTTCAATTATACATACATATTGATATATCTCACATGTGATTAGGTTCCTACATTTTACATTAAAGCCTGATTTTATTTTATTACTTATATCAATCTGATTGTTTTATATGTTCCCAGCAAAAAAAAAAGAACTGAAAAAGTCATGATTTTAACAATGTGTTGTCATTAGAAGGAAGTACTTAGTGGTGAAAAAGAGCTGCAGAAGTTCTTTTTTAACCCATGGTTGTCATTGGTAGGATGTTATTCTTTTACACTTCTTGTTCATTGCCTTTGAAGCACATCTTTTAAAACTATGTTTATAAATTTTTTTAATAAAAATTCTGTTTTTGCCCTATTAAATAATTATAAAAATGAACATTTGTAAAATTTAAATTTTGTTAGAAATTATTACCATTTTCTTCCGATAAAAACTCATTTATTTTCACTTTTTTGGAAGTTTTTATTAAGAACTTCCAAAAAAGTTTAAAATATGCACTTTGTTCAACTTTTGAAGTTATGAAAATGTTTTTTTTTTTGGAAGAACTTTATCGTTTTTTGCTGGGTTTATGTGTATTTAAATTAATTGAGAAATTCTATGTCATAGACTCAGTGTTATCATATTTAACCATAAGTTATTTATTATTCAGAAAATGGCACAAATTTCCCACTGTGAGATGCTGTAATAAGGCATATCTTCTTTTTAACAAGTTGCATTTTATCTGATAGCTAATAAGCCATTCTATTGAGTGTAAAAGTTTGGTAAGAGGTTTTAAGAAAAGACAGACCTCAGACAAAATGTTTTGGTAATTTCTTTAGTCCACATATATTTTTTTATTTTATTTTATTTTTTAAAGGAAGAGGACGAAAACAAATTTGTTTGCCAACTATTGTTTATAAAAAACCGACTTTTTAAAAAACCGGTTCGACGGTTAACCGAAAATTGGGTTAAATTTAAAAACCGGTTTTTCGGTTAACCGTCTACTTAAAAACCGGTTAAACCGGTTAACCGACATTTTAAAAATTGCTCTAAGTTGAAGATTAATAAAAATATTTTTGGTTAAAAAAAGTGTTTTTTAGCTTATAGCTTTAACAATGTACCAAAAAATAAACACTGTTCTTTATAAATAGCGACCGATTTCCATCGAAAGTTAATAATACATTTTTCCAGCCTTAATATAGTTTATAAAATTTTTTTTCTGGCATATTTTAGCACAGCTTTTGAAGCATTATAATGATTTAAAATTGTTTTTATAAAGTTTTTTTTTTTTAATATTAGCTTTTTCAATTTTTCTAATTTAAAAATAAAATAATCGAAATTTTAAGGCATCTCAACAAAAAGGAAGCTTCAGACTTAAGAAAATGTACTTTATATTATGATTTATGTTCAACGCTTTTGAATTTTTTGTCTTAAAGAAATGTTTATATAATTTTTATAAAAAAAATTTAATTGATAAATATCTATATAAAACTGGAATAAGAGAGATTTGTTTTTTATTTTTAGAAGAATTATTAATCATTTAAAAGTACATTTTCTGCAGTTATTTAGTTTTACTTTTGAAGTCATTCTTTTTTTTCCTATTATCCTATATAAAAACTTCTATTTTTTCTCTTATGATAAATTTTCGTGAATTAGTTTTTGTAAATGGAATGCTTCATTATCTATCTGATTTTATTATACATAAAGTTTCAAAATATATTGAACTTCCAACAATTATATATATCACCTGACTACTTGTTAACTCAAACAGCAAGTATTTCTAGTTGTTTCAAAAAAAATTCTTATATTTTAAATTCAGAAAAAAGTAAAAAAAGAGGACATTTATGATATTTTTAGCAAATTTTTAAAACCGATTAACCGACACAAAAATACCGAATAAACCGGTTAACCGAAATTGAATATTTCAAATTAACCGGTTCGCAAAAAACCGAAATTTGAAGAAAAAACCGGTTTTTCGGTTAACTGGTTAACCGGTTTATAAACACTATTGCCAACCAGTGTAGTCAGTGTTTAAGTTGATTAAACATAAAAAATTGCCAAATGAAAGAGTATTTCTTTATAAAAGGGACCAACAGCTTCAAAACCTTATAAAATATCTTCACATTATTATTATTTTTTTTATTTGAAAAAAAAAAAATGTTTTTTAATAAAAGCTTTTAAATTTAATTTTAAAAACTTCTAAATATAATTTTTATAATAAAAATAATAATTTGTAGTAATTTTAATTATTGCAAAAATAAAGATTTATTCATAAACTTAAACTGTACTTTTGTACGAAGTCTTCACTTAAACTAGAGTCTTCCAAATACCCGTCTAATAAATTTGGGGCTGAAAGCTTTGATTCAGAAATGTTCACGATAATTGTCTATTGGACAATTTATTTTTTATTAGCGATAATTAAAAAAAAGCGTTCCTCAGCTATGAGGCAAAGTAAAAATATAAATTAGGATGTAAGTATTCATAACATGTTTATTTTTTTCCCCAATCTGGTCTAAAAAGTTGCCAGTTGTACGTGTGCTCAAATCAAATGATCAAATTTGACACTTTATGTAAAAGAAGTTTCTGTCAAATATGTTTAATTCTAATATTATTTGTATTTTGGATTTATGCAAAGGATTTTCGGAAACAAATTCCTTGGCAAACCTTCACAATTATGTAGGTTATTAAATGTTTTGGGCCTGAGCGACTATATATTCTAAAAAGAAATAGATTTTTCGTAAAACAAAAAACTAATTTTTAAATACAATTTGTGAAATTAATTTATAAAAACTATGTACAGTATCAACTCAATAATCCGGATTTTTCGGTAATCCGGACGGCATTTTACAACTCATTACATCTGTATGTAACTGAAATTGAAAATTTTAATTTTCTTAAGATATTTGTTGTGCGATTTATCTGTTTATTTCGAATTTTTACGTTTTTTGTTTACGTTCGTGTTGTGTATGTGAAAAGAGCGAATACTCTCTGCACCTGGGTGCAAACTAGGGTTTTTATCCCGATAATTCCCGCAATTTGGCATTTTTTCACTTCCCGATTCCCGGAATTTTTTGTCGAGAATCCCGGGAATTAAACACTACTAAAAAATGTGCAATTTTACCATTTTTAAAATTAAAAATTTCTTTTAAAACGTTGATTTATCATAATTAAACAAATACAATATTGCCGTGCATCCAGTTCGATCTATATAAATATACTAAGGCCTCGATCTGCATCGTTAATGGGGACCGGAGAATTGCGACGCAAACTGAAACGACGCAAATCGAATCACTATTTTCTATGTATTTACAATGTTTTCATAATAATAGGTTCCAGAACAAAAATATATATTTTTTTTTTTTTTTTTTGTAGTACAAAGAAGTGAATTTAAAATACCCTTAAAATTATATTTAGATTTTCTAATTAAAATCAGAGAATTTAATAAGAAAACCAATGAACTAATAATTTTTTCACATACGGTTACTTTAACTTCCAAAGAAAAAATATTCTGTATATATCGACGCAAATCGAAATTATAAACCGAAACGACTCAAATCGAGCCATGAGTGTACTAGAAAAAAGAAATAAAACTTCCTTCATATTTGAAACATCCGAATTTGTTTGACAGTATGAAATTCTCTATCTAAGAAAACTTCACTTTGGGCTTAAGCCCAAAATTCATCGAATGCGAACATGTATTTATGTTATAGTAAAGTCAGAAATCGATTATATGATAATGTAATTAATGTATTTCATCTCACTTCGAAAACATTTCTATACATAATGTTGTTAATCAAAAATTGAAGGAGTTTTAAAACATCACATTTAATTTAAAGGATAACTTAAAGAAATACTCTATATAAAATTTGAGTTACCTATAAACACATAAATTACACAAATCAACAAATGTATCGCATATAATTTTTCGTATTTCTTGTTCCTTGTCTCAAATATAGCGTAGATTAAACAAGAATTTAAAAAACAATTTACAATTTTCTCTCAACCCAAATCAATATTTTTATATATGTATGAAACAAATCCTAGACAATAAAAAATAAGCTACATTAAATCGATTACAAATCCAAGCACTCGGAAATATTTTTGTGGGATTTGAAAATATTAAATTTATTAATTATCCAACAGAAGTATTTTTATTGAAAACATTTTTCAATATCTATTAGAAATTCTTTACAATATTATAACAAAAATGTGGTCTTCAAACATATATAGTATTTGTGTGCAAATTATATGAAAAATGTCTACGGGAATGTCTAAAATAAAATCCCGATTCCCGGGAGTTGAAAAGGTCGGGAAATTAAAAACCATAGTGCAGACCAATGTTGTAATCCTTATTGATTGCAACTCTGTAATTTGAATTTAATATAAAAAGTAATATTTTTATTTAAATTTAAGTATATATTGAAAAATATAAATAAAATTATGAAATAAGAGCTGATTGTAGTTGAATTCTTTCATTTTCAATTAAGTATTATTCCAAATTTTTTACAATGAAAGAAGTACAAAGAAGTTTATTTTTTTTAGCTTAATTAAAAATCCTTGGAAAACTTAAAATGTAGAATGTTATTAGACGAAAAATTTGGATTTAATGCTTTAAATGTTTCATATATTAAATAAATAATATATTTTAATACTTTTTTTAAACCGGATAATTCGGTAATACGGATTGCAATCAATTATCCGGATAATCGAATTTATACTGTATTTTACTTTTACCCTTAACCAATAATATTTCTTTCCCGCATATTCAAACTTATCTACAAACATACATACAAATGTATTTAATATACATATAACTATGAATTACATTCTCAGCCACTGATATTGCTGCTGTTAATTTGTTTTTGCAAATACTAACAACAACAAAAAACAATCTTTTTGTCTGAACAATAAATTAGAAATTTAAATATGTATATCAATTAACAGAAAAAAAACAACTTCTTGAGAAAGAAATACACATTTTCAATTTCAATTAAAATACATTCATTCATTCGCACGATCGGTGAATGCAAAGAAAAAAAAACAAACAAAAAAAAAATAATAATAAAAACTCCCTCCCCAACCAACAACCAGGGGACAAAAAAGTTAAAGAAACCTTTAAAAATAATTAGAAATTAAAATAAGAAAAAAATAATAATAAAACTAATACATTAATACACACAAATAAAAAAAAATAAATATTCAAACAATATCAGGTGAATTTATTTATAAATTATTTCTGTTTCTGTATTTTCTTTTATTTATTTTCACAATAATTATTGAAGGAGATGTTTATTTAATTTAGCAATATAACACTTGAATCCGCAGGTTGTTATTTTATTTGTGTTTTTATAAAATTAGAAAAAAATTATAAAACAAACACTTTGTTACAAAAAAATTTAAATTTATTTAATTGTTTGTTTACTTTTTGTGTGTGTTCCAATAGATTAGTTTTTTATTTTTTCAAATCTTTAAAACGAACCAGACACTATTGACAAGCAAAAAAATATACACTACACGAACGCACTAACTGATCTTGTTTAAAATTGAAAATTAAATGAAAATTATTTATTCCCGTTTACAGCCGACAAACGTTCATCACTGCACGAACTTCACTAGCTAACTAAATAAAAACCGTTGCGTCGCAGTGGCTAAAGTACTTGATAAATTAACAGTAATCGTTAGCTACTGAATGATCAGTCTGGCTGGCTGATCAATTTGCACATTTTCATATTCAGCAGCTATAGATCGCTGGTCTTGTTTTCTTTTTCTTGGATCGTGTTGGGGTTTTACTTGGGCTTCGGTTACTTGTGATCATGGATGGATAGCAGTCTGTTGGAGATGCTGTTAATATGTAGTGATGTTATTGTTAACATAATAAATATTTACATTTTTATTCCATCTGTTAACCGTAAGAGAGGGTGGAGATATAATAACATGCAGCGGTTTAGTGGTTGTTTGCTTAGTGTAAACGGTTTGTGTCTATGCTAAGTTAATGTTTTATTATATTGTATACAGTAAAGTGGTGTGGAAACAAAAAAATTATTTTAATATGCCCCAGCAAAAAAAGACATGCAAAAGAAGTAGTAAATGCATGAGTTCACGTGCTGTTGCACTGGTTCATTTTTAGGTGAAACATGCATGATTTTAACATTGACGTGTCATTGGAGTGCATGGGTTCACTTTAGAGAAACAAGTCGTCATTAAAATGAGTGCTTGAAACCCATGAAAGCTTGATGAATCAACTACGTGTTTTCAGTGGTTTATTAATACATGCACATTTATATACCAGAAAATTATATCGGACATGAATTAAACTATTGATTTTATTAAAAGATTTATAAATTTATAACTATTTTTAATTTGAGTATAAAAAATGCATAATTTCAAATACTTGACAAATTAAAGTCAATTTCTAAAACTCCAGTTGAATACATGCATTGAACGTTGTTTTCATGAGTTCACGAATGATAAATTTATTAGGTTTGAGGAAGTAATTAAGAATGCATTTAAATGCATAAGTTATAAAGAAATCATGAAAACATGACATCGCTTTGAACTACTTCATAAAATTTTTGCTGGGGCATTAATTTATGTGAATGAAAATCGGAAAAAAACTTAAATTGTTATGTATATCAGTATAATGTCCTCAATATGAACAAAAATTAATTTTTATTATAAAAATAATACTCGTATCATTGTAATTGACAAAAGTGCTTAATGTGATTAAAAAAAAAAAACGTTTTTATGTGCAAAATTCACAGTTCTTAAATTTATTATACTTTTTTAAAATGAGTCTTACGAAACTTAAGGTTTCTGATTAAAAATCGATGATTTGTATGAAATATTTATGACAAAAAATCCAAACATTTTAATCTCCACATTCGTAAAAGAGTTTTATTAAAATTTATTTTATTTAATGAGGGGATTCTTTTACATACTGTGTTTATCTGATCTTTTGCTATTTATGTACACAGTTGTAAATTCTAATTTTAAGCTTTTATACATATACAGGAAAAATCAAAGGAGAGTGAAAAAAGGATACCCAAAGAAGTTAACACACTAGAACAACAGTTCTCAAATGGGGGTCTGTGATCTACAAGGGGCCGTAAGGACATTCGTGGGGGTCGCGAAGAGATCCTTAGACATCTAAATGTCTCTTAAAACAAAAGAGAAATCCCAAACATGTAAGGATATTTTTTGTATAGATTTACAAGGACTATCTATACTTAAAATTTCTTTTCTGTAATATCATAAATAAATTTTTGGCGATTTAAAAATATTTTATACCCAAAATGGCCAACTTCGGAGGTCCACCCACTACCCCCTGACCCGCTAGGAATCTGTACTCCTCCAAATCAACTCAAAAACACTTCAGCTCTTATCATGTAAAATTTTATTGAGATATTTCCAACGGTTCACAAGTTACAAAATTATTTCCACAAAAAAAGTTTTGGAACCACTGTGAAGCATAGTCGAGCAGCATATGACTTTTGTCGAAACTGGTGGCAGTCATATTCACCGTCGCTTTTTTCCATAACTATATTAAAAAGTGTATATGAGAAACTATCACCCTGTCTAAGACTTCTTTTCGTTTCGAAACAGACTTATTCCGCGATAGTTCCTACATTCACATTCACCTTTCTTATATATGGGACATAAAACACTGAGACTCCAATCCTCCGGCATGTTTTCTTGAAGTCAAATATTTTCTATGAGTTGGTGCATACTTCCAACCAATTCATACTCTTCCACTCAGTTGGGAGACCAGCAGATTTATAATTTTTTAGAAGGGATATTGCTTTTTTATCTCAATCTGATTTTGGCAGGGGATAATTATTGTCGTCCATGATTGGGACTGCATTTTCAGTGTTGGAGTTCTATGATACCAATAGATCGTAAAAATGCTCTCACCATGCCCTCAGTACACGCTCCGGATCGTTAGTAAGATTGACATCTCTGTCCTTAAAATAGGGGACCCCTATTCTACAAATTTTTCGCTTTACTTTTTGTTGGAATTCTCGGGATTCACCTCTTCTTCTTTACAACTCTATACACGTTCTTGTCTGCTACATTAATTCCCCTTTCTTTCCCTTAAAAAAGAAGCGAGAGAGTTATCTCTCGCTTCTTTTCCCTATACTTTTCGCGAGCAGCCATTGGCTGCAGTGTCGCTCGGGAGGCATTGCATTAATATTTTGAGAAGGGGGAGCATTTTGAAGCAGTTGAGTCAGTTAGTCGGAATATATGTACATTGTCGAGCTTTCTTAACGCATGGCTACGTTTTTTCTTCTAAAATTTTTATTAACTATTTAAGATTTTCTTTTTCCCAATAAATAAACCGCAATTTCTTATTAACTTTTAAATTATTTATTCTATACAAAAACAAAATGTCAAAATATTAATTGAAAAATAACAACAAGAAAAACTTTTATAAAACCAAATTCAATCACTTCTTATACATAAATGACTTTTCTTGTTACAAGTATTTTATGTTTTGAATTTCCCCTATAAATTTGTAATAATCAGATTTTTTCCTAAACCTTTCAACTTAATTTCGTTTATGTAAACAAACACATATGGATTTACACCACCACTGTTAAAATATTTATTCGAATATCATTTCCGGTTTGGTTAGTTTGTTAAATCCTTTTTACTAACAATTTACTGACATGTACATTAAAGTGCTAATGAAAAAAAGTTGCAATTGTTATACTCTAGAAATTAAGAATCATACAAGAACACCTCTAAAATTACGTACGTATTTCTTTCAATAGCATTATAAAAATTTTCGTTATAAGAAAATACCCTTCAAAATATTATAGGGACATATTAACACATGGAATATGCATTTAAAAAATTCTTACATCACTTTTATTTCTCGAAATATCAAGATTTCATGAAATTTTTTTTGGCATATTTTCATTTTATAAACATGGAATTGTAGATGCTTCGGACTATATACGGTAATTCCAAAAAATTTCGACCCAAAATCATAATTTTAAAAATTTGACATCTTCGATCTTTTTAAAATTTAAGGGGAGCACTAAATTGGCCATCGTTTATTTTATAGCTTATGAATCTGTTCCATACCGTTTACGGTTCTTATTTTATAGACCTCTAAAGTGGGACACCCGGGATTTTTTTAACGACTTTTCTGTCCATCATCCGATTTTAACTTAATTGATGTAAAACGAAAGGACCTAAATTCTTTTTTATCATAAGATCATAAAAATTTCACATCTTCCTGTCCCAAGGACCTCTAAATTAAAAATATCCTTTATCCTGGAATATCCTGAAAAAGGGTCTCTTAATTACCATAGGTGTGGAGGGTATTATGCGTTTGTGCTGACGTTTTTAACACCCAAAAATATTGGTCTAAAACCCACCTCAATTTATACCAATTGGATTAGAATCACTTCCATATAAGGCCCTCTTTCGGAAATCACCCAAAAGTGAATAAATTCATATAAATGTTAGTATCGATTTAATATTCTGTCGGTTCCCAATAGACCCTATGTTTAATAAAAGACCCCTCCCTGAATTTTTATGTACACCTACACCATGGGTATCATATGGTCAGGCTTGACCGACTATATCTTTTTTTTCGTTTTCATTATTTTTTTTCACAATGTTTACAGTCATTTTGTCGTTATAGTGTAAAAATTTAAAAATTGGATCTCAGTGGGATCAGAATTTATAACAGCTTATATATAGCAGTTAATATGTACAATTTTACTAACAAAATTATCTTTTTGGGAGTTCTGATACTTTTATTTTAAATTTAGTAAAAAACAAATAGTAAAGGATAAAAGTAAGCAGTGTTGATCAAGATCAACAATCTAATACCCTACATTTTGGCGTATGGGTACTACAGTGATTATCGGGAGAAAGTCTTTTATGAGACCTATGGTCAATTGTGAAGCGATCGTTGTGATACTTGTTATAGTAGTTTATACATATATATAAATTATTTATGCTAAATTTTAGGACGATGTTGGCATTTATGTAAAATTTATGCGCGTTTTAGTATTTTTCGGGAATTTGATTTATATAGGAGCCATGGCCAATTATGGACCGATCTTTACAAAATTTTGTGGAGCGATCTATACTTATACAGAACTTAGTTGAGCAAAATTTTCATCTCGATATTGACAATTATGTGAAATTTATGCAAGTTTTATTGATTTTCGGAAATAGGAATTATATGGGAACCATGTTCATTTATGAACCAATTGTTATGAAACTGTGTTTGATGATTTATACTTATAAACAAATCGCTCATATTGATGTTAACATTTATGTGGGTTATACGCGTTTAAGTATTTTTAAGTAGTGGAACCTACATGAAAAATAAGATCAGTTATGGACTAACCGTCAAATCATTTTTTTGTTCAGAAATGTGCTATATATGTATACGTCTTATATTAATAAATAATGATCTACTATATTAAAATTTGAATAAGTATATCAATACGCCTAAAATCTACATAAAATGTAATAATAATTTTTTTAGTTAATAACGAAAATTTGTTGTAAATTTTGAAATTTTTTCATTACAACGATAAATCTCTTATAAATCTCGTGTAAAAAAGACAAAATTAAAAGACCCTTTTTAAGGATATCCAAGGATAAATTGCATTTTACGATTACGTATTTTACAGGTCCTTGCTCCTGTAAAATGTGTAACTTTTTTGATTTGATTGTGATAAAGAGGAATTTAAGTCCTTTCCAATGGTACCAACATTTTTTAAATCTGACGATACTTTTAAAAGTTAAAAGTTAATAATTTAATCAAACTCGAGGTGTCCAATTTTATAGGTTCATAGAATATGAACCAGGAGCACGTTAATACGCCATGTGAAGCGCATAGAGGAGTAGATTATATGTGCTGAATTCTATCTAAATTGGAGATGGTCAAAATCCTAGCTAAAATTGCAGATAATTAATCCTTTCAAGGTAAAATGATCAATTTTATACATTTGGTCCCTAATAGGTTAAATCAGCAATTTTTGCAAATAAGTTGTATTGAAGTATTTACTGTACTTAAATATATGTGAATTTATGAAAAATATAACAAATTCTTTTAGAAACGCGATAATAATCGGACAAAAGAAAGTCTTTTAAAATTATTCGCTGTTTTATACGATTTTATAGTTATTTTTTTACAAATTTATGGTTCTTGTGACATTTATTATCTTAACTTTCTTATAACTTAATCTATTATGAACTGGATATTCCAGAATATTAGTTTTGTTACTAAAGTGTTAAATGAATATATATATACCAATAGTACTGATTAAGACCATCCCAATGATGCTCTAAAATCTAAATTGCGATTTAAAATGTTCAAAATATTCAAACCAGGGACAGAAAATAATCATTATTCTTGAAATTTTAAACAAAAAAATCAGATACAAGGAACAACCGGATAGAAGTGATAAATACAGAAATGTAATCTTCAGAACAGGTTCTATCGGAATCCGGAATGATTTTTATTTTTTTGCTCAACTCATAATGATTATTTTTGATTTTTTTTTTTTTGCTCACAATTTAAAACTTAACATGAGCAATATGATAAATTAAACTTTTATCTGGTAAAAAATTTTCTTTAAGTAAAAACTTTGATTTATTGCAAATAATTTTATTTTTAATAAAAAAAAATAAAATTTTAGAAAAAAAAATTTCTAATTTTATAAAAAATGAAATTGAAAAAAGATTCGGCTGTGCCGAATCTTTGATACCCTTCACCATATTACCATCTTACCATCTTATCGACATCATATTACCATATTACCGACAATTAATAAAATTTTCGCCTTAACGTATGCTTGCATATTTTCTAAATCTAAATTTTTTTCAAACTACGAAAATTTGAATATGAAAAAAAAAAACAATCATAACAGGCTTTGCTTTTAAAAAAGAAACAACAACAATTCCATATATATTTATTTTTGTATGTACAAACTGACTGAATACACAAAGAACAACAACAACACTGTTATTCATTATATTACTGCTGTTGCTAACTAAACTACTTGTCTATACAAAAAACAAAAAACGTCACTAATAGTCATTACAATGCTTAATATACATGTTTGTGTGTGTATTTATATTCTTAACAGATTTGTTTTTGGTCCATAACTCTGTTGATTCTGAACGAATTTGGTTTATTAAAAAAACCGAAATTTTATAAAAATATTTATGACTGATCTATATAAAAATGAAATTGAAAAAAGATTCGGCTGTGCCGAATCTTTGATACCCTTCACCATATTACCATCTTATCGACATCATATTACCATATTACCGACAATTAATAAAATTTTCGCCTTAACGTATGCTTGCATATTTTCTAAATCTAAATTTTTTTCAAACTACGAAAATTTGAATATGAAAAAAAAACAATCATAACAGGCTTTGCTTTTAAAAAAGAAACAACAACAATTCCATATATATTTATTTTTGTATGTACAAACTGACTGAATACACAAAGAACAACAACAACACTGTTATTCATTATATTACTGCTGTTGCTAACTAAACTACTTGTCTATACAAAAAACAAAAAACGTCACTAATAGTCATTACAATGCTTAATATACATGTTTGTGTATGTATTTATGTATATTCTTAACAGATATGTTTTAGTTTTTAAAAATAAACAACTACAATTCCATATCTATTTATTTTTGTACAGACTGCATATACAAAGAACAACAACAACAACACTGTTATTCATCATATTACTGCTGTTGATAACTAAACTACTTGTCTATACAAAAAACAAAAAACGTCACTAATAGTCATTACAATGCTTAATATACATGTTTGTTGGTGTATTTATATTCTTAACAGATTTGTTTTTGGGCCATAACTCTGTTGATTATGAACGAATTTGGTTTATTAAAAAAACCGAAATTTTATAAAAATATTTATGACTGATCTAAAAATATATAAAAATATTTATAAAAATCTATAGCTTGAACAAGGGCTTCAAAAATAAAAAATTCGTTTTCCCCGATATCTCAGTTATTACTGAACCGATTTATTTAATTTTTTCAGAACAAAAATTCAGAAAATAATTTTCGAGCCCCCTTTAAAAATTCGAAGTCCCTGGTATATGCAGAGGCTTCAGAAACTAAAAAACCGGTTCTAAAAACCGGTTTTTAAAGCATATCTCCACCATTTATAAACCGATCTTCCTGATTCAAAAAACTGAAATTTTATAAAAATATTTGTGACCGATCTGTATAAAAATAAAAATCTATAGCTTAAACCAGGGCTTCAAAAAATAAAAAATGCGTTTTGTCCGATATCTCAGTTATTACTGAACCGATTTATTTCATTTTTTCAGAACAAAAAATCAGAAAAAAATGTCCGAGAATTCTTTGTAAAAACGAAGTCCGTAGTGTATACAGAGGCTTCAGAAACTGGAAAACCGGTTCAAAAAACCGGTTTTTTGAACATATCTCCGCATTGTGTGAACCTATCTTGCTGAATTCCAATAGCAAAATTCTCGAAAGCATTTCCGATCGTTTGACATACATATTATATATGTCAGTTATCGGTGGGCTTCATAAACGCCATTTCAACCGACACACGGACGGACGGACGGACGGACATGGTCCAATCATCATCGCTTCTTACAAGGATTCCGAAAATATAAACTTTTTTGCTCTCCGACGAAAATTGTGGAAATTACAAACGGAATGACAAACTTATATATACCCTTTACACCTGTGGTGAAGGGTATAATAAAAATCTGTAGCTTGAACAAGGGCTTCAAAAATTAAAATATCGTTTTCCCCGATATCTCAGTTATTACTGAACCGATTTATTTCATTTTTTCAGAACAAAAATTCAGAAAATAATTTCCGAGCCCCTTTAAAAATTCGAAGTCCCTGTTATATGCAGAGGCTTCAGAAACTGAAAAACCGGTTCCAAAAACCGGTTTTTAAAGCATATCTCCGCCATTTACAAACCGATCCTGCTGATTCAAAAAACCAAAATTTTAAAAAAATATTTGTGACCGACCTGTATAAAAATAAAAATCTATAGCTTAAACCAGGGCTTCAAAAAATAAAAAATGCGTTTTGTCCGATATCTCAGTTATTATTGAACCGATTTATTTCATTTTTTCAGAACAAAAATTCAGAAAAAAATGTCCGAGACTTCTTTGTAAAAACGAAGTCCCTAGTATATACAGAGGCTTCAGAAACTGGAAAACCGGTTCTAAAAACCGGTTTTTTTAACATATCTCCGCATTGTATGAACCGATCTTGCTGAATTCCAATAGCAAAATTCTCGAAAGCATTTCCGATCGTTTGATATATATATTATATATGTCAGTTATCGGTGGGCTTCATAAACGCCATTTCAACCGACACACGGACGGACGGACGGACGGACGGTCGGACGGACGGACGGACAGACATAGTCCTATCGTCATCATTTCTTACAAGGATCCCGAAAATGTCAACTTTTTTGCTCTCCGACGAAAATTGTGGGAATTACAAACGGAATGACAAACTTATATATACCCTTTACACCTTTGGTGAAGGGTATAAAAATGGATATTTTTTTTAAAAATCTGATGAAAACTATATCATCTTACTTGCCTTTTAGTAAATAAATAATTTACGATGCGAAATCTTTTTTATGAGAAATCTTTTTTATAAGTTTAAAACATATCAATCTTTAATTTTAGGATGAAACATTTGCAACATTTTTGGTCCCAATTAAAATCGATGTACTTTAATGTACATACATGCATATACACATTAGAGTGCTCCAAGCTTGTATGAGGGAAAAAAAATGTTATCTACAAATTAATTCAACAAATTGACAAAAAAATTGGGTATTAACCCTTTTTGAAAGCAAATTGAAAATTGAAAGGTTTAATACCCAATTTTTTTTATCAATTTGCTGAACCTTTCAAAAAGGGTTAATACCCAATTTTTTTTTATCAATTTGCAGAATTAATGAGACACCATATTCAAAAAAGGTTAATGCCTATTTTTTTTATCAATTTGCTGAATTAATGGGATTGCAAACGGGTTTTATTGAAATATATTCAAATTGGCATGTTTTTAAAACATGGGGGTCATTTTGACCCCATGGCCGTTTAAGGGTTAATTTCATTTTTTTCACTATCATTGTAAATATCGGTTGTTAATAAATAAATTTCTTAAGTTTTATGATAATCTACCGAAAAATAGATAAAATTTCGATTAGTTTCCATCAAAAATTGCAAATATTACAAAATTTGACTTTTGACCTTTAAAGTTTATAAGTTAATGTCGTCCAAATTGTATGAAACTTTTGATTTATATTTAGAACTATGTGGATTATAAAATTTTAAAAAAGTTTCATTTAAAATGCACAACAATGTAATGGCTGATTTGCCAAAATGGGTTTTTCTCGAAATCCACTGAATTTAAAATGCAGGTACGAGCAAACTATAAGAGGTATTGACCTAATTTTTTACTGTTTTATTCCGTAATCTGTTGTCCATAAATCCCTATGAGATCTCCCAAAAATATTGAAATTTGTTTAGTATCAAAAAAACTGAAATTTGAGTTTTGAAACGACCGTTAAAAATATCAAAATTGTATGACCATAGCTGAGAACAGGTTTACGTTATTCTATAAGGACAAAAACTCATATTCAAGTAACTACAGATGTATTTTAAGTAATACAATTGTTTTATTCGAATATTTTCAAAAATATATTTATTTTTTGTCACATTTCGAATTCAAGTGCTCTGAGACACGTTAATGGCCTGAGGAATTTTCAATAACTTTTACATTTTTCAACCAATTTTTGTGTTTTATATCTTTTTGTAAGACTAATTCTGTGTACATTACGATTCCTTTGCAATAAAATGCAAAGCTAATTATTTAATGGCAAAATTTTTTTGAAAACTGAAAAAAATTCATATTTTCCCCTTGTAAATGCATCTTCAAACTTCAGAGCCGTTGCGGCACCAGTTAACGTAGTCCTATTGTCCTAGGGGGGGACGGGCAAAATTCGAAACTTCGTTTTTTTGGAGCACTCTAATATACATACTGTGTATGTGTACCTGAGTGACAGCGATGGTTGGGGAGTGAAGTGTTGGTTTGTGGAAATAGTGTTATTTTCTGGTGATTATTTAAACATAATGTATGTTTAAGTTTTTTTTTTTTATGTTGTAACAACATTGTATTAAATATGTTTTTTCTGCTTTTTAAACACTTCCTTTAATAGTTTCCTACACACGTTACCGGCCGGATTCAACAGTTTATCGCGTGCTAAAGTAATAAGTTGCCCTTAATACTAGCAGGGGGTAGTATATAGTTTTCTTTTAGATTTTGACTTGTCTTTTGGTTTTGCTGGAGTTGATTTGTTTTATTTTTAAATACCTATCAACTAAGAAGTTGAAAAACAAAATCATGCAGGTGTGTATGTTAAACAAACAAACAAACAAACAAACAAACAAAGAATTTATTTGAAATCAATTTTTATTATACTCCTTTTTTTTTTTTTTTGTTAGGGCTTTTGTAAGGAGGAAGAAGAAGGTTAAACTAAGTTATAATCATTTTTACTTGTTACTTTGTAGTCTTTTTATTTTCTTTTTTTTTTTTTAGTTGTCCTTATTGGAAAATTAAATGTAATGAAACGAAATGTATGTTATGACCCAATGTATGTAGTTCAAAGCAATATAAAAGTTATTAAAACTACTAATTGAACAGGGACAGTGTGAGGTTTCGTTATTGGTTTTTTTCTCTGCATTTTATATTTGTAAAAGTTAATTAATCTAATTTTATTTTTAGCTTAAAGAGTTATCTTTGGTTGCAGTTTAAAGAAATATTGTATAGAGGTTTGTTATAAAGTTTTTTATTAGAAAACAAGTAAGAAAGATATAGTAGTTCAAGCCCGATCATATATTAACCTACGTCATTGTGTATGTGCGTCAAAATTCTTGGAGAAGTCTTATATGGGACCTGTGGCCAATTAGAGACTGATATCTGTATTAAGCGCATTTTATGTTATTTATGCACTTAAGGGTGATTTCCGGATGTGGGCCTTATATGGAACTTATAATCAAATATGTACTGATCCTTACAAAATTTGATACTGCGGTTTTTAGTTATATTAAACTCAAGCGGTTTATATCAACTGATCTTTATGAAACTTATATTAGCCCAAATCCAATAAAATATTAGTATTTTTATGGCATTTGTGGTCGTTAATTTTTGCCATTTTCAACTTCAAAATCGTTTTTTTCTTTTTGGTCTCAGAAGAGATTTTAAATGCTTTTAATTGAAAGATAAGTTTATTCTTTAACCTACTGGGCTTTTACAAAATCAAACAAAAATATTGGGACATATTGAAAAAAGTGGACTAACATTTTTTAAAATTGAGATAGTTAAAATTTCAAATGCAAATAACTTGAAAACGTAAGAAATAAGTAACACATGTAAGCATGTTTATACCGTACATCACAATAGATGGGGTGGATATTATGCGTTTATGCTGATATTAACCACTTGATCTAATGGCTAGGAATCTCTTTCTGAGTCGATTTAACGATGTCTGTCCGTCTGACCGCCTATCCTTCCATGTTACCTTAATAACAGGGACGAAATTGGTTATGATCGGTCCATTATTTCCCCTAGCCCCCATACAAAAATCCCTCCGGAATAGGGGTTTAACAATACGAAATCCCTTAAATATAGCAATATTTTAATGACATTTAGCACATAAAAGTTCTATACAAGTATAAATTTTTGTGCCAAAATTTATGAAGATCGGTCCATAATTTACCATAGCTCTCATATAAGGCCCACTGCCGGGAATCACCCAAAAGTGCATAAATTCATATAAATGTTAGTATCAACATAATATTCTGTATTCGTATGTTTTATTTTACATTTAATACAAGTATTAGCCCGCAATTGGCCACAGGTCTAATATAAGACACATACATAATGGTGTAGGGTATCTTATGAACGAGATTGACCATCTATTATCTAAGAGTATTATTATGATGTAAATATTTTAAATCGGATAAGAAACAGAAATTTGGCAAGTGATGAAAATTTTTGTCAGAGGTACCTTATTTTGAGCCCCAATAGCTCTGCTTCTGAAAGGTATGTGTAGCAACCTTCCAAACTTTAAGTTGTACACTATTCTGTTATGCCTATGTGAAATTTTATATAAATTCAACCAGCCGATTAGAAATGACAGATTTATTTTCAAAAAAAAAAAAAAAAATCCCTTCTGTCCCACTGTACTGTGCTATAACTCTATAAGCTTTATTGCCGCATTTTTCATATTCGTATTGCGGAAGTTTCCCTCATCGGAAGAGATTGTGCATCGTAGGTTATACTTCCAAGCAATAAGAGATCGACATTTTTTGGAAATAAATCTGTAACTTCTGATCGGCTGGTTGGATTTGCATGAAATTTGGTATATGTATAGCAGAGGAGTGAAAAATTTTAAGTTTGGAAGGGGGACGGAACAGACCCCTCAGGGGCGGAGCTAAAGAGGCTCAAAGTTGGGTATCTCTGACATAGAAATTTTTTAATCGCTTGCCAAATTTTCTCGTCCAATTTTAAATATTCTTATACATTATTATAGTCACTGATAAGAGTTAAAAAAAACATGCTTACGTGTCCTATTTATCTCTTATAGTTTTTGAGTTATTTAAATTTGAATTTTTAAGTACCTAAATTTTTATGTTCTTGGTCTAGGTTTTTTCGCACAGACTTTAATAAACTTTAAAGTGGCATAGTTTCGGTTCTGTAAAAGATATTGATTTCAATCTTTTTGTGTATAACAAAGAATTACGTCAGTTATGCAATGTAATTTAGATAGGAAAAATCTAGTTTATACTTTTTCTGATTTTTGAAATTAAAGTAAAATTTTTGTGAAAAAGTGTTTTTTTGAGAAACTCTAAATATTCTATTTGTAATAAAATCTTTGTTATTAGAGATATCTTAACGAAATTTTCGGAGGATGTAGACTTTATCATGAAAAATGAGAAAGTGAAAAAAAATTTAGGATTTTGCTAAAAGGAATCCCACAATTCCCAAAACAACGCCAAAAATCCCAAAAATGAGTATTTTTCACATTTTCGTCTATAAAATCCACATTTTTCCGAAGTCCCGTAGATTTTGATTGAAAACTTTTAACAACATATTGCAAATTCTTTAACTGCATTCCGTTTGCCGATTCGTATTTTGGGATTTGAGAAAATATAGTCTAAAGTCAAAACTTTCATATAAAATGGGTCGAATTCGGGAGGGTGTGTACCTTGAGCATTTGATTTATTTGGCTTTTTTTTATCTTAAAGTCTTCTTTGTGAAAATAACTTTCAGAAAATAATAAAATTATTATAAGTTGTTAAAGAAAATTTTATTGTAGAGAAAAAAGAGTGTAGATACTTTTTCGGCCAAAAAAACACAAAAAGTCGTCATTTTTGCAATTTTCAAATTCAAAATCGTTTATCTTTGGACTCGGTAAAGATATCGACTTTTTTTATTCCATAGATAATTTTGTTCTTTAATTAGTGGAAGAAAAAACAAATGAAATCAGTCGGAAACACTAGGATATATATGAATAAAACTGGACCAAGAGCATGAAAAATTTAGTTACTTAAAAATTCAAATGGAAATTACTCAAAAACTATAAGAGATAAATAGGACATGTAAGGATGTTTTTTGTTGCTCTTATCAGTGCCTTTAATAATGTATAAGAATATTTGAAATTGGAGAAGAAACAATTTGACAAGCGATTAAAAAATGTCTATGTCAAAGATACCCAACTTTGAGCCCCTTTAGCTCCGCTCCTGAGGGTTCTGTTCCGTCCCCATTCCAAACATAGCATTTTACACTCCTATGCTATACATATACCAAATTTCATGCAAATCCAATCAGCCGATCAGAAGTTACTATGCACCGGGCCACGATCCCTGAATTTTGACCGTAATAAGAATACTTGGGTAACGTAGAAAATGCTTATCACCAGGGCAAGTTTAAATATGCATGAAAAAAATTAAAATATGCGCGTGAAAAAGCACGAAAAATGGGATAATATGCACAGAAATATGCAAAAATAGCATGAATATGCATAGAAAAACCGACTTATTTATGCGTATTAATGGAGGCGCCAGAAAGAAAAAGTGCGTAAATATGCATTTTTTATCCTTCAATCTCTAATAGATTTCGATTTTTATAAAAATAAACATTTATTGATTTTAATTTTTAATACATTAGAAATATTGGGTTTTTGGAGGTGCTGAATAAGATAAATATTCGAGCCGTTCAAGCCCTAGCCTGCTTTCAACAGACGGACGTAGCTAGATCGACTCAGAATCTAACCAGGACCCACAAAATATATACTTTATGGGGTCTTAAATGATTTTTTCGACATGTTACATACGGAATGACAAAATCAATCTACTCCCATCTTTTTGATGGTTGGTATAAAAAAAACAATTTGGCACGATTATTTTGTATGTAAGGATGCTCCGAGTGGAATTAGGTCCGTTTGGTGCTTTGGACCCAGCACCTGTAATGCGCGTCCGTTTCCCAGTGGGGCGGCAGTCATCAACATCTGGCAGTGGATATAAAAAGCAAAGAAAAAAGTTATCTGATTAAATGTTCGTTAAGAAGTCATTTCCCTCGTTAGGGGCTTGCAACCCTAACTACCATGGTGATAACCACGCTAGACTAGTACAACAGCTACTGGTGTTGTAGAAACCTAAATTGGCCTACTGAGGAAAAACTCGTTTAAAAGGCGGTTTTTCTAACAAAAGCTGCGAAGTACCTCTGTCTTCTGAACCAAGTACCTACAAAGCTGCCTAATCGACAATATGTCCGTTAAAACCCCTGTTTCGGGTTCTGCAAAAGAGGAAGCGACTAAGTCGTCCTCCGAAGCAGGTTTCCATGTTCAAATTGTGTAGATGGGATCAGTGATGGAATCCTCCTATCTCATGCTTGCCTTTCATTATGCTGAACTAGGTGTAAGGTTATTTTATCCCAAAGGGAGGCAAACCCTCAACCAAGAAACCGAAGGATTTTAGACCCATCTGTCTGGCATCCTTCATACTCAAAATCCTAAAGAGAGTGATTGTTATCTATCTGAGAAACACAATTCTTCCTGCGCTTCTCTCACCATTGCAACATGCCTACACGAAAGCCCAGTCTGTAGACACAACTTTACACTCATTAGTTGGCCATATTGAGAGGTCGCTATTGTTTGGAGAGTTTACTTTAGATATAGAGAGTGCTTTTAATTACGTTGAATCTGGATCTATCATAGCGGCCATCTGGAATATGCGCTTAGAACTCTTAGTGACAGAAATGTCACATGTGGACTGAAACGGAGCTTGTGCTCTTTACTAGGACATATAAGACGTTTGAATTTGTATGGAATAGATCTTTGGTGGCAGACGATGGATAAAGATATTCATCGTAAGATTTTTGTGAAGGTTCTCAGGTCGAAGGTCATACTCACAACGAGTGCGATGCGCACTATTTTACTTTAGCTTCCGGTTGACTTAATGTCGATACAGTTTGCTTATAACTCGGATATCAGGCTGAATGGAGGATGTTCATGGAGAAGGTGGGACTATGGACGTGCTCGTATATTAGGATACTCAACGGGTAATCAGGTACTTATTGATTACACTGGTCAACAAAAAATCCTCCCCCATAGACGAATAGTTGGACTTGATGTATTTTGATGTGCTAAACTCGAATCTGCTTTTAGTTTTTTCCACCAGGGCGTGTCTAGTATTTCGCCCATAGTAAGGCTATTACTCTAATATAATAGTGTCCGAAAAAAATCATTTTCATGCAAAATTTTTGATTTTTTTTGTGTTACTTAAATTTCTTTTAATAAATGAAAACATCTAAAATGTTACAGTTTATCATCTTTATCTTAAAGCTGGTAATGCTGCGAAAAAATAAGTCATGCACAAATCGTGATTTTATTCACAGTTAAGTAAAAATACCCATGTCACATACAATTGAGTAGAAATACAGTGGTGGGCAAAAAATAAAAAAAAAAATTTTCTTGAAACAAAAATAGGTGGACTAAGTGAATTTTGAGGAGTTAAACAAGAATCTACATTCACATTATTTTTTCTATCATGTACTAATTTCTATTTATGGGCATGACTAATATCATCACCTTATTCAGCGATCACACTATAAAATTCGAGTATGGTTTGTCAAATTTAGACTTTAACTCAAGAACCGTTTACACGATTTTGATAAATGATACATCAAAAGATGCATACAAAAATTGTCTTCAAGGTATGTCAACAATATTTTTTATTTGCTCTAGAATTTCAGAGTTATGGATCAAAATTTTCACGATTTAAAAAAAAAAAAAATAATTTTTCGCTACTAATTACCAAATAACTACGGAAATATTAACTGGATAAAGAAATTATGTAAATTCAGCTCAAAGACAATTTAGATCACTATCTACTGGAGTTTAATTCATCTTAATCGGACAAACAGTTCTAGAGTTATACAAGTGTAACTGCATAAAGGCGTGGTCATAGTAGTCATGCCCATAAAAAATCAATACGTGATAGAAAAAAAGTAAATGCTGATTCTTATTTAGCACATTAACTTCCATCTAATCCATTTTTTATTTAAGACAAAAAAAAAAAAATTTTTTTGCCGACTAGTGTATTTCCACTTAACTGTAGGTATGCATGGGTTAATTTAACTGTGAATGTAATCAAGATTTGTGCATCAATTTTTATGATACGTGGCTTTATTTATTCGTAGTTTTGCCAACTTTGAGATAAAGATAATATTTTTGATGTTTTCACATTTAAAAAGAAGTTTTAGTAAAAAAAGAGAAATCTTGAATTTAGCATGAAAATTTTTTTCGGACATAAATTTCGAAATATATCCTAAACTATTGAGCGGATAAAAATTTGTTAGTAGGACGACTTAAAGCCAATTTTATTCCACATACACATATGGTGTATTATTTACATAAATTCTCGAGTTATAGTGAAATATACTCGAGTAATCGGCTTATTTAGGGCGCAATATTAGACACTCTCTTAAAAAAATCTCGACCTGATGGTAGAAAACTGAAAGCAGATTCGAGTTTAGCATGCGGAATTCCATCTATTTTTTTTTTTTTTTTTTTTTTTTGAAGGAGCACGAAAAAAAGTTTTTTTTTGTTGGCCAGTGTTATTTGTTGAAAACTTTCAAGAATGTTAAAGGATGAAATATTTGAAGGACATTTTTTTTGCATTATTTTAACAAAAAGTAATTTGATGTAATGCCTAAATTATCTTCTTTCATTTGATATCCATATCACCTTATAAAGCTAATTATAAAGTATTAAAATTAAACATTAACGACGTGCATCCTTCAAAATTTTAAAGTCCTTTAAAAAGGAAACACGAAAACGAAATGAAAAACTAAAAACGCAGTCATACTATAGTAAGTCTATATTTTCATATGTATACGGAATCTGTGAGATAATTTTTTGGTTTTGTTGTACGGTGTATTAATTTATGAATAAAATTAAAATTTATGCATTGATTTAAATGAAATTGTTTTGTGTTATTTGTAACAATTTTATCTTTTCGATCAAATAATAAAAATTTGTATTTTAACCACTAGATTAATAATAGCGTGTATGAGAATTAGGTACCACTGTAATATAGTATATTCACCCAATCTTATTGTGGATGTTAAGGATTTGACTAAACCGAACATTCATATTTGTGTTTTTTTTTTAATAATACTCTTTAATAATACTCTTGCAAATTTAAAAATCTATATCACCCTATTATTAAACGTCTTAAGCGTTACTATGTATGCTGCACTTGTTTTTTATTTTTATCATTTATTTTTTTCATCATTTTTTTTAAATTTGTTTAAGCAATTTAAACAATTTCTGTTTTATTTCTTAAATCATCTTATAAATTAATTTTAAAATGAACTTGTGTATATGTAGTCATCACTCTATTTGATAAGAGTTTTACTGCAATTTAGGTGCAAATTTTTATCAACATCAACATTTTAATAAAACAAAACTCAAAGCAAACATAAACAAATTGTCATAAATTCGTATCTTAAAAAAAAGGCAGACTGAAAAACAACCTAACACAATCTCTATAAATTGTAGTTTTGTGCAAAAACGATTTAAAACGATTTAACAATTTATTTTTATTTTTTTATGTTGAACAAAGAGAAATGGTTATTTGCCCTAGAATAAATACAACTCACATTTAGGTTAAACGACTGGCGATTGACTACAGGGAATCACATTCAAAATAATAAGGAAATTGAATAAATGTTTTAATGTAAATCTATTATTTAGTACTTACTTTTCATCAGGCGGTGGTGGCATATCAATGCCTGAAGGTGTACCCGGTGGTGTCTTCTCATTTTCCATCATGGCCAGAGGAGCATCAGGCAGAGGACTTACGGAATTAGTATCCATTTTAAAGCAATAAATTTTGATTAGTAATTAATTTTGATCTGTTACTCCCCAATGAAGAAGTAGTAGAAAAATATACAAAAGTATCTGCAAAAAAAAGGAAGAGAAGGGGAAATTTAGTATAAACAAAGATTGTTGAACTGTTTCTGGCATAGAAATTAAAACTTTTTTTATTAGTTGTACATGTGTTTTTTTTGTGTGAGCATGGAACAACAAACAAATCTTTTATATAACAAAATTTTAGCTTTGAAAGCATTTTATTTTTAATTTTTTTTTTTTTTTTTTTTTTTTTTCTGCTAATTTTATTTTTTCAACATCAAAAAAGGAGTGAAGAGCGAAAATTTGTAGTATGAAAAAGTTCATGTGTTTGGATGAGAAAAAACTGTAATTTAATTCATAAAAACTGTCTATTACACAGAGATTTTATAGACATACATATAGATACTACACAATTAAACAGGAGCGTAGCTATATTGCATATTTTAAACTTTTTTAGAAGTTCTTAATAATTACTTACAAATAAGTTAAAATAAATGAGTTTTTAGCGAGAAAAAAGGTTAATACTTTCTAAGAAAATTTTTTATTACCATTTAATAAAAAAAAATTATAAATATAGTTTTAAGAGAAGTACTTCAAAAGAAATGAACAAAAAGTATAAAAGAATAACATCTTACCAATGACAACCATGGATTTAAAAATAACTTCTTAGAGTTTTTAAATATTTTGTCCGTTTTCAATACCATATATGATAAATATTTGAGCCAAATTTCGGCCCTCTACGTTGTCTCGTTCGAGCCCTATCCTGCTTTCAACAGACGGATAGACATAGCTAGATTGACTCAGAATGTAACCAGGACCCAGAAAATATATATTTTATGGGGCCTTAAATTATTTTTTCGACATGTTACACACAGAATGACAAAATCAATATACCCACCATCTTTTTAAAGGTATATAAATAAAACGAGAAAGAAACTATAGTCGGTCAATATCGACCATATGATATCCTACACTATTGTGTATTTATTTATTTTTTTTTTTTTTTTTATAAAAAATACAGAATAATGCGTCGATACTAAGTGGGTTTATATGGGAGCTATGGTACATAATGGATCGATTCTCATAAATGTGGGAATTTTTTTTTAATAAATCCCTGCGATTCAAGCTTGATGGCTTTATTCGAATAAATCAATGAAACACAATTTTATTTTAATGAATAAATAATTGTGTATAAAGTTTATTTTAAATTATTAAACTTAAAATTAAAATATTCACTTCACTTTAACAATTTATAAGGGTTTGGCTACCGCTGGTTTTAACTCAATCACAACTTTTAACATTAACTTTAAAGCAACTTCAACTTTTGCGCAACTTTAGATCAACTCTTCCGCAACTATATCAACTTGAGAGCAACTTTTCAGCAACTAACTTCAACTTTACCAAAACTCATCTGCAACTAACTACACTCTTTTCTTCCTTTTTATATTCCTATACACTATCACTCGCTATTCCCTAAAGCTCCAGAAACTTCCTAGCGAGCGGATCCTATATTTATCTCTTTATTGTCCGTTGTTAGTCCGTTTACCAAATTAAAAAACGTCATCTAGAATATTCGTTCCTCGTCTCGTCCATATTTTGTCATTGGTATACGTGACTCGTCACTAGCTCCGTCTAGAATGTTCTGTCCGTTAATTATATTAACCCTCTTCATACCAACGTTTGCCAGATCTGGTGACGCGACCAGACTCCAATCCCACATAAATTTTGGCAATATTGTTTCTCCATATATAAAACTTATTTGTGTCTAATATTAATTTGATACTAACGTTGTTATAGGATTTATGCACGTTAATGTAATTTCCGGAAGAGAAGTTTATATGGGAGTTATGGTCAATTATGGACCGATGTTGATGAAATTTGGCACAAAATTGTACACTTGTACAAAACTTCTTTCATTAAAATATGTAAGGCATTTTTGACCACTAAACCCCTATTCCGGGAGGACATTTGTTTGGGGGCTAGGTGAAATAATGGACCGATCATAACCAATTTCAATAGGCTTCTTCCTTGTGCCAAATTTCATCCCGACCAGCTCGCAAGACTTCTTACTGAAGTTCGATCGGATTTAAAGCTTTGTAGAGCCGATTTTCCATCCTCTTATTAAGAGGACAAATAATTTACTTGGGCTTGCTCTAGATAAAGTTTAAGATTTTAATACATGTTGTGAGGCCTTAAAAAAGGTAGATTCAATATATAAATAAAGAAAACGTTAAAAAAAAATTTCGTCACGATATCTTTAAAATTTCGACCTGTACTTTGTTCACAAAGTTTACATGGACAGACAGCCAGCCGTCCAGACGGACGGACATCGTTGAATCGATTCAGAAAGTGATTCTGAGTCGAACGGTATACTTTAAGATGGGGGTCCGATAATTCTTTCTATGCGTTACAAACATCAGCACAAAGGCATAATACCCCTATGGTGGTGTAGGGTATAACTAAAATTGATAATTTCAAGAAAAGTTCAAATAAAATCAAGTAGATATAATTTTTAGTATAATATCTGATTCAGATAGGTAACTACCTAAGATAGTTCTTAAATGCTTGAGAAAAAACATGATTTTCATTGAAATTCGCCCCCTACTCATTATTTCAACACGGTGATGTCATTAGAGTCAACTAGTTACCTTTTGTGCATCCAAGTAGGGTCTTAAATAGTTTATTACTCTATTATAAATGTATATTTATCCGCCCAATAGTTACACAAATAGTTACATGTAATGCAGAGAAACTTTAACTTTTGACATAAAACAACTACTAGGTAATGCAGACGGGATGTCGATGTTGGCGTAACGTTGAAAGGATGTCATTCGTTAACTTTTTGACGTTACCAGTGCAAACTAAAAGCAAACTAAAAAAGGCTAGATTTAACCTTAAAAAGGCTAAACTGGCAACACTGGTCGTAAACAAGTTTTTGCTGGGAATTCTAGGAATATTTTAAGTTGAAAAAAGCTATTGATTGGGTAGTAGTTTATTTTTGGTTGCTCTGATCAATATCTATCTATACCTTTTTCTTTTTTTAGCTAATAAAAACTATTATATCATTTTCTGTCTATTTAAATATTACACCATTTGTTTGTAACTTTATAAAACACGTTGTACTTGTATTTTAGAAATACATCTTCCTACATAAAAAGTTTTAAACACTTTTGTATTTGTTAAGATTTACATATGGGTTCTATAACTAAAACAGAGTTTACATCAACTTCTTCTTTACATTCCTTTTTTTTTTTATTTCTGCAAATGCATTTGAACTCATAATGAAATTAACATAAAATCGAATTCACTTGAACATCAAACTAAAATCTTAATCATCATATTGTATCCTAAAAAAATTCCACACTTGATAACTACCTAATTTTTACGTCTAGTATACATATTATTAAGATTTTAAATCTTTGAACTGGATTGTTCTCTAACTAGTAAAAACTTCGAATACAATACGTTTTTTTTTTTTCTTGTTTGCATAAAATCTAGCATTTGAAACCAAAATAAAAATTATTGATTTTGTAGACATCGTGTATATTCGTCAATACCCTAGAGGAAAAATAACCGCTGCAAAACTAGTCATGTGAGAGGTTATCAGGGCTAGTGACCGGTTCCACTTCCAGAACTTTTTATGGGAGGAATCAGTTATGGGGTTGTCAGTGGAGGCTAATTAGCACCTTGGGATAGGTAATAGGACTGGTTGCATAACTCGTCTAAGAGGATAATACAAATTATTATTATAATAAAATTTTAAAAAATTGTATTTTCAAATATTTTTTTATACCCACCATCAAAAAGATGGGTGGTATATTGATTTTATCCTTCCGTGTGTAACATGTCGAAGGAATCATTTAAGACCCCACAAAGTATATATTTTCTGGGTCCTGGTTAGATTATGAGTCGATCTAGTCATGTCCGTCCGTCTGTTGAAAGCAGGATAGGGCTCGAAAGAGACAAAGTAGGGGGACGAAATTTGACACAAATATTTGTCTTATATAAGGTTTGTTTGGAATTGAAAATGGGAAAAATCAGTTAATAAACAAAAAAGTTATTGTCTAAAAACTAGAAACACAGGGTGTCCGTTTCATACTTTTCTGCTGATATTTCTTCAACAAAAGCATGTACGACAACGAAATTTTGTATGTATAGTTCGGGGATCGATATAAACTCGGAAACCAAAAAATGGGCGCGGTCCGCCCACTTTACCGCCCACCTCTCATATAAGTCAAATTGTGTTCAAATAGTTCAAGGACCAATGTAAACTCGAAAACAAAAAATCGGCGTGGTCCACCCACTTTACCGCCCCTCCCTTATAACATAAAATTTGAAAAAGTTGATGGTGGGTATATAGATTCGGCCGGGCCGAATATAACATTCGCGCTTGTTTTTTATTAAATTAATTTTTTTATAATTTTTCTTTAATATCGATGGCGGCACCCCCAACCGATATACATATGTTCTTCTGACGTATCTTACAACGTTTTATAGTTTTCATTACTAACCACTCTGCCAAGATTGTTATTAGATGCGAGTTTTTAATTGCGCACTTAACAGCCTGCCGGAAATTGACTCTCAACTGTTATTTAGTAAGTTTGGTGCTGGTTCTCAACTGGAATTTTGGGGACGAGTTAGGTGTCAATTGGTACTCAACAGGTTCTTCCAATTGCCATAAATTTCGCTCAGGGTAATCACAACAGTCAATTAGAAGTGGCCTACTTTTTTAAATGTGTAACTATTCTCATTTTGCCGCATTGAGAATCCTGAACTCATATATTATCTTTTAAACTTATTTGTACTACTTATTTACTTAATTATATTTATTTTATAAAAAATATTTAAATTAGTAAAGTATAATCGCTGTTAAAAAGTCCCGCTATGCAGAAAAACTTTACTTAACAAAATGGTTTTCTGGTATTTAATTTATTTTATTTGATCATTTTAAATTAGAAATTATTTCATTTGTGTGGAGACTTATTTCATTAGGACTTATTTATTTTGTTATGAGATTTATTTCTCTGGAAGTTATTTCACTAAATGTAGCTTTGATTTCCTTTGTTCTGATATCCTATTTTTTGGAAATTATTTAATTTCTCCCTTTGGCCAATTATGGACCTATCTTCATGAAACTTGGCAAATTTGTGCTATATTTACGGCTCTGTAAGTGTTAAGACTCTATTCCGGGAGGAAATTAGTATGGGGGCTAGGTAAAATAATGGGCCGAGCACAACCAAATAAAATAGGCTTCATTTTTGTTCTAAAAAAGTCATATGTACCAAATTTTATCAAATTATCTTCCAAATTGTAACCTGTATTTCACCAGATAGACTGACATTGTTAAATCGACTCAGAAAGTGATTCTGAGTCGAACAGTATACTTTAAGTTGGTTTCTGAAGATTTTTTTATCTGCGTTACAATTTCTGCACAAACACATAATACCTCAACCACCTATGGTGGTGTAGGGTATAAAGCATAAACGTCTGAAACTAGAAAGAGGAAATTCGGAAAGTAGGTAGATCTCCCTCCATATAGATCAACATTCGAATTTCCCTTTAGGGTGAAAAGGGGTAAAAACTGTATTTTGGTATTTTTTGACACCATACGTATCTTTTAAACCAGTCAACAGACAGATAAAATTTACATCGTTTTCGAAAAATTACAAAGACAAATTTGCAACTTTTTCGAAATTCTAACATTTGGGTTAAAAATTGTACCTATTGTTGGTACTTTTTTTCATAAAATATTTTTTTTTTTTATTTATTGACATATACATATGAGAATTTTAATAGGGATACAACTACAACTTAGACATTTATTGGAATACAATTTTTTATACTTCCATGGGTGGAAAAAAGTACCAAAAAGGGGATAAAAGCGGGAAATTACATTTTATTCAAATAATGTAATTTCAATTTTATTAAACCTAGAAATATGAAATTAAGTAAATCTAGTTCTATGTGGATAATAATTTACAAGAGAAGAATTTGTATTACTTAGAGATACATGGTCCTGTGGGTAAGAATTCAAGAGGATGGACTTGGTGGTACTTTTTGAATTTCCTATAATATTTAACCTAGTAAAATGAAATTAAATATATGTATATGGTCCTATGTGGAAAAGAATTCACAAGGGGGGACTTTGTGGTACTTTTTCGTTATTCGAATGGTACTTTTTGAATTTTCTATAATTATGAACCTAGAACTGAGATTCCATAAGAGGGAACTTTTTGGTACTTTTTTATTCTTCCAATGGTAATTTTTTAATTTTCTATAATATTTAACCTAGAAACATGAAATTAAAGATATTTGGTTCTAAGTGAGTGAGAATTCACAGGGGGGACTTGTGGTAACTTTTTGTTCTTCTAATGGTACTGTTTGAATTTTCTATAATATACAACTTAGAAACATGAAATTAATGATATGTGGTCCTAAGTGAATGAGAATCCATAACAAGGGACTTTGTAATACTTTTTTGTTCTTCTAATAGTACTTCTTGAATTTTCGGTAATTTTAGGATTCTTAGTTTAAATTTGTTATATAGTATGGTTTTTATATGGGAAGATAGCTCCCTTATAAACCCCTCTTCAAAAAATCGCTCTAATGGGCATAAATCTCATACAAATTGTAGTATCTGTAATGTACATAGAACCAATTTATTATTTTTCTTTAATCATAAAAATAAAAAAATTAAATTCTAAGAAGACTCCGACAATTTTATCAACCTGCAATTGTGGTCAGAAAACAAAAACAAGCAAACACGCCCCTTTTCTTCTTTAATTAAACTTACAAATTAAGTTTCCACAGTTTATATATACATATAGTTAAGGCACCAAGACTTCTTTCTGTTTTTGTTTATTCTTCTATTCAATATGATTTTTTTTTTTTTTTTTAATTTTGTTGTAATAGTTGTATAATTAAACTTTATTACACATTCCAATCTTGAATACAAATGAAATTGAAAACAACAGGAGGAAAAAAAAACAAAATATTGACAATTAACACGCAAAAAATTGTACAACAAATTTTTGAAAATGAAATTGTAACGGTAAAATGAAATGAATTGAACTAAAACAATTATTTAATGTTAGTTTTTTTTTTTTTTTTTTTTTTTTTTGTATTTTTGGCAATGAAGACTAGTAGAGCACTAGCATTAGGAGTTAACAACCAATATTTTCGTCATTATATATGAAAATTATTGTTTTTGTTGTTGGAAAATGCAACAAGCCAAAACGGAAAATATTTTTATGTATTTCATTCACTTGATTTGTTTGGTTGAGTTTTTTTTTTGTGTTTGTTTACCTAATCGTACATTAAACTACGCACATTTTGCCATTGCCCATTCCCCTCACCCGTTATAATACCAGCAACGCCAAAAATCAAGCCAAAAAAATATATGTTTGAGACACAAATACTATAATTTCCTTATACGAAATAAATAATAATGTAGATTTGTATTATGACCACATTAGTAAATGAATGAATTACTTAAATAGATGGCTAAAAGACAATTTGGCTTTTGATTTGACAAGTGCGTTTTTAACACATTAACAAACAAACTTTTACTTTAATAGACGAAGAATGTATGATTTGATTGATGTAGCCTCAAATGTATTCAAATGTCTTTTCTTTTACACTTTTTAATAATTATAATTAAAAATTCCTAACACTATAGATAACATAATATGGAGAGACACACAACGTCAGTGATGTAGGACATTGATGATATTTAATCGATTCGGTTTTATAAGTTATATCTGAACTTTTCTATATACAAGCAGATAACACAGATCTGTAAATAAATCCTTCTTTAAACAAAATTAGCTGGAATAAAAATCTGTAGTTTTTTTCTATCTCATATATATTTCTTTTTATGAAAATGTCTCAAAAGGCAGTCACTTATTACAGATCGATAAGAATTTCTTTATACAGAAAGAAAATTGATCGAAAATTTTTTATAAAAAGAAAATTTATTAAAAATTTTCGATAAAAAATTCAAATTAAAATAAAATGTATTTCCTATAGAAAGAAAATATTTCTCAAAGAAAAAAAAAATATTAAAAATTAACCCTAGAAGTTCTTCGATATTTTTACTCTTCTGAGGGCTTCGTTAGTCGAAACGACTAACACTAACTTTTTTTCAAAATATTTCAAGACGTATCATCAAAATGAAAAATAAAATAATTGAATTTTAGTTGATGAGTTAATTTAAATAAAATAACAGCAAAAATTCCTAAATACTTTCCGCTGTTTTCAAAATATTAAGCAAAAACTGAAAAGACCTCAAATTTTGTACTTTTTCGGAGATGTGGTGTTACATAAGTACCCTTTGTGTTAGTTGTGTAAAAAATTTGGAACAGGCAACATATTTTTTTTGAAATGTATGTATCATATAATTATTTTAACCAAAAAATAATTTAAAAACAAATGTTTTTGCACACTCTGTGCTTATTTCAAATTTGTGATACTTTTTGCATTTTTTTTACTGTATCCCTTAGAAGTTAAGTGTTTTTTTATTTACACTATTGATATAAATTTGCCTGGAGATTGGAGATTTTCGACATTTATATAATGCTTGGTTGATATATTGGGAGTAGAACAAAGTCGATAAGACATTTGGCTCTTAACTAGGTCCTTATGCAGTTTTTAAGGAAATTTTGTCAAAAGAATGGTTCATTAATTGTTTTTAACATATCTTTAGACTAACTATTAATATAATTAATTAGTTTGATGCAGAAAATGTACAGCAGTAAGGATAAGTCTTGATTTGGTGAGATATTTCACTGGTCGAAAGCATCAATCGCGTTCTTAGGTTTTATTAAGAACTCCTAAGATGTTATACCAAAATTACAAAAAAATATGAACCGAATAAAGAAATATCACTCAAAATAGCATTGTTGTTAGTCGAAACGACTAACGAAGCCCTTCTAGGGTTAAAAAAAAAAAGGAAAAATTTTTTCGATAATTCCTTATAAAAAGAAAATTTGTCGAAGCTTTTTATTATTCAAATTACAATAATTTTTTTTTTATAAAATATTCTATAAAAATAAAATTTTTCAAAATATTTCTCGAAAAAAAAAAAAAAAAATTTGAAAAAAGGAAAAATTTTCGATAATTTCTTAAAACAGAAAATTTATCGAAAACTAAAACTTATCGAAAATTTTCTATAAAGATATAAAGTTCCCTGTTTTTATAAAACGAACGAAAAATTCGTTTCGACAATTTATATTGAAAACAACAAATAAATTTAAAAATTTATTTGTTGTTTTCCATACATTTTGACGAATCGAATTTTTCGTTCGTTTTATGAAAACAGGGGGTTAATTTAATTAGACATGAAAATTTAAATTTCTTATAGAAAGAAAATTTATCGAAAAAATTCTTTAAAATGAAAATTTATCAATAATTTTCTCTAAAAAGAAAACATTTTATTAGAAACCAAAAAAATATATAAAGTTATTGAAAATTTTTTTTTAATTAAGTATATCAATATATCCACCATTAACTTTTTCAAATTTTACGTTATATAGAGGTGGGCAGACGGACGAACATAGCTAGATCGACTCAGAATCTAACCGAGACCCAGAAAATATATACTTTATGGTGTCTTAAATGATTCCTTCGACATTTCCAAAAATTTATCCTTTAAATAATCGAATAATTTTAACACTTTATATTTTTAAATATTGTTTTTTTTTTTATTGTTGTTGTTATTATCGCTTCTCTTTTCGTTTATTGACCTCACCCATGCATTGACTGACGACTACTCGTAGTTGTACATTAAAAATATAAAAACAAAAAAAAAAATAATTTTATCGTGTGCTGCGTTTTAAATATGCAGCATTTTTTTTTTTTTTTTTTGCAACTAGAAAAATAAATGTCATAAAAACAACATTTAACTCAGCAAAGTGTCCCTGTCAGCAGGAAAAATGAATTGGAAATTAAAAAAAAAAAAACAAAACGAATCAAAATTCATTTATTACCAAGAACTTCATACAAAAGCAAAATAACACATGAAATTGGCGGTATATTTCGCTTTAATTGAAGAGAATTTAATAAACAGAAGAGAAGTCAACAAAAAGTGTGTTAAAAATGTTATCTATGGTGGGAAAAGTATAGGTAAAACGAATATTTAAGGAGCTATGTATGAGAAAAATGTTATAAATATGTATGTAAAACTTGTGTACAAAGAACAATTCGTAATTTTAAAGATAATTGGATAAAATTTGGAAAATGTGTCAATTTTGATATAACGCTAAAGTCTGCTAAAATTGGTTATGATCGGTTCATTATTTCGCCTTGCATCTATGCAAATATTCCCTCGGAACAGTGTTTAAATGCTCTAAAATAACTTATTTATGCCACGATTTGAATAAAATTTGGTACAAATAAGTTTTATAAAAGAGTGATCCTGAATATATACACTTTGTACCACTTTTGAAGTGGTGAAAATGTTCTTTTTGGGAAGCTCTTGATCGTTTTTTTTTTTTTTTTTGCTGGGCAATAACTAAAAAAAAATATACTTTGTGAATTGGGTAAATATGTAATATTAAATTTAAAGTTAGGAAATATTTAATTCATTAATTTGTCTAATGAATATAAGAAAAAATAAAATTATTACAATGACACCTTTGCTTAAAGTTTAAAACAAAACAACAAATTTCAACAGTAAAAACTTATTTGCGGTGTTAAAATTATTGTTTTTGAAGCTCTTTTTATGATAGGTTTATTTCATTTTCATCTATTACAAAATTATATGTTGTTTAACAATTACATGTTTAAAAATTTTAATTGAATAAATAAAATGATTTTGGTTTAAATGACGTTTGGTTCATTAAAAATTAATTTAAAAATAGTACTTAATTAAATAAAACACCTATTATATATAGCAAATGTATGCGATTAAAACAAAAGAAATATGTAGTACAAGGAGAATATTAAAAATTTTCCACACTTTAATAGCAGATTTACTGATTTACTGACAAACTACATACATAAAAATATAGGACATTACATACTCCATATAACAAAATACCTACTTGAATTCACCACAGCGATTACCTTAAACATTCGCCTTGAAATAGTAATTAGCTAGGCGAATTGAAAAAGGTGATGTTACTTAATCAGCTGATAATTTTATTTTTTTTTTTAATTTTTTTGAACTGTGAAACTCCATATAATCACAATTTTTGCTTAACCGCTAAAGTGTCAGACTCCATGTATAAAAAATTAATGAATTCGTCATGGTACTTAAGATGTAATAGATTTACATATTAGAATGGCATATTTTAATTCATAGATTTACAACCATATTCAAAAAAAATTTAATTTATGTTTAATACACATACTAGCTAATACACAATTTGGCTGTTAAAGTATTTATTAAGAAAATCGTATTTAAAAAAAATATTTACTGTCTATATTAACTAATAAACTGTTTTTTGTTTACGTAGGCAACCCTTCTTTCTCAGTTCTCTCTCATCCTTATTGTCAGTGTTTATAGTAGTAAGAATAAATTATTCGTTAACTGTTTCCATTTCCATTATTATTTTTGATGTTCTAGTACGTTTTTGATGACAAAAGTTTTTTATTTTGGAAAAAACCTTTATTTTGCTTTTGTAAATATACTTATGTATAAAAGAAATAATTCAATTTAAATTTTATTGGATGTAATTATATGTGTCCGAATAACGATCTGTGATAAAATCAGCATCACTATATCATATTTTATTTTGTATACATATTTTTTGTTGAAATTTTGATAAAATTGATGGTATTTTAATCCAAAAGCACTCAGAATATACTTTTTCCTGTTAATGTTTATGATTTTAATACAAAATAGTTTAAAATAAGTATATAGTTTAAAAATTTTTTATTTTATAACATATTTTAACATCCGGACATTTAAAAATACGCAGCTTTTGTCAAAAATTTACGAATGAATCAAAAAATATATATTATTATATTTTTCTTGAAAATGTTACGGAAATAATCTTAAAATATAGTCTTAAAGTAGGGTCGAACCAATATTAAAATATTTAAAGTTTACAATGGTTTACCAAAGGTATAGTAAGCAAATCATCGTTTTTGAATACAACTTTGAGGAATTTAGCTTAACAATGATTAGTAAAACTGTGTTAAGTTTTTTTGAACATGGCTGTTATTTTTGTATATCGTTAATCAGATGGCGAAATGAAACAGGTGGCAGCAGTTCTACAAAAACAATATTAAGGCGAATTCATTAATTTTGTATACGGGTAAACTAATATTTTTTTATATATGGAGTTAAGTACCAAAAAAAAAAAAATTAAAGATTCTCATTTTTTGTTTTTTAATTTTGACTTAAATAATATATTAAGAGTGCGAACTAAGAAATTTATACACGCTTTAAGACGTATTACTTCTGCTATATGTGAAAGATATTAGAACCGTTAACTTGATTCATTTTGAACATGATTATGATAATTATTTCTGTAGGTGTAGCCACTAGTGTGATCGATTATTCGACTTCTTGGAGAAACCGGTTTTCGAATAGTTTGATTAGTTCGTATTTTGAAATACCGGTTGGATTTTTTTTTTTTTATATTCAGAAGAAATCGATTAACCGGTTTTTCAGAAGTTAATATTTCTGTCAAAAGACTACATTTCTTAAGTTCAAGTTAAAATTTATTAAACATAATTATTTTTGGAAATAACTATTAACCCATTAAGAACGAAAAAGGAAGATATAGTCGCCCGACAATACCCTTCACTATTGAGTGCATCAAAATTCGGGGAGCGGTCTTCTCTTTTCTAGACCTGTGGAATTATGGATCGATATTTATATTAATTGTAAAATTAAATGTACGAATACAGAATATTATGTCGATACTAACATTTACATGGGAGCTGTGGTCAATTATGGACAGATCTTCATAAAATTCAGCTTACTGATTTAAACCTATATATAACTTACATGTGCAAAAATTCTTGCTACATTTAAGGGAGGTTATTTGTATGGGGGCTAGGTTAAATAATGGATCGATCATAACCAATTTCAATAGCCTGCTATAAGAAACCTGTGTGCCAAATTTCATTAATTTATGTTCAAAATTGCGACCTGTATTTTTATTATAAAGTTTACATGGACGGACATACGGACTACATCGTTAAATCGACTCAGAGGCGATTGGTACGAATTAAGGTATGTCTCAGATCAGCACAAACGCATAAGACTTAAACATTTAAATTAGGTGTAAAAATATTACAGGTGTTACAATAAATAAAAGAAATTTCATTTAGGATAATTATTACTAATTTACCTATTTAATCTTCCGAAATTAATTTTGATTTAACCTTAAACTATATCAATCTTGTAAATTATCGTAGCCTTTGATATTTCTAATTTTAACTTAAACCTTTTTTTTTACTTAAATTATATTTTTAAAACATTAGAAATCATACTTTATGAATATTTAAAAAATATATATTCAAATATCAGTATTTAGCGCACGTTTTTTTAAATAAAAAGCTGTTTTAAAACCGGTTTCTTGTGTTTAAAAAAACGGGTCTATTCGACATTCGAAAAATTAACATTTTGAAAAAACCGACAGCACATTGACTAAAAAAAACCGGTTGGAAAACCGAGTCGATCACCCTAGTAGTCACCCTTTTATAATACGAGATGAGCTACAGGGTATAAAAATTAACCATAAAAAAATTAAAAGCTTTCCCACCTATGATAAATAATATATTTAAAAAATCATAAGATTCCAAATATATTCTAATATTTGTGAATTTTACCTATTTGACAAAAGTGTGCTGGTTGAAATATTAAGGAATAAGGTATCGAACTAATTAATTTACAACAAGTGTATTAAAATATCTTAAATGTTCACAATGAATCATCAACATAGTTGCCAGTTATTTATAAAAATATATTGTGATAAACATTTTATTCCTATTAAGTTTATAGAATTAAAATAAATATTTTGTATGAGTTTTATTCACTGACTTAAAAATAAATAAAATAGTACATATGAAAATATCTTACTTATCGTAATGTTTTTATTAATAACTTTGTAACTAATTAAAAGATTATGAAAATTACTAAAGATATTTTATTATTCGCATTTATGCAAAAAATTAGGCCTTTATGTGAATTAGATAAGCTTCAGCACATAAACAATAAAACTTAATAAAATGTGAAAAGTATTTATTTATAAATGAACATTTATAATATTTGTCATTAATAAGTAATGTATATTATAATGACTTCTCCATGTCAAGCGATTCTAAATATCAATAACCAATCATGGCTAAATAATGCATTTAATAATAATTACTCATTACCCAAAAACATATAACATTTAATATTTAGACATTTTACGACAATTTCAAGTCGTTATTTAACTAAAATTTTTAATACTTTCTCACACGATTTCCTTTAGACATTTCAGTCATAAATATATGTTTAAAAACTACCACTACATTGACACATGTCACATTCCCAGGAAATTTGCTGGACATTCGTTTAATTCATTAAACGAAAAGCAAAATCAACTTTACATACACTCACACATACCAATTCATGAAACGGATGTACAGTCCAAAGGACTCACATACACTTTACTATTGACACGATTTAACAGCTAAAATTCTAAATATTTATAAATAATTTCTATTATTCTGGTATTAAATAAAACTAAACTATAACTTACCCTTAATACTTATTTGAATAATGTTAGAGTTATTTAACGATGCTTTTTATTCTATTTATTTTATAACTTTTGCAATACAACAGTGGGTGGGAGAGACAAAAAAAGGGCGGCAACTTTTATTTCTGTGTGTGCGGTTTAATTATTTTATTTTATTTATTTTATATTTTTTCGTTATGTTTGTTTTTTTTTTTTTTTGGCAGTTATTTTAGTTTTTAGGGTTTTACATTTAAATGCAAAAAATTTAAAGGAATTTTCTTAAAGTAACATTAAGTAGTTGGATTCAAAATCCTTTTTTATTGTAATTACAGGAATTTTTTTCTTTCTTATTTTGTTTCTATGGAGATAAACCCTTCCGGTTTTATGTTTTTCACTTTTTTTCCTTTTTTTTTTTTTTTTGCAATTGTCAACTTTGACACTCTTTTAATTACACTTTTAACTTTAGAACTTATATTTCCGTTTGAAGTTGCTGTTGTTGTTGTTGTTGTTGCATTTCCTTATGTGTGCATATATGAGTTTGCGAGTTTCTCTAGGGATAATAACTAGTACATAAAGTTATTTTCAATGATTTTCTTTTTCTATTCATAAATATATATGAATTTATGTAAATGTTGCAAGTATCTATCTGTCTATCTGTACGTTGACACCCTTATACTACACATATGCATTAAGAGAAACTCATTATGATATTCTATGTTGTTGGTTACTTAAATATTTTTGTTGCTGACTGGTGCTGCTAGTGTAGCTGCCAAGAGATGATGCTGCTGCTAACTTGCAACATACAACCAATGAATGAAAATAATTACAATGGATACAAACACTAACCTACCCCAAGAAGAAAATTCTTCAACTATATACCGGCAAAAAACAAAACTTTTTTCTTTTTATTTAAACTTTAATACAAAATATTTATAAATTTTGTTCAAAATTTGAGTTATAAATTTACAATTTGTTTCGTTTATTTGATTAAAATTTTAATAATATATTACACTTTATTTTGAATATTATTTATATTTCTTTTATGTTTAATTTATTTTTAAAATTTATTTACTTCATTTAAATTTAATTTTCCTTTTAATTTATTCCGCGCCTCAATTTTTCGAGTTCTTTATGGTTAACACAACGTTTTTCTACTGTTTCGTTTCATTTATAAAACACAAAAACTTATAGATACAATTTAAGCAATCAGCCAACCAGTCCGTCAACCAGCCATCCAGCCAGCCCGTAAATACTGTAAGTATTAAAAGAAAAAAAATACGCCAAGTAATTGAAGCTTTAGTGTTTTTCTCTAAATGGCTGTGATTGCATTATATTCTGGCGATATGTACCGCAGAGGGTAAATTGTATTTGTACGTATGAATGTAGGTATTATTCAATATAGTAGTTCGTTAAAACTACATAGAAAAATTTTAACAGTTTTGGAGTTTTGTAATGTTAAGTTAACATTATTTAACTTAACAGATATAAAAGCTTTTAAATATTAATTTATTTAAGACACAAACCATTTCAAAAAAAAGTTTGTTTATAACCTAAACGAGGGTAAATTATAAATTTCTTACTTGAAATTATTTAAATTTCTCAACCATATCAGCATTAAAGATTAGTTATCGCTTCAAAAGGGCTAGTGAAGCGCTCCAGGAAAGGCTAGATTACAAATAATAAGTATACCAAAATGTTCGAATAAACATTAGGGTAGTTCACGATAGACTGGTTATCAGGTTATGTGATTATATATAGTAATATTAAAAAAAATACAGTTACCGCTAAAATATATACGCTAAAATACCGTTACCAAAATAGCTCGAAATGCCGATAACGCTAAAATACCGTTAACCTTATTTTTGGGTTTAGGAAGTATTATTATTTTTAATAAAGTTGAAATAAAACTTGTAATAAAGTTATGGCTACCTCAGCTCGTCATTATAATATTCGACTTCAAAATTTATGAAACAACAGTTACTCATAAAATATCATTCCGAAATAACTCGAAATACCGATAACGCTAAATACCGTTACTGAAATAACTAAAAATACCTTTACCTCCAAAAACCGTTATCAAAATAATCTTATATACTATTACCTTTTCACCTTTTTGAATCGGCTGCCCATATTATATTTTTATAACTTTTAATTTATACAAAAATAAAAAAGTATCCAATCCGAAACAAAGGCACATTGTATATATGGTTCCAAATAGTTATTAAAGGTACAATATGAAAATATCCATGTTAACCTTGAGATCAAAGTTGATGTCAAAAACTCTTTTTGAAATGGGACATTTTGGTAAATAAAATTGGTTAAAAAAGTGTTCTAACGAAATGAGTTTATAAAATCTAAAAATTTCTCTGAAAGAACAAAATTTCTTCTTCCAAAAATGTATTTATATTTTATTCTAACATTCTTAAAAAAATTAAAGTTTTAAACCTATTTCTGGAAAAAAATTCTAAACTTTTTCATTCACTGGTAAAGAACTGAAGATATGTAAAAAAAAAAAATTATTTTAATACGCATTTTTTTTAATAATGCGTATCTTTTGGGAGGTCTTCCTACATCGAAGTCATCATCACACAAAGTACATTTAAGATTAGTCAGTAGAGATGATCAGCGTAATAAAATATTTAAAACTTTTAATTATCAAAAACGATTTGTAAAAAATAATCAAATCAAAAATTATTTTTAGTTACACTTAAATATTGGTAAGAATGTTATAGAAACTGTAAATAAGGAAATCAAATAAGTTATTGTTAGAGTTAGAAAAGCGGGATTTCTAAATAAAAAGCGGGAAAAATATTTTAGACGGGATCGAAGTTTAAAAAGCGGGATATCTGGTCACGTTAATTATATCCCAAATTTGTTTGGGAATTTTGAAGTCGAATTTTCATTGGATCATTTTATTGGCAGCCGTTCTATGTTCTGTTTAAAAATATTTTTTAATAGCTTTAAAAAAAATACTTAAAACTAATCAGAAAAAAATGTTTTTTAATAAAAAAATTTTAGCTTTTCTCTGGCTTTATTTTTTAAGGCATTTAGCTTTTTCTGACCTTTTTTAAAGTCCAATTTAGCCTCTTTTTTTCACCTCCTGGCAACACTGTTTCTTAAACTAGGCAATGAAATACATACAGTCATAGTCATATATATTTACTAGGGTGATCGACTCGGTTTTCCAACCGGTTTTTAAACCGGTTTTTTCAGTCAATGTGCTGTCGGTTTTTCAAAATGTTCAATTTTCGAATGTCGAATAGACCGGTTTTTTTAAACACAAAAAACCGGTTTTAAAAATGCATTTTTATTTCAAAAACCATGCAATAAATATTGATATTTGAATCGAAATTTATGATTATTTTTTTAATATTCATAAAGTATGATTTTTAATGGCTTAAAAATATAGTTTAAGATTAAATAAATAAGTAATAATTATCCTTAATGTAATATTTTTACACTAAATGTTTTAGTTTTTTTTATTCAGCGAAGAAATTGTTTTTCAAGGATTTTGAGAGTTTCACATTCAGAATCCTTTCAATAAAATAGATTCTTGCCTTTTTCATATTAACCCATGGTTTCTGTTTATGCTAAGTAAATGTTAATATCATTTTTGATGATTATTTTCTTACAATTTTTATACCCTACATGCCTAATATGCGTTTGTACTGATGTTTGTAACACCCAAAAATATTGGTCTAAGACCCACCTTCATTTGTACCAATCGGCTTTAAGTCGATTTAACGATGTCCGTCTGTCCATTCATGTAAAACTTGTAATCAAAATACAGGTCGCAATTTTGGTTTCTTATAGTCCAAGAACGAAGCGTGTTGAAATTGGTTATTATTTCCTCTAGCCCCCATACAAATAACCTACCAGAAAAGGGGTTTAGCGATTATAAATCCCTTAAATGTAGCAGTAATTTTTGCACATCTATGTTCCATATACGTTTAAACCTGTATGCCGATGCAGGTCTAGAAAAAAGACCCCTCACCGAATTTTGATGCACACAATGGTGTAGGTTATTGTCGGCCTTGACCGACCATATCTTTTTATTTCTCGTTCTTAATGGGTTAATAGTTATTTCCAAAAATCAAAAAGATTTATTGATTTTTCTTTAAGAAATGTAGTTTTTTGATAGAAATATTAACTTCTGCAAAAAAACCGGTTAACCGTTTTTTTCTGAATTTAAAAAAGTGCAACCGGTTTTTTCAAAATACCAACTATTCGAACTATTCGAAAACCGGTTTCTCAAAAAAGTCGAATAATCGATCACCCTAATATTTACACATTTTAAAATTTTTCGAATATTTGGAAAAGAAGTCAAATATTTTTGTTGTTATAAAATATTTTGAAAAAGTTCTTTTGTTGTTGTAAAGCCTGAAATGTGTAGAGTAGATTGTGCTAATTTCTGAAAAAGCGGTATTTATTTCTGATATTGAAAGAAAAATTCATAGGCATTTTTTAATTCAAAAGTATTTACACACATTTTTTATACTTCATAATTATTTACACAGCTTGAAAAACGTCAATTATTTACGCTTAACTTTGCTAAAGATGATCCCAAATCTTGTCTATAAGATAGTGTCAAATCTTTTGATTCAAACTCAACTTTAAAAAGTTGCAAAAATCTAAAAATAGTGGCAAAAATTATGAAAAAATCATCAAGAGACAAGATGACATTTAAATGAAGGTTTAAAATGGTACATCGTCATTATAGTTTGGAAAAAGGAATGGGAATTGTTAAAGGATGGTATAGTCCTTAGTTAGAAGATATAATTACATAAAAATAAAAACAATTTAAAGCGAATTTAAGAAAAATATGTCCGAAAAATTTAACATCACTTAGAAAATGTTCAAAAATTTCTGAACAAATTGAAAATGCAAAAATGGCGACTTTTCGTGTTCGTATTTTAGAGGTTCCCTACTTTGAGCCCCCTTAGCTCCGCCCCTGAGGGGTCAGTTGGGTAACCCTTCCAAACTTCACATTGTACACTCCTCTGCTACCTATACCAAACTTCACGCTTCAATTAGCTGATCAGAAGTTACAGATTTATTTCCAAAAAATTTCGATTCTGCCCCACTGTGGGTTATAGAAAACATTTTCACCATTAATAGATATTTTTTTTTTTTTTAATTTTTAAAAATATCATTTTTCGAGATATTTACTCGCGAACTAAAAATCGCGAGATATTGGCCATTTTGATGTTGAGAAAAAAGTCATGTTATACCTTAAATATCCCTGCGGGAAATTTGTGGCAATTGCACTAATGGACCGTTCCCAATTGACACCTAACTCATCCCCAAAGTTCCAGTTGAGAACCAGTTGACACCACCACACTCACTAAATATCAGTTGGGAGTCAATTTCTAACAGAGATGTTAAGTGCGCAATTAGCAACTCGCGCGAAATAACAATCAGTGGCTGAATGGTTAGCGCTGAAGACTATAAAATGTAAGATACGTCAGAAGAACGTGATTTCTGCCATCGACATTAACGAAAAATTATAAAATGAAAATAAATACAATTTAATAAAAATAAAAAAAGTTCAATAAGTAAAAAAATTTTCTTCAAATTTTTATTATATTAATCGACTCTGAACACGTCCACTTGGACCAGTTCTGTGACCTGTCTCAAGGGGCTAATTAGCCACCTCCAATGACAACCGCATGTAAAAGTGACAGGTTTATCCCATATAAAGTTCCGGAACTGGAATCGGTCACTAGCTCTGAGAACCTGTCACGTGACTAGTTTTGAACCGGTTCTCTTTCCTCTAGGGATAACATATCAATAAATCTTGCATGATAAATAATTTGAAAGATATTTGTAATTTTGTGTATACAACTTTTTACAAGTTCAAATAGCGATATTTCGCGAACCACTCAATGAAATTATCTGAAATTTTGAATTAGTCTTAATTTGGCAAGCATAATGTTTGTACCAAATATTATCAAATTCGGAAGAGGTGAGAAAATCAACTGGTTGGTTTTAAATTTCCAATTTCATAAATTAATATTTTGGAATTTCTGGTAGTGGTAGTTTTTCCTTTGAGGCTTAAACAAAAACCTATATTGATCATTTTGTTTTGTCACGCTTAATTAAGAGTTGCGTCCAGACTTAATTAAATGCTTTATTATACGACAGAAAAATTTTAACAATTTATATGTTATTCTTTAGAGCAGAAAACAACCTTTATATGGATGTACAAATTTTTGTAAACAAATAATATTGCTAATACGAAGGCAATCTTCTAAAAATAGGATTTCTTCAGCTAGTTTTGGCCGACACTGTAAATAATTTGATGAATCCTATCTAAAAGTATACTGTTCGATTCAGTCCTTCTGACTGATTGTGCACGTAAACCTTTATGCAAAATACAGGACGAAATTTCGATGAAAATATAATGAAATATGTGTAACACGTAACCATAAGACTTGAAAATCGCTTCATCGCACAAAAAAATGGTGCGGGGTATTATATAGTCTGGTTTGACCAAGTATAACAGTCTCATTTACAATCGGGAGCACTGACTCATTTATGATTTTAATAAGATTTGATTTTATTTTTAGTAAAGAATTATTTACGTTTGTATCATTTGTAAATCCCCTTTAAATAATTAGAATAAAATACCAGTTTTCTTTTTAAATTTTAATAAACATACGTCAGTATTTTATTTCAAGTTATATCGTTTCTGAAACACAATTATTAGGTATTTGTTTAGGACATCCATAAAAACTTATTTTTCATAATTATAATTGTTTTTGTTATCTAAATTAAAGACTTAATAAATAATTAAATACATATGTAAAAGTATATGGAAAATATTGATAAACAAATACAAATATTTTCAGAATCTTACTAACAAAAACAAAATAATATTAATATTGTGATCATAAATTATAAAACTATTGTAATAATAAAGAAATTAAATATTAAAATGAACTAAATAAAAAAGGAATCAAAAACCAGTTTTTTTTTTACATTAAATAATTATTAACATAAGGAAAATATTTAAAAATTTAAATAATTATTTAAAAAAAAAACCCTAACAAAACGATAATACAAGCTTAAGAATAATGTGTTTTTTTAAGAAAATTTAATAATTTAAAATCATGAAAAAAAAATAAAGTTTTAAGTAAAAAAAAAAAATACAAATTAAAATTTCGAATAATCACAGGTGTTATACACAGAACAAACTGAAAATAAAAAAAATATTTAACTTAAGTTATTTTATTTTAATTTTTTTTCTTTTTTTGCATTTTAAATATAGGTAGGTATATAAAATATATGGAACTAGAGTTGTATGTGTATGTTTAATAAAAATAAAAAGGGGCAGAAAAGAGGGTGTGGCGTGTTGCTTTAATATATATAAAGAAAATTTAATTAATGATTTTTACAATGGAACTAAAAATTTTGTTATATTTTTGGAAAGATTTTGTTTTTGTAATATTAAGTATACGTTTTTTTTTATAGATTTTAGATAAATATTATTGTCATTTCATAATCTTATATATATAGTTGTAGAATTCAACACTGGTTTCAATATCTTTGGAGGTTTGAAAATAACATTTTTCGTTCTTAAAGTTTTAAAAATATACATTTGTATGCTTTAAGTACTCTTTTCTTTTTCTAAGTATCAGGGCTTTTAACATTTTTTCTTTTTAACAATTTGAGAGTTTTTTTGTATTTTTTTCTTGATTTTTATCTCATTTCTTAAATTCTGTTAAAGCTTAAAGCTAGAAACAAGGAAAATATTTTCATTTTTAATTACAAACACAAAATTAAGCAAATAATTTCTAAACTAAAAAGTTATTTACTTTTTAAATTATACCATACGAATATATATATAAAAAATTAAAGCATATTTTTAATATTCTAGTCAGAGATTCCTTTTCTCATAAAATTTCTCTTATTTTTAGTCTAATTGTGTGTTTCTTTAAGTCTTTACAGGCCGGGACGTGTAGTGTCATCGGGGCCACTGCTGCTGCTACCTTCTGAAGGCATAGGACTAGCGGTGGCACTGCGATCATATTGAGGATTAATTTCTTCGGTGACGAGTTCCTGGAAATTATAAAAAAATTAATATACATTTTATTTATATATAAGAGAATTTTTCTTACCTCATCTGCTTCTGTATTCTTAACAACCGGCTCATTTTTGGCCTCCTCAGTCGTTTGAGCCTTCTCAGCCCATTGTTTCAAATAATTAACAACATTGGTATGACCGAAATTCTCGGCCTCATCCACAGGCATATTACCCCAACGATCCTTGGGATTATGAGGTACATGACATTGTTCCAATAAGAATTTCACACAATCCAAATGACCCTCAGAAGCAGCTAAATGCAAAGCCGTACGACCATCATAATCGGCCAGTGTTATATCCATACCAGACAAACGATGTCTACGTAAAGCGGTCACATCACCACTAGCTGCCGAAAACAATAAATTGACTATAGACAAACCCTTAGTTTCGTAACGATGTTTACGAGGATCTTTTTTGTTTGAGGCATGTTTCAAGTTATCGTAACGATGGAAATTGAAAACATTAACCAATTCTTCACAGAATTGTACACCACGTACTGAGTTGCCCAATTGATCGAGTGGTGGTGACCAAGTGAAAATACCCATAACATTAGGAATAACTAACATCATGCCACCACTGACACCTGATTTGGCGGGCAAACCGACCTTGAAGGCAAATTGACCAGAATAATCGTAGGTGCCACAAGAATGCATAATGGAGAGAACATCACGTACAACTTCTGGGCGGAATACTTTTTCTTCTGTGGTTGGACAAATGCCACCATTAGCCAGGGTAGCAGCAATAACGGACATAGCTTCACAGGTAGTTTCCATGGAACAGCACTGAAAGAGAAGGGAAATATTAAATGATTTGAAGAATGTTGCAAAGTTTATAAGAAATCGTTTAAAACTATATGTTTGTAAAAAATCTTTCAAAAGTATATTTTCTTAAATTTTCTAATTGAGAATAACCTTTCGCCACGGGTCGATCTGTTGTCAATTTTTGTATATCAAATTCACATTATAACAATTCGAAGTATATGGTAAACTTTTAAATACCCTTATCCAGTGATCAAGTTGGTACTGAATATTTTATACGATAGCTAGAGTAGTTTAAGAAACACTTTAAAGTGAATTAAAAATTTAGGATCAGATTTTGTTTTAAGAAAAATATAGATTAAAAACACAAAAACGATGAAGCAAAAATTGATTCATATTCAATCTTATCGCCAAAAAAAAAAGGCGAAGATTTTATGCTCTCGGAATTTTATTTTTCTTCCGATCAAATATTTGTTATAACGAATATCCCATGAATTATTTAAATTAAATTGATACGTCCAAATGCGGGTGAATTTTTCTTCCATAATTGGGAGATACACAAACACAATTTGAGAAAAGGGGGAAATATTTTTTCGCCATAAGGGTGATAATGTTCTAACCAATTTCAATAGGCTTCTATCGTGCCAAATTTCATCAAGATATCTACTTTACTTCGTTCACAAGGTTTACATGGACAGCCAGACAGCCGAGCAGACGGACGGACATCTTTAAATCGGCTCAGAAAGTGATTCTGCGTCGAACGGTATACTTTAAGGTGGGAGTCCGATGAGTTTTGCTGTGCGTTTCAAACATCAGCAAAAACGCATAATACCCCAACCACCTATGGTGGTGTAGGGTATAAAAATTGTGCCATCGATTACAATTCCGAATAACAAAGTGGACTTTCAGTGGAAAAAAAAATTCTTACCTGGAAATAGAAGTCCATACACTCCTTCAAATTGGTGCGTTTTGGATAGCATTTATTTTCACGCATATAGAAACCTAAAGCATAATTACGATCGGCAGCTTCACGCTCGGACAAGAAGACAGCATTATTAAAACCAATATTATCGCCACCCGATAAACGTTTAAACCACGACATGACATAATCGAATTTTTCGGCTTGAGTCATTTCGGGTTTGATTAAAGCATGAATCAAGGAACAAGTTAAAATGGCACCGGCATTAATCATAGGATTATGAGGTTTATCTAAAAGAGAAAACAAAAAATTGTAAAAGGGATTACATAACGTTATGTATTTTATTTTAAGAAATATTAAACTTACTATTGTAATCCAAAATCAATTCATTGAAATTTCGACCACTTGGCTCTTGACCCACATATGAGTGTACAACTTGAGCACCCAACTTCTCCAAAGCAATGGCATAAGTCAAAGGTTTGCTATATAGTTTTTTTTTTTTTTTTGGAAGAAAGTAATAAAGTAAAATTTGTTCGTAATTAGTAAAATGAACAGACCTTTGGGTAACAGCAACTTCATCAATTTTCTTTTGTACTCAATTTAAATTCAAACAAAATGAATGCGTTTCTAATACAACAACAACACAAAGTTTCGAAAAGTTCATGGTACGAACGTGTACATAAGTTTTCGGTTTTTTGAAAAGAAGTGATTGAGCAACAAAGCTTTGCCTTTCTTTAGAAGTTAAAGCTCTCATTCACTGTCTCTCAAGGGGAGGGGGGCCAAACTGCAATTATTACAATTAATGAACGAAAGAAAAAGAGATATATAATGCATGATCAAGAAAAGATCTTTATACGGAAATTAAGATCTTTATCTTTTTAACAACAACAAACCTGAATATAACAACTCTCTTTTTTTTAATTTTTTTATGAAATGAGTAATCGATCAAGCAAGCAACACACAGATAAACAGAGAGTTTTTGAAAAATTTACCTGCAACTTTGTAGAGTGAAAGGTATATCCACATCACCAATGGAATAACGTTGACCATCAATGGTGCAAATACTGACACCCCATGAATCAGGGCTATAGCGGGCCAATTGAGGTATATAATCGGCCACTTTGCCATCGGTATTACTTTTGCATTTCCAATAAATATCCTCAACATCCTTGACAAAACCCACAAAGTCAGGAATAACAAATTGTTGACGGAAAGCCTTGGCAATCAAGACAATATTTTGGGCCACAACACTAAAATGAAAACAGAAGAGAAAATGAAGATGAAAGATAAAAATGAAGATTTTTATATAAAAAAGTGAAAACTTACGCTTTAAATGTTTCACGATTGAGATTTTGTGTTTCAGCAGATGAACCCGACTCATAGTTAGTCAACTTATGTACTTTTTTTAAATTATCCATAAGCTCTTTAATACGGGGATCACTGCGCCTGATGCCGGTGGTCTTAAGGGCAGCCAAGAATTTTCCCATGGATATAAGACCGGTTTCCTCATTATAGAACATATCAAATAGAACATCTTCGGCATTACGTTGCTCTTGTTCACGATGGCTAAAGAACAATAAAATAATATACAAAATTTATTAGAAAATTTAGTCGAAAAAAAGAGTAAAGGATAAATATTCATGCTGCAATTACACCAAGAAGTTAAGTTTAACAAAAGGAGAATTTTATTGATATTTAACTAAATAATAAAGATAATAAGTCTAAAAAAGAGTAAGATTAATTTTTTCTAAATATTCACAGAAAGTTGATCAATTTTTTTCAACTTTTACCGATTCACTATGGGCAAACACCTCAAACAATAATGCTCAAACATTTTTCTTCTTCTTCTTTTTTTAGATTTTCAAAATAAAGGATTTTTTTATGTTAAAATTATTTAAAATGTCAAGTATTTTTTCCAGGAGAGTTTCTTTCTAATAACACAACCGTTTCTTAGCTCTTTACTTTCGTAACTGTTATTAATGTTTTTCGTTCAACTATTTTGTATAGTATTGCAAATCACAGCCAATTAAAATCAATTTACTAAAAGTTTACAAATCAATTTATATTCGTACAAGTATTTTATTTATAAATTTAAAAATAGTTAGGCGCCTAAAATAAAGAAATTACTAAAAGACGTAAAAAATGTTTTGTTCTTTTTCTTTTTGGTTAATTGATACAGGAATCGATAGTAGTAGCAGTAAGTAAATAATTAAAAGAACATGAAAATTAAATAATTGACACGTTTTGCAAAAGGGGCCAACATCTGTTCAAGGAATTTTTAAAAATTAAACAATGACATTGGCAAAAAAAATTAAATTTGATTTGTGAAATTGAAGGTTATGTTAAACGGCGTTTACACCGTCTGAGTTCTTTTAGGAATTGAAATGATTGTCAGATGAAGAGAGAAGAAATTGATCAAATAAATTTAATGTCTACATTTTGTTTGAAATTTTGATTTAAAGATTTCCATCAAGTCCAATGTTCAGTGGTACAGAAAAGACTCCCAAAAAAAAAAATAAGAACAAATAATTTTATAAATACGCATGTACTCGACAGTGGATATGTAAAAAATTCTTCATTACCAAACACGTCGTTAAGAGACCCTTAATTAAGTAATTTGATCGTATAATGACTTGAATACAAAAGCGAACATTTAAAAATTTTAATATTTTATTCAGTTTTAAGAAAATTAAAAAGTGACTGCACCAAATATGTTTATCTATATTTTTGACCTTCATTTAAATAAAAAAATTTGTATACTTCACATAAAAAATATGAATGAATATTTCTCTCAGACCGCAAATAATAAATTCGCTTTGTGACAGAACAATTCCATGTGTCAACATATCGAGCCCTAACCGCGAAAATGTCGTAAGTGCAGAACACAAAACTTTACAGGAGAATCATTTTTGTGTTTGTTTACATCTTGTTATATGTACATATGAACGAGAATAAAAGTGATAGTCGGTCAAGCCCGACCTTATGATACCCTACACCATTGCTTATATGTACCAAATTCGGGAAGGGGCCAATTGTGGACCGATACTTGTATAAAAGTGTAAAAAAACATACTAATACAGAATATTATATCGATACTAACATTCACATGTATTTATGCACTTTTGGGTGATTCCCGAAATTGGGTTTTATATGGGAGCTATAATAAATTATGTTCCGATCTTCATAAAATTTTGCACTGTCTTTTATACTTATAAAAAATTTATTTGTGTCGAATATTAAGTTGATACTAATATTTTCATGGGATTTATGCACGTTAAAGTGATTACGGAACGAACTTCACGAAATTTGGTATTCAGATTTATACTTATATAGAACTTATTTGTGCCAAATTTCATTAAAATATTTATATTTTTAGGGTATTTATGAGTGTTAAAACTATATTCCGAAAGGACATTTGTATGGGGGCCAGGTGAAATAATGGGCCGATCAAGACCAAATTCAATAGGCTTCGTCCTTGTGCAATAAAGTCATATGTACCAAATTTCATCAAATTATCTTGCGACCTGTACTTTGCGCACAAGCTTTACATGGACAACCAGCCAGACGTCCAGCCAGCCGACCAGACGGACGGACGAACGGACATGGTTAAATCGACTCGAAAGTGATTCTGAGTCGAACGGTATACTTTAAGGTGGAGGTCGGAAGATTTTTCTTTGCGTTACATAATTTTACATTTTCATCAAAACACGAATTTCGAAAATGTTATCAGTTACGATATTTTGGCGGTCAGGGCTCGATATGAACAACATTCCCAATAAAGGTGAGGTATTATACACATTATCTTGGTCAAATAGTACCATCTATTATTCGTTTTTTTAAACAAGTGTCTGTATATTACATTTTTAATAGTTCCTAGCAGCATTAAGAAAACTACTGCTCTATTTTCAGTAATATCTATTAATAGTAACTCATCTAAAATACCCTTTTATAACCTTAAGTCATAATTGTCCACTACACGTCTAGAAGGAACAGGGATTCTCACAAGCATCCGTTTCAGGAGCCCTTTGAGATATTACTACTTAAATGTCAAGTTAAAAATTTTAAACATGATTAATTTTAATATCAAATGTGATTACAAAAATGTACTAAAGTTTTAAATTTTAAGTTGAATTCAAATTATGGTTCATTTTAAATGAAATGTAAATCTGAAAGTAAATACAAATGAATATTTCCAAAATATACTTTCCATTGTTCTCTTCTTGTTGAAAAATTTATTATTTATTCTCAAACCTTATCCATTTAAAAAAAAAAGTTTATTTTTATATCATTTTTAATTTGAAATCAAGTTTACATATCAATAAATATATGACTATATATATAAATTGGGGATCGCCCAATAATAAGCCCCAGGCTTATCGCATTAAATATTGTAAAGCACGATCCGATTAAATCGAAAGTAAGATTAAACACAATCTTCCTTTCTTTAATCAAAATATAAATTGATCAAATCATTGAAAACTTTATTTAATTTGAAGATTTTTAATAGGAACTTAAATATAAGTTAATTTTAATTATTAACTTTTAAATGCAAAATAATCTTTAAATTGCATCTTTAAGTAAATTTTCTTCCCGAGATCCATAACATTTTCACACGGACCAATTGTGTTCTTTAAAATATCTTTGAAAGTGCGTATAGAAGAAATTATATGGTCAGAAATATATGTTGCACCAGTTATAGCGTTTATACACACATCTCTCTCTCTCTCTCTCTCTCGCAATTAAAAATATTGCAGTAAGTTAATATTTTATTGCGAACTAGTAACTCACGAAGCCTAATCATGATCAGTGAAACTAATTGCAAACGAGATATTAATTAGCAATTTATTTTTATTTGCCATAATTGTACGTATAAACGTAATATGTGTCTTTAGATTTTGCATTTTAAAACATACAAATTTATTAACAAATTATAAAATTAAGCCCAAATTACATTTGCGCGTAGTCAGCAACAGTATCAGAAAAAATTATCAGCTGTTCACTGTCAGAATAACATGTTGCTGCCCATATAATTACATTTAAGCGCACACAGCAAAAAATTTACAACCACCATCTTGCTTTATTCTACTTGTGTAGAATTTATTTTCTCACTCTCTTTGTCTCGCTCTCAATCTGAAAGCAGCGCAGTGAATTTAGAAACAGGGCTAAATGAAACAGCACTGTAAACTGCTGCTGACCAAATGTAATCAACATTATAAAGGCTCAACTACATAGAATACTTTCGCTTCAACTGCGACTGACAGCTACGCAACGCACAAATTATATTAACCCAGTCGTTGCATTATTTTGTTATTAAAATTTTATATAATAAAATATAAAGATGTAAAAATTAAATTATGTTCTCAGTTGAAATAATGAATTGCACTTTAAAATTTCCGACTCAATGAAAAAAATTAAAATAAAAATAAAACAACCTACAAAATATATTTACGTACTTCGGCACTTCAAAGTTAAAAATCTTTCATCTTTGAAGTACTTCACGCAGAAGTTTGGCGTACTGATTTGGCTCCGCACAATATAAATGCATGTATTTAACTTAGCTGTCAGTCGCAGTTGAAGCAAAAGTATTCTATGTAGTTGGGCCTTAACAAACAGTGCTTTCTAAATTATCAGCTGATTATGTCAGCACACACTGCTGCTGACTACGCGCTATTGTAATTTGGGCTTTATGCTTACACTTTTTAATTAAATACATTTTTAATTTTTTTAAACAATTTCTTAGTAGATTAGACATATTTCCTTATAGCACAAATAAATCTGAAGAATATTGTTTGTAAGTTATCATTTAGAATATATTTTACAAGAAAGATTTAAAGAGAAATAAAAATATGGATTATTTTACAAGACTATTTAGAATCAACTGATTTCCACCGAAACTACAGTGAGCAGAGAATAGAGAAACATATATTTTCATCTTCTATCATTTTCAATTCAGCATTTTAAAGGGGAATGTCTGAAGCTCTGTAATAATGAATAAAAAAACTCTTTCAGGTGAAAGTTAATATTTTGAAATTATTTAAAAAAAATTGATAGTGGGAATATTTTTATATCATGCCTTAATAAAAAAAAATAAAAATTTGAAATTTAAATTATTCCAAATGTTCCAAGTCTTGTAAATATTGTGACATTAATTTATTTTTTTTTTATTATTAAGAGAAATATTTCAATCTACTAAAGTGATGGTATTTGTAATATTTAATAAAAGAGCTTCACGATGTGGTCTAGACAATCTGCAATCAGGGCTGTCAGATGTGGCGATTTTTCGCCAAACGTGGCGATTTTTAATTGCTCTTGGCGACTGAATTTTCCGTTTTGCGACATGGCGAATTTGTTGGCGATTTTTAACAAGGTGGCGATTTATTTGGCTAATTTTTAAAACTTTATTAAATAGATATTCGCATAGTAAAACTATTACGTTTTCTTACTAGCCAACGTCTATTTTTAGTATTTTTCTATCCAAAACGGCGGTTCTCAAATGGGGGTCCGTAAAAAGATTGTCAGGTGGGCGCTAAAACCTCTAGCTTGAACATAAAATTAAAAGTATGTATTTCTTTAAACAGATAACAAACATGTGTATATTAATTTATCCATACTTATAAAATAAAGTTGCAAAGTTGCAAAAAATATAGAGTAAAAATTCCAAAACTATTGTTTGTGCATGATTTTTATTATCATTCTAGTAATTTTTGCAAATTGTAAAAAACCTTTAATGATATTTCGTCCTTGGCATAAGACATTTATTAGCAATTTTAAAATCCATTTTTAGATCAAATGAAATTTGGTATCATTAATTTTTATCTTTAAGTATTAATTTATTTTTGGATTAAGAATTATATAGGAATAACCATGATATAAAGAAAAGAAGGTAGTTTCATTGTGTTCGTATTAATTTAAAATCACTTTCTGACATACATAAGGATTATGACAGTTTGTTTAAATAATACTACCATATTTATATAAAAATTTACTTTGTCATAAAATAATTTAAAAATTATTTAGAATTTTATATACATGGAATTTAAACAATAATTCGGCAAATAATAAGGAGAATTCAAATCAATCAAATCGCACCGACAAAGATCCAGTATCTTTGGTTTGCCATTATTGAAGTCCAAGAACAAGCTGGTTGATGTTTCTAAACCATTTATAATTTGGTGCCATTGCCATGCAGATACTTTCGGTCCTATGCATAACAGACATGTATGCTTACCAGCGAGTTGCTAAATTTTACATATCAAAATTTAACGGCTCGTTAATTAACACATCCCTGCAATCTGTAGTGCCAGATTCGTACAAGTTACCTAACCGACAACATTAGTGGACAACCAGTCACTTCTTCAATAAAGTGGCAATTGCTAATAGGCTCAACGGTGACCAATGGTGAGCGGCATTTGACTATACACCTATGGCGGGTTAATCGCCACCAAATAAACTGCTGGCATACGAGCGTATTATGTATGTGTACGTTGTTTGATTTTAATGCAAACGTTGTTTTTTTAATCAATAAATATTCCAACCAACTATTGAGATGAACAAGAAAATTATTTCTAATATTGGCTCCATAGTTCTTAAAAGAAATCCCAAAAAATTAATAAGATATCATTAATTACCTACAGATTATTTTTTTTGCTTTTTTATTCTTGCACCAGATAAGTTTAAATTCTGCAGAAAAATTCTTGTTAGGGTATTTTTTTTATTGTTTTCCAAGAGAGAATATTTGTTTGCAAAAATTTCGATATGAATCTAGTTGTTATGTAATATTATTACACAATTTATTATAAAAATTCCATGAAATTAAAAACTCAATCTGGTAAGGTTCATTAAAAATTTTTACAAAAAGTAAACTTCAAAAATCCTTATTTTAAAAAAATCTAATTGATTGGAACTACCTTCTATTTTTTATATCATGGGAATAACATTTGATACGATATTGAGAAAGTAACACTTTTTTTCAAATGAATATTCATTTTTAATAAGACTTGAAATTTAGCATATGTATTTTCAGAAATACATTTAAATTATCAAAGTTAAAGGCACGAAGCAAAAGTTTGTAAAAACCTTTGATCTAATTCTGAGTTCGTAAAATAGAGAAGAGAATACTAAACATTTACATACACTTTACCTCTTTCGTCTACGAACTCAAAATTGCAGCAAGAAAAATTGCTTTTTATGAACACCGACTAACAAAATAAAGATCCTTAATTTATAAATATTTGACAATTTGTTTTTCATCATCTTTCAAATTTGAATATTAATATTTTATGGGCCATAGTGAAAGGAAAACGTCTATGAATAAATTAATTCATTAAAACAATTTATAAGTTTTAATAAGACAAATGTTCATTATATAATTTTAGAATTATTCTGTTAAAAAATATAATAAATTTAAAAAAAAAATTTTAAATTGTTAACATAAAATTGAGTTATGGATAGGGTTGACAGATTCGAATTGTGATCTAACTTAACGTTCCTGAAAAACGAACTTGATTTCTAAAACAAAAACTTGACAATCGACATTCACCAAAAATATTTTATTTTATATATGAATTCTATACGGAAGTGCGTATATAAAAATTTCTGAGCAAAAGGGATAGAGTTTTTAAATATTTCCGAAAATAAGAGTTTACATTGCATATCCGTTATGTCATTGAAAAATTTTAAGAATTTTTGCAATTGGTAACTCAATACAAATATAATGAAATATTTGTCTATTAATATTGCTTTTGAACATTTATTCACGGCATTAAACAATTGCTATAAGCGACTGTGTTTTAGAAGTTTCTAAATAAGCCTAGAGGAAACCATGATCGATATATAACATGGTAATCAGTTTGTTCTGAAGATTTTTTTGTTTGTTTTTTAATTTAAAACGATTCGTATATCTCATATAGACATAATTTCAAAATTTTTTTAAAATTCAATCATTATGCTGTGTAATTCAGGGTGTCATAAATCTGATGGGATTGTCATCAAATACATTCAAGGCCGTCTGGCAACTCTAGTTACGTATGTCAGAAAAGTGTATTGAAATTAATATTTTTTATTCAATTATTATTAGCTACTGAAATTATCATTGACTTTTTTGAAGCTGAATTTACATTTTAAAATTATATAATATTTGACGCACTAAATATTTTAGTTGTTGTTAATTTTTCATAAAAAAATATATATAAAATTTAATTTTGGCGATTTTTGGCGATTTCTGATTAACAATTTGGCGACAGAGGCTCAAAAAAATCTTGCAACCCTGTCTGCAATCTCTTGGAAAGCTAAAAACTTTTTTATTGTAAATGTTTTAAAGCTTTCTATAAAAAGCTTTAAAATATTGAATTTTTTTAATTTGTTGTTAAGCTTTTCAGATTAAAGTAAAAAAATAAGCTTTAAAGTTCTTTACAAACAATAATAATTTATTGGCCAAAAAATATACACATTTTTTTTTTTTTTTTTTTTGTTAATAAATTGAAAAGTTTTTTGAATGCATTTAAATGTATGAAATTTAACAATTAAATAATTGTTGCTCTTATTTTTTTCGTGTACACAAATTGTTTACATTATTTATATACTTTAAAATAAATATTGTAATATTTAATTTAAAAAAAAAAAAAAATAAATTATTTTAGCTACTTTATATGTTGATTTTACAAAAATTATTATTTATTTTTTTATTATTTAAACCTTCTTTTTAATCAGGACTTTAAACTTTAATGACGCAAACGATTTCAAAAATTAAGTTTATATATCTTTCTACACCAATAAATAAAATCACATGTATTTTTTTACTAGAGTGAAACATTTTTTTTTTTTTTTTTTTTTTATTTAACAAAAAATTTAACAAAATTTAAATAAATTATATAAAAAGGTGTCAATAAAACATTAAATAACATTAATAAAAATATATAAATACTAACTAAACAAATTTATTTTTGGTTTCTTTGTTGGCGAGCGAGTGCTTAAATAAATTTATATAAATATTAGCACGTGTTTTTATGTTTACATATGGATATTAACTAATGTAGAACTAATTAAATAAACTAAATACATAATGATAAAGGTTTTTTTTTTTTTTTTGTTTAATTGATATTAATAAATAAAGCAAAATTTTATATCAAAAATAAAAATTTTATTATTATTTTTTTTAATAAGAAATTGTTTAAGGGGGAAAATGGGTCATTAATAAATATTTAACAAATATTACTCACGGTCTTATGGAGTAGTAACGCTTCTGTAAGCTGTTGAGTCCATAAAGGGTAGGAGTAATATTTTTTTTTTTAACAAAGAAAAAAAGTTAAATATAATTTTAAGAATGTTAGTATTTTTATTGTTTTATAAACCATTATTAAAGAGTGGCCAGGTTTTAACACTCTTTAGTAGTTTTAAGTGTGTTTTAGAGACCATCACTCTAGATAACGAGAAAGTTTTAAAATATTTTTTTTTTTTTTTGTGACAAAATTTATTTTTTTGTTTTTAATTCATTTGATTATTAGTTTTTGAAATAAATAAAATTTTTTGGCCAATTGTTTAAATATTTAAATTTTATATTGTCACAAAAAAGTCTCTATGTAAATTGAATAATAAAACTTAGGAAAAAATATAGAATATGGTTTAATTCCTATGAAATATTTTTATAAAATATTATTTTCAATAGTAATGTAAATGTATAGTAATATTTTAAATTTTATTTCTAACTGGTATTAAACAATTTTCTTTAATACCAGTTCAATAGATTATTTTGTCTATCGATCACAATTAAATGACGGTCATTGATAAAATTTTAATTGATTTATTCAAAAATATTGGCCCATATAGGAGTAGTAAAATATTTAAAAAGTAATGTTTCCGACAAAATTCAAACAGCTAATCATTAGTTCATATATGTGATTAACAAGTTTGGGTAATAATTTGTCTACGACACATCAATTAAACTCTTTTATTTTTATTTTTATTATTATTATTATTATTATTTTTTTTTTTTTTCTGAAAACTTGTTCAGCTTTTGTTGATATTTTTGTTTTTTTTTTTGCAGTTCAATCTTGCTCTCGAGATAAATACTTATTCCTTATAGGTAAAACTCTTTTTAAGTTTCAAATTTAAACGAAAAAATTATCAAAAGAATTCCAAAACAATTTTCTAAATGATCTGGACCTTTCACAAATAAGATTTAAATAGCCATCCAATAAACTCAAATTTCATATATTTCTGATTATCCTGGCCCGTTAAAGTGTTTGACGCATTATTGCTTATAACTCAATTTTCAATAGCAAATTTTCCTAAAATTTTTCCGAAATTTCGATGTATCACACAGATCTCTAAGTTGTCTAAGTTGTACTTTGAGGCATGTGATTTCCAAAACTCCAATTTTATGTATTTTATACTACTAGAGATCTTCAAAAATTTGTTTTTTAAATAGCGATATCTTTCTAAAAACTCAGGTATTTTTGAACCGACTTCCAATACCAAAATTGATATATTTCTAAAATTTTTATATATCAAATATGTTTTTATTTCCAAAACTATTGAGCGGATATATATACTTGAGTAATCGGCTTATTTAGGGCGCAACAATAGACACGCCTATAAAAAATCCAGACCTGAAGAAAAAAAAACTGAAAGCAGATTCGTGTTTAGCACATCAAAATACATCAAGTCCAACTATTCGTCTATGGGGGAGGATTTTTTTGTCGACCAGTGTTATTTGAGATCTTAGAAAAATTTATTTTTTAGGTGCATTTATGGTGCATTTTTATAACTTTGGTATTTAAAGAACTATTTCAAACCGCAAAATAGTCCAAAATATTTAAAGACTTAGAAAGTGGATTTTATTAGATATAAAATTATTGTTAATGAACTAAAGAATGAAAGTTTTAAAAACATTAAAATAAATTAAATCTTTATATTGAATAATAGATTTAAGAAATGTATTTAAAACCTAATCATAATTTTGAAAAAAAGTCCTGCTCATCAAAAAAAATCCTGCATAATTTTGTCCGAATAGTTGGCATATTTCAAGAATTACATTTTAAAATGGTATTTAGAAATTTTTTTTAAATGGTCTTAATTTTTGACATTTGAAGCTTTTTATTTGCAATCATTTTTATAAATTTGTTCCCTTTATTCTCTACTAATAATTTTTAAAATTCCATTTTCTAATTTAAACATTTTAATTATTGCATCATTTTAACAAAATATTTTTTTAAATTAAATAAAATTTTTAAGACACTTTTTAAAAACAATTTAAACAAATTTAAAAAAATTCAAAAGGCCAATAAGGTTAAAAACAAATTTTGGTTCCAAAATGATAAGAATTAAGCAGCAAAAATAAAACAAAACAAATTAAGTATTAAATTTAAGACAAATTAATTCCACAAACGCCCTCATCATCATTATAATCTCTAACACAAATAAAACAATAATAATAAATAATCTACTTTATCTGTCAAAAAGTTCAGCTAAATTATGCTCCCATTCTTTTTTTTTTTTTTTAATTTAAATTAAAACACTTTTGTTTTTCACTTATTACCTTAAAACAGCTGATATGGTGCGTACTAAAGTACCTCGGCGCCCCTGCAGAGATATACCCTCAATTATCTCTTCGATAATATGAGCAGTTTCAGAATTTTCTAAATCTCTACGAGTTTTATCCGTATCAGGTTCTGGACTTTGTTCAAGATAAAAACTATTTTTAACTTCATCTTCATGTTTTACATTTTCTAAATGATGAGGATGTTTTAATAATTCTTGTTGTTTTAAATTATCATTTATATTAGTATTAATGTCTTGATTTGTATTTTCCAGATTTTCTTCCAATTTAAGGGATTGTTCTTCTGATTGCAACTTTAACTGTTCAATTTCTTCACTTAAGACCATAGTGCGTATGATTAATATTAATTATATAGGAAAATTGTTATTTATTTTTTAAAATATTTTTTCTTTGTAGAACTAGTGACGTTTAAATTTTTATTTAATTTTTTTTTTTAATTTTTAACTATTTTCCGTTCTTTCAATTTCACTGACGACTAACGACTGTTAACCAAACTTTGGGGTTTTAATGAATTTATAGAAATTTCATTTTGCCAGAAATGCAACCAATACTTTGACACCCCCTTTTAATTTATCGTATAAATACTTCTGTATATTTCTACCTTTTTCTATGTTAGTGTTAGTAACTTTTAAGGTGTATCCAACCATGTATGTATATATTTTTCTAGATGTATGGGTGTTATATCGTCTTAATGTGTTATTAACAAATTGTGCTAAATATTAAATGTTTTTTTCTTCTCTTTTATATGATTGATCAAGTTATATTATTTTTCATTATTAATACAATTAAATATTTATTATTGTATTGTATTATTTTTTTTTAAATACTCTCACATTTAAGAAAAAAAAAAGGTGCTAATTTTTTTATCATGTTACTGTTTTTTACATTATTTTAGGATTTCTTTATAAATATTAAATATATACTCCTAAATAAACATACACGTTTCCCTATGAAATGACCCGCATTTAAAATTTATTTGTGAACCAGTTTATTTTGTAGTTTACACATTTTTTGTTTAATTTTTACTCTTCCTTTTGTTTTAGTGATAGAAAAAAAAAAATTAATAAAAATATTTGTTTTAAATATAGAAGAACAAAAAATCTAATGAAATATATTATCTAATTAATTAACACTTATAGATACAAATTTAAACTTTGGATTTTAATAAAATGTTGTAGGTATTATTCAATTTTTATATTATTAAATTATCGTTTTAAGCAAAGAATTTATAATTTTTATAGCGAGTTCATTGAATTTTCAATTAACTCAATGAATTTATAATATTTATTGCAGTTCATGTTGCTTGAGAATAAAAACATGTGACTCAACATGTTCCTATGACTCTTCTCTTGTTAGCAGCACCATGTACTCAATTCATATTGGGATTTAATTAGTAATGAAACAAGATCTTTTAATTCATAATATATTAAAAATCTCGAATCAACTGATCATTTAGATTAAAATCATTTTTATGATAGAAGTGAACAAAACTCAGGAGATTAATTGACATAAATTTTCTTAAGTTTGTCTTCCCGTTTTAAATTTCTATAATATTAATCTGTTGTCTCAATTTATCTAATACATACATAACTTTTCTTTCCTTAAATTTATATCCGTAAGGAACACTATAAGAAGCTTTATAGGTGTTTATATATAAAGAGACAAATTAGCGTTATCTATGTGTGTTTTAATAGATTTTCCCAAGGCGTTAGATAAGGAGTAAGAACATATGGAATACATCAATATATCGCAAATATTGTTACTTGAAATCAGCAATTTAAAAATAACTTTCGAGAATTTTTTGAATTAATTTTAGTTTTGCACTGAAAATTTACAACTTAAACCATTAACCAGTCAAAAAACAAGACTTACGAAATTCATTTGCTGTATAATAAGTATCCTGTTTACTATCCGTTGAAAAGTTATGCGGTGAGAAAAAATTAAAAAAAAAAAATTTTAGATTTTTTAAAATTTGTAGTGTTTTTGATAGAAAATTTGCGCTAGTCAGCAACAGTATCAGCAAAAATTATCAGCTGATCACTGTCAGCACAACATGTTGCTGCCGTTATAATTACAATTCAACGTAGGCAGCCACAATTTACAAACACCATCTAGCTTTGTTCTACTTGTGTATTTAAGCCTCTCATTTATTTGCTCACTCTCTTTGTCTCGCTCTCAATCTGAATGCAGCGCAGTGAATTTAGAAACAGGGCTAAATGAAACAGCACTGCAAACTGCTGCTGACCAAATGTAATAAACACCATAACAAACAGTGCATTCTAAATAATCAGCTGATTATGGCAGCACACACTGCTGCTGACTACGCGCTATTGTAATTTGGGCTTTATTTTGCTTGCTGACAACCAGGGATGGAAAAGTTGATACTATTGTACTTTTTTTTGATAGTATTTAACATTCAAAAATACCGCAGTACTCCCACGAGTCATTTGATATTTTTAAACGATAAGCTAGATATTCTACAACTCAAATTAAAAATAAAATTTTTAAAAGAAAATATATTGTGGGAATAAACAAATTTCTAATAGAAATCGTTGTTTTAAAACCTGGTGGTAGGAAGATATAATGAAATTGTATCTAACTGTTTGGTTTCGAGGTCCCAAAAAATTAGGGACGTAATTAGAAAAATTCAAATAAGTTTATAAGGCAAACAAACTATGTTATAGAAATACTTGAGCAGTAGGTTATATTTATAATATTTTTTACTTATTATTAATTTATAATCATAACTAAAAACTTAAGTTTCTTTGCTCAATAAATCAAATCTAAGCGAAATTATCAAAATTTTAAATACATCAGGTAATGAATTATATTTAAAAAAAGCTGAAGTACTCGATTTTAAGGAATTGATCTTGAAATTTTTCCTCCTTAAGTTTATTTTAAATATTAAGGACTTAAAATTGTATGAACCAAAAACAATGTTCTTAACCTTTAAAATCAACCCCACATATTTTGATTTGCCTCAATAAAACTTTTTCTTATGTAATATAAAATATAATATAAAAGTTATTTTCTGATTTGTCTCTTATTCAGAAATAGTACTGAATAATTTAAAAAAATCACCAAAATGATAAATAGTTATTTTCTTATTTTTCTTATATTGAAAAATAGCATTGTAAAAAATAAAAAAGATCAAAATGACAACAAAAAATCGCAAAATGCATAAATTTCCAAAACAGCTTTCATTTCTACTTGAATAAGTGACAAGTAAGTTTTATTCAGCTTGGGCAAATCCATTTTTTTCACCATCTTAAATTTCTTTATTGAAGATAAAAATTCAACTTATATTTTCAATGCCAAACTTTATTAAACTAGAATATTTGAGTCACGTTTAGCTGAAAAAACGACTTTGTATTTTTCCTGATTATTATTGCAATTAAAGTAAAATTTCTGTAAAAATTTAGTTTTTGAGAAGCTATTAATATTTTATCTTTAATAAAATTTTTGTTAGTAAAGATATCTTAACGAAATTTATCGTACAAAATGAGAAAGTGTAAAAAACATTAAGATTTTTGTAAAAGGAATTCCAAAATTCCCAAAAAAAATTTCGAAATCCCATAAAAGGGGTATTTTCACATTTTCGCCTAGAAAATTCACAATTTCCCGATGTCCCGGAGATTTTGATTAAAAACATATTGAAAATTCTTAAACTGCATTCTGTTTGCAGATTCATGCTTTGATATTTTAGAAAATATAGGCTAAAGTCAAAACTTTCATATAAAATAGGTAAAATTCGGGAGGGTGTGTACCTAGACTGCTATGACTCTAGACTTTTTATGAAGATACCTTTCAGAATATGTTGTTAAAGAAAATTATATTTTAGAGGAAAAAAGAGTATACATAGATACTTTTACGGCCAAAAAAGTCACCAAAAATCGTAATTTTTGCAATTTTCAAATTCAAAAAGATTTGTTTACTCAATAGATAATTTTGTTCCCTAATTAGTTAAAGAAAAAAGTAATAAAATCGCTCAAAAATACTGTGATATATATGAAAAAACTGGACCAAGAACTTGCAAAATTGAGGGCGTTAAAATTTCAAGTTCAGATAAATAGCACAAGTCAGCATGTTTTTTATACTTAGGCCTTATTGAAGGAAACAAAACATTGTCAAGTATTTGAACATTTTCTATGTCAGAGGTACTCTAGTTTGAGCCCTCATAGCTCCGCTCCTGAGGGGTATGTGGAGTCCCCCTTCCAAACTTAAAGTTGTACACTCCTCTGCTAGGCCTATGTGAAATTTTATGTGCATTCGAATCTTCCCCACTGTGCATTGCCCAAGAGCTCAATTAAGAAAAAATAGTGCAGTAAATAAAAAAGTAAAAATCAGAATTTTTTTTTTTTACAGACATGATTTTTATTTAGCATATAATCTAAAAAATCTTTTGCATCTCAAATATAAAAAATACAGTAAAGTAACAACACAGAAAAAAGTAAAAATGGACTTCAATTACGAAATTGCTTATATTAATTAATTTTTAATTGATTTTACTCCAATCATCAAAATGATAATATTAATAATTACAATAATTTATTATTACACAGAAAAAATTATTACCGTCTTTTTTCCAATTAACTCAGTTGTTTAATTTTGCAACAAAATTTAATAAATATATTCAAGAAAAAATAAAATAAAAATAGTTTTTTGTATAATTTTAACATTTTTAATTCATTCAATCATCTGCTTGATTGATTTAATTAATTTATTAATTGGGAATATTTTTCTGTTTTGTATTTTTTATAGTTTTTAGTAATTGATATAATCATTTTGGTGAGAGGTGCAAATTTAAACAAGTTTATAATTGAATGAATTATTTTCATATATATTTGTTAATTGGTGACTTTTTTCTGTATACAGCTTTTTCTTAAAAAGATATAATGAGCTGAAAATTGTTGGAAATTGACTTAACTTATTTTATTTCTATTTTTTATAGACAAATTTTTAATTTATCTTTATATTTTATTAATATCTATCAATTTAAAACACTAGTAATAAAAAACCAATTAGAAAATTAGTTATATTAATAAATAATATAATTAAATTCCAATATAAAGTTAATTAATAATTTTATTAAAAAATTATTTGAAATATTTTTTTCTATGAAGGAACGGCAAACTACTAAATCAACAAAATGTTTATACATAAATAATTTTTTATTAAAAATAACATAGGAAATAAATAAGCCCACTTTTATTTCAATGAAAGTTGTTGTTACAATTAATTAAGTAATATATATATTTTTTTTAAATTCCTTTATTACTTATAAAACAAAACAAAACATCCAGAAAAGTAGAGCTGATTTGGTGTTTTATTCTTATTATATACTTTTGTTTTGCACAGTACTGTTTATATAAATAGATATCAAATATGAATACTTAAGCATAGTAAGCAAATAAATTAAAACATAATACATACATATGTTTGTGATGTTTTAATTTATATATTTATTTATAATATTTATAACACATATACACATAGAAACATACATAAATTTTGTTTTTAAGAAATTACAAAAACAATCTTATAATTTTTTGCAAAATTTATGATAAAGCACGTGGGGACTATGTTAAACAAAACAAAATTCCTTATTCTAAGACAACTAACTTGTTTTATAAAATTTTTAAGAAAGCACGTGATTTTAGTAGATTTTATCTTAAAAACAAATATATATATATATGTTTTTTTTTTTTTAATTTGACTAAACTTTTGTCACTTTCTATAAAAATCTATAATAATATGGGTCCTATATAAAAAAACTGCTTTCAACAAATATGATTCACAAATCAATAGCCTTAACAATTATTTCAATATTTATTCATTTAAACGTTAATGATTAACACCGCAAATTTATTCAATTATTTATCTATTATTTATTCATACAATTTTCGGCATTTATTAATCGTTTAGTGCATAAAATTTAGCATATTTCTTCTATGTTAAATTTTACGCAAATATATGAAATTAAAAAAAATAATGATTAGATAAAATTATAGTCATTATTAATGATTTAGGTTTATTCTTATTTGTTAACATTCTTTATCATTTGTACAGATAAAAATCATGTTTAGTTTATTAAAAACAATATTTAATTACAAATAATATACGAGCCCCCTCCTTTTATAAACGGCGCGCCATTATTATCAGTCTTTTTATAAGTTTAACGTCAAACACCATCATTTATTTAGCCAATAATAATTTTCCAGTTTAAACTTCGTACTGTATATGAGTGTTCGTGTGATTAATACGAAACATTTTGGTATCTTTCTTTAAAATGTTTTATTGTTATTTTTCATATACAAAAAAGTTGAAATCAGGTGTTGTCTGTTAAATTAATGATGATTAAATGTTTAGATTGGTTTTATAATTTTTATTAAGGCTAATTAAGCAAAATTTATACTTAGAATTACATCTAATTTAAAACAAAGTTAACAATTTTTAAACGTTACTAAACTCTGCTAAGGGTGCCCCGATGGTCTAGTTGGGGTTGTGAGTTCCATTCCCATTAGTAACTATAGTCAGTTTCACTACAACGAGCAATAGTCTTCGTTATTCCGCTCGATTAGAATTATAATATAATTGGTAATTGTATTGTAATTATTCAATAAATATTAGTAAAAAAAAAATCTGAATTTTTAGATTCGATCTTCGACAAGATCTATATAGGAAATGATCTAAATCTGTAATTGTATAAAATAATATATGTATGTATTGGGATCTCGGTCAAAAGTTAATAAATCGTAATGCTATAAATTATAGGTATTTTGACTACACAGTAAATGTTTATGAATACTCGACCCTAGATTCTCTTTTTTATTGAATATTTGTAACATTGCGATTTTTACCGCTGAAAACAAATAAAATAAATTATTAAATTCTAAGTATTTAATTGAATTTAAAAAAAAATAATTAAAAGCATGTTTGGATTCAATTAAATAATTTGTTCAAAAACGAAATTTTCTAACACTGAAAAAAATATGGTTAATTAAACGATTTATCAAAAATAAAATTATTCCAGTAATTTTTTCATCAATTATAAATTATTCAAATGCTTAAAATAAAAAATTTTCTAACATTTTTTTACTAAAAATTCAATAAATTATTGTCAATTATTCTTACACAGAAAAAATATTAAAAAAAAAATTCTCAATTATTTACAAAAATTTTTAAATGATTTCAAATATTTTTGTAATTAAATAAATTACTTAAAATATAAATATTCTAACAAACTAAATTAAAATTTTATATAGAAAAATCTAAAATAACAATTAAATTACGAATCATTTATATTCAATTATTTTATTAATTGAAATTCAATCAATTAAAAAAATGTATATTGAATTAATAATTAATTAATTGATACAATAAGGAAAATAATTGAAAAACGATAAGTTTAGTTTTAGTAAAAAAAAAAAAAAATTTTTTTGTAAATATGAATTTTGATCACTTGTTTTTATCTTTGATAAATCGTTTAATATACCAATTTTTTTTTTCTGTGTATTTCATTAATTATTAAAGTAATCAAATAAAAATAAAAAATTGATTATGATTTAAATAATTGAATATATATTTTATTTTTAATATTTTGAATTTCAATTAATAAATAATTAAATATGAATTATTCGTAATTGAAATGTGATTTAAGATTTTTCTGTGTAGAATTTGAAAACTTTATTTTTGAATAATTTGTTCAATTATAAAAATAATTAAAAGCATTTTGAATTTCTGACTAACAATTTAATTGAACATTTTTTTAATATTTTTTTTTTTCTGTGAATATATTAAATCCAAATTCTACATAGAATATAAAAACACATTTGAAGTAATAAAATTTCACATTCAATTATATGTACATATTTAATTATTTAAATAATTAATTTTTATTTATATGTATTTAATTAATACAATAACAAAAATAATTAAAAACCGATAAATTGTTTTAGTTTTAGTAAAAAATATTAGAAAATTTAAATTTTGAGCACTTAAATAATTGATACAATTAAAAAAACTATTCAAACTTTTTTCGATAAAATCTTTAATTGATAATACTTTTTCTTTGATCATTTATGTACAGCGTGTGTCATAAATAAGCGTGTGTCATAAACTCAATTGGTTCTTTTTCAAGTTGTAAATGGAAGATATCAAAAGTAACATATAATTATAAATATATAATATATTGTTAGCAAAATAAACACCAAAAGATTCAATTTAACACATTGCTACTTAGTGAATCTGGTTCTTTTTAAAGAAGTGAAAAAAATCAATGCTCCATAAATAAGTAAACAATGTTTTTAATAGCCCCGGCGATCGACTATATTTTGATACATTAGTGCCAAACGTGTTGGTATAGTAACTACATATATTCTGTATATTCCTGAACAAAATTAAAAGGTTTTAGTAATAATTAAGTTCATCAGTTTGGTCAATTATGGGGACTCTATTTTTTTATTAAATTTCATGCAATTTCTATTGGTGACACGTCTGGACTTTGAGCAGGTTACTCTGAAATGTTAATTATTTCCACAGCTATATAGTTTGAATCAAACTAACCCTAATTTATATGCGAATTTTCCTACTATAGGATAAAATCCACAAAAATTAAACAAAAATGTTTTGGAACTTTATACCTTTTAACAGATTAAGGTTAATCTGGGATTTTATTTTACCTTTGTGTACCACTTTTTTTCTATTTTATAAATAGAAATGTATTTCCAAACCATTAAGCCCTTTCTGCTGGACTTAAGTATTGGTTTTCTATTCTTAAAAGTTAAAGTTTAAACATTTTAGAGCTAAACATACATATATTTCATGCGAATCACAGGTTATTCAATCCAGAAACATATTTTCTAAATTTTTTATATTTTTAGACATAATCTATATAGAACGTCATCAAATTTTCGAGATTTATTATAGTTATGTATAAAATTTTCCGTACAGCTAGACCATGTTTTCCGTCTTCATATATTTTTCTGTGAGTTGTAAATTCAGACCATAGTTTTCGGACCTCCGAAATAAGTTTTAATAAAAATTTTGGAGCAGAAAGCCTAGGAATTTAAAGCTAAATTGTTATTTATACTCTTTGTAGTGATTCTTAGGCGTTTACGCGAGTAATTGCGGTGAACGCGTTCATTGTGTTTGAAGCATTTAACCACCTTGAAAATAAAGTGGCCATTTTATTAAAGATTTTTGATATATTTCTATATGTTTCACCTTTTTCGTATTTTATGATAGTTACTCTTAGTTCTCCTACACTTAATTGTGCGCTATTTGCTATTCCTTTGGTCGAAATTATGGTTAAATTTAAATTTTCTGATTTTATCAAATTATCTAATAAATAACTATCTCTGTTGTGCTAAAATCATTTTGCAACCATAAACTTCACTTAATTTTAACAAAAAAAATTAAAGAAATTAAGCCAAAGTTGCTTGTTTACTTATTTTTGACTCGCCGGAAAACGACTTCTTTTCAACTTTCTCTAGAAAAAAACTTAAAATGGAATTTGGAATGGAAATTTGTCATCAATGTAAAAGAAAACAAATTGTCTTCATCAAAAACATGTAAATTTTTAAAAATAGACCGTTACATTTGCCGCTTTTTAAAGCGAAACAGAAATGATAAGTTTGTTTACTTATTTATGACACCCGCTGTATGTTAATGGTTTTATCAAAGCAGTAATGGAATTATTAAAATAAATTGTTTAAATTATTAAATAGGTATATTAATTAATGTATTTGATATTGAAACTGGAAATGAATTAACTAATTAATTAAATTAAATATTAATTAAAAAAAAACAAAATATTTCTTATTATTTGTTTTATTTTCACTTCTTTATTTATATTGCCATAAAATTACTTTTATTTTTGGCATTCTTTTCAGAAATTGCTACTAGGGTTTGGGGTTTCCCGTGATATTTTGTTTCCCGGGAAACGAAAAATTAAACAGAGTTGACTACAAATAAAAAAATGTGCCGAAATTTGCTTTAAGAGATGCAATTACATTTAAAAAATTTAAAGACTTCAACATACAAAGTATTGAAGGTATTTACAGCATAAAACATTTGAAAATATTTTTGGTATTAATACAAAGTATTATAGTGTAAAACCAATTAAAAATTTAAACAATCTTAAATATTTCACAAAAAAAAAAAAAAAAAATAAGTGCTCCAAAGGTTTAATTGTTTTATTCCCAGTAATTTCTTTAAAGCTTTCATTTTTAATTCATAGACTTAAATTCTTTAACTTCACAAGAATTAATTGCTTGAAGAATCCACTACCAATATTACAATTCAAGCTTAAAAAATATTTTGAATCATTCAAATTTTCTTCTATTCAAATTTATTACGAATTAGATTTAGAAAATATTTTTTGGTTCATTTTGTAAAATATTAGCTTTGTTCCCGTACCTAAATTGGACTACGCGGGATCCCTATTTTACCGAAAAGTGTTCCCGTACTCCAAAATTGGGAAATGATAGAGATTTTAAGAGAATAATGTTCTACTTCTTGCACGAAACAGCCTAGACTATATCTTTGGATAGACTTAGTACATAGTCAAGTAAACAAAAAATAAAAATATACAAATAAAAACTTTGAATGAAAATAAATAATAAATATTTAGTTTTTGGTACTAAGAAGAAAGTTTCAATTAAAAAAAATTAAGAACGTTGATATGTGCTAAAAAATAAAATAACATTCATACATGAATTTCCAAATAGTTTGATTTTTACCTTGTAAAAATAAAATGTTTTTCATGTTCCCGTATTTTTGTACATGTTTTTAGAGAAATATCAGCCTTTTCTCATTTTACCCAAAAAGTACGGGCACAAACTTATTGAAAACTAAATATATATATATATATATATATATATATATATATATATCGTCCATTTCATGAAGGATTTATAAAAAATGCCAATTTTTTGACGGAGGGTCATCCGATATTGTTCTTATTTGGCACGCATATTTCCTATGGAGCCATTTAAATATTCCCATTTTTATTTTTTTGAATTTCAAAAAATTCGCGATTTATTCACGATTTTAATTTTTCGAAAAGTCAAAATAATCGGAAAAGTGTGTAACTTTAAACATCAATAACTCTAAAAGTTGTTAACGGATTTTAATGATTTAAACTGCATGTAGAAGATGAATATGTCCTCTTTTAATATAGCAGTTAAGAAATAATATTACAATTTAAAAATGCATTCATAATGCAAATGCAATTTTAGGATGCATTTTTAAAAATGTCTATCCTTTTCACCCATTCACTTTTGTGAATGGTGTTATGGAATGAAAAATTAGTATTTAAATGAAATTTTAAAATGGTACATCATCATTAGATGTTTAAAAGATTGTAGAAATATAAAGTTAAAAACTCGTGTATTCGGAATGTTATTGGACAAAATAAAACGTTTTTTTCCTAGTGAAAAGTAGTCAAATAGGACTTTACATCAGCGCACCGATGAAATGTTTTTCAATAATCTAAAATATCACTTGTATCTTATTTTATTTATATTTCGTATTAGCATCTAAAAATTCCTTTAGTAAATGTACAATTTTCACTTAGGCGATACAAACAGTAACATTTTTTCCTATAGGAAATTTCCCGTTTTTCCCGGGAAAATTTAAAAAAATTTCCGGGAATTCCCGACGAAAAATTTCCGGGAATTCCCGGGATTACCCGCGCATAAATTCTCGGAGCCCAAACCCTAATTGCTACACTTCATTTTAATGAAATACATAATAAAAATGTTACCTTTCTTTTATCAAAGCGTTAAAATTTTTCCTTTTTTAATTGCAAAATATTTATTAATTAATAAATATTTGAGACATTTTTTTTTTTTTTTTTTAGCTGTAGAAAAATTTGAATGAAAATAAAGCAGAAAGCAATATTCTACTAAGATAAAAGAAATATTTTTAAAAATGTTGCAATATAATATGCAAATATTTCTTCAAAATTTTTTGGAAATTCTTTACAATTATTATAAAATGTGTGTGTGTTATTTTAGTTAAATTTTATAAAAAATCTGGTTTAATGCTTAGCATTTAATTAAATGCTTAATTAATAAAATTAAAAAAATTTTTAGTGAATTTTTAACCACATTATGTAACATAATTAATATTTTTTTTTTTTTTTTTTTTTTTTAATTTAATTCAATTAATATTTATTTTAAATTTATTAAAATTGTTTGCCTTTTTATTTTTCTAATGTTCAAAATAATTAAATTTTATAATTTTTAAAATTTTTGAAAGATTTTTTTTTATTTTCTCAATTTAAAATTTTCATAAATTCTTTTTAATATTTCCTAAATTCTCATTCATCATTATCAGGGCAAGTTTTTCAAGCTTTTCGCTTGGAAAGTAAGCATTTGCATATTTCAAAAGAATTTTACAAAAAATGCTTATTTTTTTAATCTTTGCATAAATTTGCATATAATGGATACAAAAGTTAGTTTTCTTAACAAAAACACACTCTTTTTGTGATTTTTTTTGGAGTTCAATCAAATGAATTCTAAAAATCTTTTTGTGAGAATTTTGAGTACATTGTAAATATTGTAAAGAAAAAAAATCGGAAGCGTCAAATATGATACTTAAAATTAAAATAGTTATATTTTTATAAACATCGAAATCTATTAGAGATTGAAAGTTAAAAAAATGCATATTTGTGCATATTTTCTACACATTAATATATAAGTATGCATAAATTCTTTGGTTTTTATATACATATTTATGCTATTTTTGCATATTTCTGTGTATATTATACCATTTTTTCATGCTTTTTCAAGCGCATATTTCAATTATTTTTGTGCATATAAAAACTTGCCCTGATCATTATATATTTCTCATAAAAGTAACCACGTGATTATCAATTAAATAAAAAATTAGCACGGTTCACTTAATTTAAATATTTTCTTTATCATTCATTCATTCACTCAGTCATTCTTTCCTATATCTTCCACTTTACCTTATATATCTTGCTATAATTTTTACAAATGTAGTCTTTTGCTTTTTCGTACATAACCCTTGAACCATTTCATTAATTACCGCCTCATCTGGCGTAAAATCCGGTTCCGGTAATTGTTCTTCATTTTCTTCGGTAGAACTTTTTAAAATTGTATTTAATTCATCGGTTGTCATTAATTCTAAATCTTTAACTAATTTATCTTCTATATTTAAAATCGGAGAAGGATCATGTTGTGTATGAATTTCCGGTAAAACCATATCTTTAGTCAAATCAAGAAGATTTAAATTTTTTGAAGCCATTTTCTATTATTTTCTTTAATAAATTATTTGCGAATTTGTTTTATATGAATTTTATTTAAAATTCAACCGTTAACTGGCCACCGTTGAGTAACTTAAGAGACTAATTTTGAAATTTCTTATATTTATAAGTCAAAAGTGAAAAAAAATCATTTTAATATTTTTGCCGAATTATTGCCGAAAAAGAGAGAAAAAAAGTGCTAATTTTCAATTAACACAAATAATTTTTCTACTATTTATTTACAATTGTTGTACTTTTAGGTAGCATTTTAAATGTGTATGATTTATTTAATTCTTTTATTTTCTTCAAGGTACATATGTACATTTTAAGTACTTATACATAGTTATTCATTTTTAATAAAGAATATTTTTTCATATATTTTAAAAATTTTACATTAATTTACACTTTATTTCATTTATTTTGCTGGCGTCAAAACCCAACCATATGGAACGTTTCTTTTTCTTTTTTGTAAAAGAAAAAATCATTTACATATATGTATTTAGAATATTTATCAAGAACCAGCCCCCCTTTTTGCCTTTTAAAATACATGCTTCAAAATAAATTACGTTAATTTTGTAAAATATTTAAATATTAAATTGTGATTATTTAAGAAAAATAAACAACAATTAATTATAGTGACAAATATAAGAATATTGTAGTACCAAACATCTGTTGTAAATTTAAATAATTTGTTTATTTATTACAAATGATGATAAAACATAAATGTTTTTTTTAAATATTTCTATTGACAACTTAATAAATGTAAACATTTCATTTGAAATTTTTTTTTTTTCAAAAATATTAAATTGTCAAAAAAAATGCACTTAGTAGACAACACTGATTTACCTAAAAGAGATCTAAAAGATAAACCAGAAAGAGGCTATTCAATTTACATTTAGTTAAACTTTAGTTACTCTGAAAGCATCTTTATATCCTTACCCACATACATACATCTTGTCGCTGGGCCAAATCACTTGACAAAACAAAAAAAAAAAAGAATGTTAAAGTCGAATTGGACGAAAGCCCTGCATCTTTTTAAAATTCGGCCTATATGATAGGTGAGCGGATCACACCCATTTTTGGTTTCCGTGTTTTCATCGATCTTTGAACTATTTGTACAAAATTTCTATGCTTTTTTTTAAAGATATCAGCGGATAAGTATGAACTGAACTTAGAACGGGCACTAAGTTTATCTAGTATTTGGTCCATAACATTTTGTTTAAACAAACAAACCATCATCGCTCTTGGTGGTATGCCCTGAGCACTATCCTGCTTTCAACAGAAGTACGGGCATAGCTAGATCAAAATCTTACAAGGATACAGAATAAATATACTCCTATTTCGACATGTTACATGCAAAATGACAAACCCAATACAGCTCCAGTGATTTTTTATGGTTTTTTGATTGGTATAAAAAAACCACCTTTGGTGGTGTAGGGTATAAATATTATTGGTAAAAATCATTTAGCGAATTTTTGGAATAAAAATAGAGGTAATTTTTTTTTTTTTTTTTTTTTTTTTTTTGTAAAAAAAATTGTTTTGTGCTTAAATTCAACTTTATTTTGATCAAAAATTAGTTTGATGTATAAAGATGGTTTTGTAGTGAGAAAATTTATACTTTGTCAAAAAGATTGTTTAGTGGTGAAAAAATAATTTTTTTTTCAGACTTTATAGTGAAAAATCACTTCAGTGCACAGTGGGGCAGAATCGAAATTTTTTGGAAATAAATCTGTAACTTCTGATCGGCTGATTGGATTTGCATAAAATTTGATGTAGACGTAGCAGAGGAGTGTACAATGTTAAGTTTGGAAAGGAGACCGAAAAGAACCCTCAGGGCCGGAGCTAAAAGGGCACCAAATTGGGTACCTCTGACATAAAAATTGTATGTAGACTTTATCGTATAAAATGAGAAAGTGAAAAAAAAGATTTTTGTAAAAGGAATCGCACAATTCCCAAAAAAACGCCGAAGTCCCGTAGATTTTGATTGAAAACTTTTAACAACATATTACAGATTCTTAAACTGCATTCCGTTTGCCGATTCGTGCTTTGGGATTTGAGAAAATATAGACTAAAGTCAAAACTTTCATATAAAATGGATCGAATTCGGGAGGGTGTGTACCTTGACCAGTTAAGTTATTGGGCTTACTTTTTATTTTAAAGCCTTCTCTATGAAGATACCTTTCAGAAAAATATAAAATTATTACATGTTTTTAAAGAAAATTTTTTCTTAAAAAAAAAAAAAAAAAAAAACACAAAAGGTCGACATTTTTGCAATTTTCAAATTCAAAATTGTTTATTTTAGGACTCGGTTAAGATATCGACTTTTTTTATTCAATAGATAATTTTGTTCTTTAATTAGCTAAAAATATTTGAAATCGGGCGAGAAACAAAAAAATTTTATATCAGAGATACCCAACTTTGAGCCCCCTTTAGCTCCGCCCCTGAGGGGTCTGTTCGGTCTCCTTTCTAAACTTAACATTGTACACTCCTCTGCTACACCTATACTATCATGCAAATCCAACCAGCCGATCAGAAGTTACAGATTTATTTCTAAAAAAAAATTTCGATTCTGCCCCACTGTGCAGTGGTAAAAAAACGTTTGCTATGGTGAGTGGAAATAAATTCTTTGGTAAAAGAAAAAACAATTTTGTTGTGAAACATATAGTGAAAAAATTAATTTGTGGTAAAAAAGTCCACTTTGCTGTAAAAACAATTTTGTGCCGGAAAATTAATTAAAACAAAAAAAAAAAAATGTTTATAAAAAAAATTATATTTTATTGTAAAATTTCTTTGAAGTTAAAATGTAGGGAAAAGTAGTGAAAAAGTGGATTTTGGTGTCAAAATTATTTAGTTGAAAAAGTCAAATTTTTAAAAAAAAATTCTGTTACAAAAAATTATAATAATATAGTTTTGCAAATTTGTGGTGAAAAAAGATTTGAGCAGAAATTCGAATTTGTGGTGAACAATGTTATTGATATTGACTGTAATAAATCTATGTAAGTTGTGATAAATAATTGTTTAAAAAATAGTTTTATAGTAAAAATCTAATATTATAGTGAAAAAATATTAAAAAACTAATTTGTGGAAGAAAAAAGGTTTCAAGTAAAAAGAAAAAACTTTGTGCTAAATTTTTTTAATGTTAAAATCTAATTTGAGGAGAGAAATATTTTGGTGAAAAAACTGATTTACCACAAAAAGAATTTTTTAGAGATTTGTGGTGAAAATCATATTTGTCATAAAAAATAAATGATTTCAGAATTTTGTGCTGAAAAAATGGTTTTAAGATTAAAAAATATGTGGTGAACAAATTTTTTTGATACGAAAAAATTTATTTTAAGTAAATAATTGGTTTTGTCGTAATAATGCTAGAATTTGGCAAAAAAGAGAAAAACAAATTCGTGGTGAATTCCTGATAATCAGTTTTGGTCTAAATCAAATTGTAACAAAAAGGTTTCGTGACGAAAAGTACTTATTTTGGTAAATAAAAAGGATTGGTGGCGGAAAAATAATTTGGAGGTAAAAAAAAATTGCAGTAAAGAAATATGATTTGTAGTGAACAATTTGTACATAGAGTACATTGTTGGGGTAGACGAATTTGTGGTGAAAACAAGTTGTGGGTAGCCATAGTTATAAAATGGCTTTGGAGTGAAAAACAACTATCAGGGGAAAAGCGTTCATAAAAAAACCCGTTTCCCTTGAAATATATTATTTTTGCATTGAACCCTAATTTTATGTATTTATCAACTGTTAATGAACCTTGGATATGGTTCACAAAAATTTGAAAAACGAAGACCTCAAATTATCTAAGAATTCAAAAGACTGGGAATTTCTAAAGGGTTTCATAGCATTTGATTGAAAAACTTTTTACTCTAAAAGCTGACGTTAAAACTGCATGCTGAACGTTTTTCTGTCATCTTAAATCATATTTTTAAATTATTAATCATTAAAAATTATTAATCTATTTAGACCATTGTTGCATTTCCCATGAAATCTACAATTGTCATCAATTTGTCTTTAATTCAATTTACAAATAAGTGTGAAATTATCAAAAGCAACATTCTTCGAAACTGATTAAGAGTTTAATGACTCGAATATAATTTTATATGCAATTTGACATTTTTTCGTAAAAGAAAAAATGACTCATACTTTGCAAGATTTTATAGAAAAACGAAAAAAAAAAATAAACTAAATATTTACTATTATCTCTAGACAAAACAATAATATAAGTATTTTTGTTTATATTCCCAAAGGTGTCAAATTAAACATTTTTAATATTATGTTTTTCTCTCTTTCTAAATTTAAAAACAAATTTTTATTTTAAAATTAGAACTCCTTTGTTTAATGTCATACATAACATTACAGTATTTAATTAACACATTTCGTACTATTATTAATTTACTGCTGCTACATAAAAAATATTGTAAAAATTTATATTAACAAATATTTAATGTAGGAAATATATGTTAATTTGTAAAAAATGTTTATTTGCAATTTATTCTAAAAATACAATAGATTCACAAATACCAACTCAAGAAAATTATAACAATAAATATAATGTTTTTAAAATTGTTTCTATTAGTTTTTATTAGAGATTTAATTAAATTATATAATTAAGAGTGCTGCTACAATTTTTATTTACATTACCATAAAATGAAAAATATTTTTTATTTGCTTTTTTTTATTGTAACAACAACAAATAAAGTTGACAACAGTTGACAAATCGTGATTGTGTATTTTTCAAGCTGACAATTTTCTATTGTTTTAGTTTTAATTCTATTTATTTATTAAATAATATTAGAAAATGCATGTTAATTGTTGTTTATTAATTAGGTACTAAAATTGTTTGAAAACGATTAAGAAAATTATTAGCCTATTTTAAGGGATTTTAAAATTTTTAGAACAAAGTTTGGAAAACCATTATTCGTTACGTCACATGGAGCAAATATTTAATGAAAAAAAATTTTATATTAAAAATAAAATAATAAGACTCTGATTGTAGTTGAAAACATTTAAATTAATTGCAATCTTTTAATTGTTTATATAGGAATTAATTAAATATGTTCTAAAACATTAAAAAATGTAATGATTTTGAAATACTTTCATAGAGTTTTATTTTTATAAATTTTTAATTTTTATTAAAGATTAGAATTAAAAAAAAAAAAAAATTTAAATGTCTTTACCCTAAAAGTAGTCTAAAAATTTTGAAAGTTTATAATATTTATTATGTATCATGTGATTACAAGCTTTATGTTTCTAATGATTTCTAAACTTATTTCAATATCTTTTTACTTACTTTTTGATTTCTTCAACTGAAGGTGCATGATTACTGGTATCATAAAAGGATAATTTTCTATTGGCAAAAACTAAATTTAATAAAGGAGCTGCTCTCAGTTTGCGCTGCAATAAATAGAAATGAAAAAACATAAAACGTTAGTGAAAAAATTCACATTTTTTGTTTTTTAATTCAATTTACATATTAAAATAAAATTTTAAAAGTCAAAATTTGAATATTAAATTTCTGTTTTTACTTAAACTCTTATAACAAATTTATTTATATTTTTTAAGCCTTCGTTTGGGTTTTAAATGATCAGTCCTCTTTTAAATATTGTATGCAAAGTTAAATTATTCTTAACAATGTACTTTTTATTTCGTTTAAAGTTATTCATAGTAATTTAAATTTAAAATTACGAAGAAGCGTATGATTAATATTAATTAATTTGTATTTCGAGATTGCTTTACATATAGTTTAATAACTTTAATTTATATAGATAGATTTTATCCAATTTTTGAATTTAAAATACTTTATTTTATAAATATGCGTAATTTGATTTATATAATTAACATCGTTAAAGTTTTGCAGCTTATTAAAATAATTAATTTGTATGCGGATAATGCAACTGAAATATTTTTTAAATATTTAAAATTTTACAAATAATAACATAAGTCTTTAAACCACTTAAAATAAAATGTAAAACGATTTTCTTTTCAAAATCGTTATGTCAAATATTTTTTACGATTTTTCGGATTTTTATTGTTTTTATTTTTTACATTTAAATAATTTTATTTCAAAATTGACCATAACATCTATAATCAATGAGTCTGCTTTTTTAAAAATATTTATAAATATTTTACTCGTATTATCTATTAATAGATTACACAAAAAATAAATAATTAATTGTTTACAAACAAATTCACAACAACATTTCAAATGTCAGGTCTATAAAATACAATTTCATCAGATTAATAATTAAAAAAATATATATATAAATAAATTTTTGTTTTATCGCAAGGTGAAGGCTATATGTGTAGTAGACATATTGAAAATGTACTACGTACAAACATACACATGTTTGTATAATAGAGTGTCCCGTAGACAAAAATTTTGTAGGAAGACCCCTCAAACGATGCGTAAAAATTAGCTTAATATGGGAAAAATATTAAACAAATTTTAAAATTGATCTTCAGTTCCCTACCAGCGATTGAAAGTCACGGGTCTAGAACTTTTCGTCCAAAAAATAGTATTGAGTTTTATCTTGAAATGGGTATCAAAAATACGTAATTCTTAGCCAATTATAAAAAAATATTTTAAAAAATTTTCACAAAAAAAAATTTTTCGATATTATTCTTAAAAAATGGATAAGAATTTTATAATTTTGTTCCCTTTATGGCTATAATATTAAAAATTTGCATTGTAGTAAGTATTGCTCATAATATATAATTTTCCAAATTTTTTAAAAAAATTGTTCATCAAAATGCCTTAAAAAGTCTTCTAGCAAAACAAAATCCCATGGGAAAATTTTTTAAAATATTTTTTCCATAACCAGCATAAAATTTTTTTGATACCCATTTCGATTAAAAAATCTAAACTTTTTTTTGACCAACATGTATGGGACCCATGATTTTTCAATCGCTAGTACGGAACTGAAGACCAATTTTAAAATTTTTTTAAATAATTTTTTCGTATTAAGCAAATTTTTACGCATCGTTTGAGGTGTCTTCCTACATCGAAATCTCGAAAAAGCCTTTCCTCGGGACACTCTTCTGTATAATATATTTTCGGGGAAAAATATTTATAATATAAAGGCCTTTACATTATTTCTTAAAAGATATAATTATTTTGTCTTTTATAAAAAATCTAAAAGATCTATCTTTAAAATAATTTAGGGGAAAAAATAACTATAATTAATAATATGTAGATCTTTACATTGTTTCATAAAATATTTAATTAACTCTAGGGCTTCCTAGTTCTCTATGAAATCATTTTGTCATTTTCTAATGCTTTTAAAACTCTTTTAAATCTCTATTTCAAAATTCTACTTTAAAATCTTGTATATGTTACAAAAAGGCCTTACGAAAGGCCTCTATAGTACCTCTTTTAGTCTTAACATAAAACAGTAAAACAACAGATGTAAATAACTGTCGTATATAGAAGTTTTTTTTTAATATTGTACAAAGCCAAAACTTTCTAAGCAAAATATTTTAATGGCCTAACAATTTTTATAGCAATGTTTTTTTTTATTTCTTTTGCTATTCAAAATATTTAACAACAACAAAATAATTAACACGATTTGTTTTTGCTTTTGGTCTACGTAAAAACCGTGAGTATTTTATTTGTTATAACAACAACAAACATATTTTTTTCTTCACACTTATTATCACAATACACGTGATATTTACTTTGATATTTAATTCGACTGCTCTCTTTCTGGGTAATTTGTCATGTGTACATAAGACAATGAGTAATAAGAGAGAAGAAGGACGAATTGTCACCCAGACAATCTGACAGTCTATTTGACAAAGTGACAATAATTTTGATGATGCATATAAAAAACATTTTAAATAATAAATAAAATCAACAAATTTTTATTTATAAAAAAAAGAAAGATAAAAAACAAATAGCTTAACAGATGCAAAATTTGAAAAAAAAAAAAAAACAAAATTTTTTAGCAAAAAAATTAAAAAAGTACTTAATTTTCAATGCCAATAAATGCGCAACGCTTGTGTTTTGGTGTGTTAATATTTTGTTGTTGTTTATGTGGGTTTTTGTGTCCAAAAAATTATAATTATAATTATACAAAAGTACCAGATTTAATAGGGAGTAAAATGAAACATGTTTTCATTTAAATTTTTTATCTTATAAACAAGTACATTAAATACACTTAAAAAAATCTAGTTAGAATGATGCAGTCGGTCAAGGCCAACCATATGATGCCCTACACCATTGTGTATGTGCATAAAAATTTGGGAAAGGGGTATTATATTAGACCTGTGGCGAATTTTGATCCTACATGTATATTAAGCGTAATGTATATTTCTATGAAAAATAAATTATATTATGTAATTTATGCACTTTATGGTGATTCCCTGAAGGAGGCCTTATATAGAAGCTATAGTCTATTATGGGCCGATCTTTATAAAATTTTGCATTGTGCTTTATATTTATATAAAATGGATCTCTGTAAAATATTAACTTCATACTAAGTATAATTTATAGTGAAGAGGGTCTTCATGAAATTTTATAAAGAAATTTTTGCTTAAGAAGTGAGATCGAAAAAATCTTAACACACATTTTGCCTCATAACTTTTTTCGGAATCAGTATTCAAAATTTTTCTTGATCTAGTTATCATGGAAAAATACTTCAGTTATTATTTTTAATAACAACCATGTTAATTTGTCCTTATTTTCATCAAAATAAGTGACGAAAAAGATTTACGTCCTACAAGTTATTAAAAAATTTCAAAAAATCCAAATAGGTCTTACAAATATTTGGCCATAGAATTAAATGTCGTCCGTAAAACCGTTTCTAATGTTATTAAACAGTATCAGGAGAATTTGACTATTGATGTGAAACCTAGTTCGGTAAGAAAAAAGGACCACATGATATTGGGAAGGCCAGAAAATTGAAGGCATATTCAATAGGAACTCCAAACACATCTGGTAGAAAATCAGCTCAGTTTTCTCAGTGCTTCGACTATTTGGTGCGAAAATTTAAAGCTAATGGGAAAGTTGATAATATATAAAGTTCAAAAAATTACAAACTGGAATTCTGCAAAAAAAAATTACAAGCCAAAAATAGGACTCGGAATTTAAAACCAAATTTCATAAAAAAATACTCAAGCTGTATAATTGACGAAGAAACGTAGGTGCTGGCAGTATCTTCGAAGCTTGTTTCTCAAAAATGTTTATTGCTAATGCTCGAAGCAATGTTGGAGATAAGTTTAAGACCCAAAATTGTCCATAGCTTAGACCAGTGGAGAGATATTGAGCTCTTGTGAAAAGTGAATTCAAGAGCACAAAAAAGGTGTCCCAAAATACCGAAGATTTTAACAGAAGATGTGCACACTGTTCCAAAAAAGTGACTGAAGCAACTATCAAATCTCCAAAGAAAGGGTTTTCAAAAATGGTCCACAATTATCACCGTTTCCAAGTTATTGAATATTATGTATGTTAAGAATTTTTCGATCTCACTCCTTATATTTCTATGAAACATACATTATATTATGTAATTTATACATTTTATGGTGATTCCCTGAAGTGGGCCTTAAATGGCGTTTTATATTTTTATAAAACTGATCTCTGTAAATTATTAACTTCATACTATAATTTATATTGAATTTTAGCCCGCAAAAGTGAAGAGGGTATTTAATGACAGCTGTGGTCAATTATAAATCGATCTTCATGAAATTTGCTATAGAAATTTTTGCTTATACACAAAATTTTATTAAAATATAACTATATTTAAGGTATTTATGATCGCTATGGGGTCTAGGTGAAATAAAGGTCTAATCATAAAAAATATGTGCTCAAAATTGCTACTTGTATTTTGATTACAAGGTTTACATGGGTAATATATCTGTATCTCCTAAACTACTTGTCGAATCGAAGTAAAATGTATGGAAGAGTAATAGAGGAGGTCTTAAACTTAAAAAAAAAGTCATCTTGTAGTCACCCAGTGATAACAGAAGATAGGCTAAAGTTGTCAAAGTTGAGTAACTCGAGTATGTAAAAATTTAAAAAAAAAAAACGTAACTTCTATAAATCAAGTCCAATATTAAAGTTTTTTTAAGTGAAATAAAAATAAGTTGACTCACCTAAATTATCTCTTACAATTAAAAAGATGTTTACGCTAAAATTTTTGATTTTTTGTCTCAACTTTAGTTCGTTTTTCGTTTCGTTTGCTAAAAAAAATGTTTGATTATCTCAATTCGTCTAGACGTGAAAAAGTTTAAAGACAAAGATATTACCATTATAACGATATGCATAAAGTTTATTTATATTAAAAGCTCAAAGGTTAAAGTTAGATATATAAAAATCGAACCATTATATGTATAAAAACGATATTTTTAAATCTCAATAAATAACAACTGATGAAAGCAATAGATTGCTTACTTAATTGTATATAGCTTCCAAGAATGCAATAAAATCACTAAAATCCATTTCTATTGCTTCGAGGCTGTTCATATCGAACAAAAATCATGCATTATCTTTATATCATCGATTTTAACCTTTGAACTTTCAAAATAAATAAATTTTATACATGTCATATTAAAGTCAACATCTTTCTACTACATCAATTAAAATAAAAAATAAAGTTCTACAATACACGGGGGGGCAGAATCGAAATTTTTTGCAAAATAAATCATATAACTTCTAATTAGGAGCGGAGCTATTAGGTTTCAAAATAGGGTATCTCTGACATAGAAAAATGTTCATTGCTTGCCAAATTTTTGTTTCTTATGCGATTTAAAATATTTTTACATCTTCTTAAAGCTCTCGATAAGACATATAAAAAATTTGTTTGCTTGTGTTATTTATCTCCTATAGTTTTCAAGTTAGCAAGATTGTTATCCAGAACTCAATCTGAAACAAGGCTTCGTAGAAGCGATTTACCACTGTACTAAGAACCATTTGCCAATCATGGCTCTCAGATGAGAGCAAATAGTTTTTATTTTTAGATATGATTTTAATACATATTGTTAGGCCTAAGAAGTAAAGGCAGATACAATAATTTAATAAATAATAGTAAAAAAAATGTTTGCAAAATCTTGGTTCAGTTTTTTCTATATATAGCCCAATATTTTCTTCCGATTTTCTACAATTTCTATTTAAGAAGATATAATAATTTTATACTTTTGTGAAACGTATCTTCACAAAGTTTATTTTCCAAATAAAAACAAGTCCAAACGACCAACAAGATTATATAAAAACCATCCCGAATTAGACCTATTTTAAATCAAAAGTTTGACTTCAACCTATGTGTTCAAAAATCCCAAAGGTTAATTCTGCAAACCGAATGTAGTTTCTAAAACTCTAATGTGTACCAAAGAATTTGCCAATGGCTTTTTCCAAACCTGCAATGTGGTCTTAATAAGCAAAATTCCCAAAAATTCCACTTTTGGGATTTTCCTTGGTTTTTTTAATTCTTAATTGTTTCAATTTCAAACGATAAAGTCAACAATAGCTAAAAATTTCGTTAAGATATCTTAACAAAAGAAGATTTTATTAAGTACCAAATATTTATAGTTTCTCAAAAAATAAAAAAAAATTATGAAACAATTTTTTTAAATAATTTATTTTGGACTATAGTTACTACAATGACCTTTATAATACAGTGGTTCCTCGATTATCCTTGATTCGATTAACGTCGATTATCAGGGAAAGAAAATTTATAATTGTTTTCTTTTTTTGCATCTATTTAATTTTTTATTTTTTTGCATCGATTAAACGTGATTACCTCTATTATCAGGGATTCTAAGCATAATTTTTTTCGATTGCTTTTGAACAATTAAACACAATTTAAATAAAACAAAAGAAAAATTGAATGCATTCATGAAAAGCTAGTTAAAATATGAATTTAAAAAAGAAGAAACAAATAATATTAAATGATTTTTTTAAGAAACTACGTAAATGAAATCCTTATGTATTGTTCAATGTTTTTCCAAAATTATTATTTTTTCCTTATATTATTTAAACATTTATTTTAAATCCTTGAATAATTGAAAAAAAAAAAAAAAATACTCAAAATTTTTACTCAATTAACCGGGAAAATTTATTATCCAGAATGCTTCCGGTCCCAACCATTACGGATAATCGAGGTCTCTCTGTATAAAAGGAACAAAATTATGAAATTCTTATCCATTTTGCAACAAAAAATATTTAACTTTTTTTCTCATGATGTACTAAAATGACGGTTTATGGACCAACATTTTTTAAAGGGTGAAAATTTCAAATTTTTTGATACCCATTTCGAAACAAAACTTAAAACTTTTTTTGACAATATTTTCTGGATTCGTGACTTTCAATCTCTGGAAAGGAACTGAAGATCAATTTTAAAAATTGTTTAAATATTTTTTTTACATATTTAGCACATTATTACGCATCGTTTGAGGGGTTTCCAAACGATTTTTTCTACGAGACAGTCTAATATTTATACACTTTATTTTCCTCCCTACATTTTTCTTTAAGTGTACTCACTCGCATATGAATATCAACATACAAATACATTCACTTTAAATTTATAAACACATTCATTTCATTTTTATTTCATACAGGTCTTTTTTTTTTTTTTGTTAATTTCACATCATGAGACCAATCACATTTGCAGTTTCGAGGGGCTTGTTTATTTCAAATTCTTTTTTTTTTTTTTCAAATATTTTATTTAATTCTTTAAATTAGTATAGGTGTGTGTTTTTTTCATTATTTTCTTTCTTTACTTTAGCTACAACAGTAAAAAAATGTATACATAAAAAATATATTTCATGATCATTATCATATGCTTAAGGAAAATTTTATATAAAAAGAAAATAAATAAAATAATAAATTATGACAATTTTCGTAGGTGTGTATTAATTTAATTTGTTTTGTTCTTGTTGTTTTTGCTAATACGTGCGTAATTTAAACATGTTTTCTTTTCAGTTTTTGGCACATTTCAATCAATTTCTAATAGACATAAACAGTTTTTGAGGGTCTTATACCAAAATTAATTGCCAGGTGTTTTTAAATTAAAAATTTCTTTTAAATATTTTATTAAATACCTGCGTTTGACATTTAGCCTAAGGTCTTAAATATATTTAAATAATTGAAAAATATGTTTACTAGAAATCTCCACATTATTCTGGCTTTAGTGATAAGAGGTGCTACTTTTTAGTTTAGTTTTATGTTAATAATATATAGAACACTATATGATTTGGCAGTTTTATTGGGGGCAAAGATCTATTGATTAAAAAGAAAGTGCATTTTTATAAATTATTAACTAACATTCTTTAAATAGCAGAGATAAACTTTAATTGATTAAAGACATGATTAGTTTAACCTTGCAGGAAATAATCGTTCATTGATTTTTTTATATATAACTAAATTTTAATTCAAGGTTTCAAATATTGCATTATCATTTTTTTATTTTTTAAGAAATAGCGCCAAAAGCAGAAAAGTATTGTGTATATACATACAAACTTATGGGTCATTCTATGATTAAAGAAAAAAAAATAAACATTTGACATTTTTTATAAATTCCAAAAAAATCAAGGTTATGACAACTAGTTTTTTCTACATTTGACATAATTTATTATTTTCCTGTGCCTTGTGCAACCAATCAATGTTTCACTCTTAATATAGCAACCTTTGCAAAGATTTTTCCTGGAAAATGTTAATTTGATTTGAAAGAAAACCTAAAGGTTGTTTTTGTAACTCATTTCATTTTCTTACATGTTTAAACAAAGATGGAAAATTACTTGGTAATAAATGAAAAATATATAAAATTTAATAAAAATGATTCCTCAACAACAGAGAACAAGTACCCAACACACGTTCTCATTACCATAAATGTCAATCAATATTAAGATTAGCATAATAAAGAAGGAATTTTTCTTGACAGCTGGGCGTATTGTTTGTAATATGTTCAACAATAAAATTATTTTAAAAGGATTTTAAATTAATGGTAATTCAAATATAAAGGATAATTATATTTTTAAAAATATTTTATATATTTTTAACCTTTAAAATTTAAAAGAAAATGTGTAAAAAATTAAAAAGTACAAAATTTAAAAAAAAGTCAGAGATTTGGATACCTACTTTAGAAGTAGGTACCAATATCTCAAAGAAAAAAAATACATAACAAAAAGGTATCCATATTTCAAAAATAAAAAAATAAATATTAAGTCTCAATTAAAGAAAAAAAAACGAATGTAGGGTTGCACAGTGGGGCCAAACGCAATCTTCTAATACATTCACTTTAATTTATAAATACATGAATTTTTTTTTATTATTTCAGACAGGGCTTTTTATAACCTACCCCACCATAGGTGGTTGGGGTATTATGCGTTTGTGCTGATGTTTGTAACGCACAGAAAAAATTATCGGACCCCCACCTTAAAGTATACCGTCAGAATCATTTTCTGTGTCGATTTAACGATGTCCGTCCGTCTGGCTGGCTGTCTGTTCACGTAAACTTTGTAAACAAAGTATAGGTCGGAATTTTAAAGATATCTTGATGAAATTTGGCAGGAATAATTATTTTGACACAAGGAAGGAAGCCTATTGAAATTAGTTATGATCGGTTCATTATTTCACCTAGCCCCCATATAAATGGCTTCCCGGAATAGGGGTTTAACGATCATAAATGCCTTAAATATAGCAATATTTTAATGAAACTCGGCACAAAGGAGTTTTGTATAAGTGTCAATCTTTGTGACAAATTTTATCAAGATCGGTTCATAATTGACCATAGCTTCCATATAAATCCCCTCTTCCGAAAATCACTTTAACGTATGATAAAGCATGTAAACGAAAAATTGTTTACATTTTTAATTGCATATATTTAAGCCATAGTAAATAGTATTGGAAAAAAGCTGAAAGGTTTCTGATTCTGTAATGTCTTCAGAATATATATACATTTACATTTTGAGTTTCGAGATATCAGTCAATGAAATATCTTAAAAATTGCAAAACATCCGAAAAAAAATTTTGGACAAAATTTCTTAAAAAAATGTGTAAACAAAAATTTTTTTTACATTTTAAAACGTAAATATTTCAGTCGTTGTAAGCAATATGATATAGATCGGATACTTTTCTGAATCTGTGAAGTCCGAAGATTTTAAATATGTAATACTTTTTTATTAAATCCAAAATGTTAATTCATAATCTTAAAAATTGGAAAATAACACATAATTAATATTTAGCAAATTTTTTTGAACACTGCATCAACCAACTTCAAGTCAAAAAAAAAAATCCTAGTTTAACAATGATAATTTCTGTAAATGATACATCAAAGAAAAGTCAATGTCATAATCTATCAATTAAATTACTAAATAATGTGTTGATTAACACTCCGTCTAGATTTGGCATCGAAAAGTGAATCGGGAAAAACTTTATGATAAAAAACTGTAAAACACACTGAATATGGGTGTCATAAAAAATTAATAAGAATGAAAACCAGTTAAAAAATTTTACATCCTAGGTTGACATAGTGTCAAAAAACGTGAAAAATGTAAAAAAATTGTGAACATTTATTATATTTTTTATGAAATTTACAAAAGTTCTTAAAAAATAGTGTGAAAAAGTGTCCAAAATTTTTTTTCTGAATTTTTACAATTTTTATATTTATTCAGCAACTGATAATTTTAAACAAAAATAATAAGCATATTTGTATTCTCTGGAGCCTCTAGTTTTATAAAAGTACAACATTTTTGAGATACCCTTTATAGATAATTAAATATTTGAATTTGAAAATGAAATTTTTTTCGTTTACATGCTTTAGTACCAAGTTAATATTCGACACAAATAAGTTTTATATAAGTAAAAACAACATTTATGAGAATCGGTCCATAATTTACCATAGCTCACTTTTGGGAATCGCTCTAAAGGGCATAAAATCATATAGATGTTAGTATCAATGCATTGTTCTGTATTTGTATAATTTATTTTACATTTAGTAAAAGTGTTGGTCTGGAAATCCCAAAATATTATTTATGCAACTAAAGGGTTAAATGAATGCACATATGAATAGTATTGAATGAGACCTTTCCAATGATACCCTAAAATATAATTTACGATGGAAAATTTCCAAAATATTCAAACTTTAATAAAATACTATTTAAAATAAAATCATTGAAAATTTTACTAAAATTTAAATTTCGCGAGAATGAAAACATTTATTAAAATATTTTTTGCCCTATATGTATTAGACGTCGTTTTTCTATTATATGTTGTAATTTTTTTGACAAAAAGTTAAAAATAATGTCGATTGAAAATCATATTTTTGAATGTCTTTTAAAAATGGTCCAGCTCACGTAAATGAAATAATTGAACCGAAATATTTTGGAAATGAGTTTAAAACATATCAATCTTTAATTTAGTACAAATCAAGGCACTTTAATGTACATACACCGAGAGAAAAAGCAATCACATACGTGTTGAAAACGATACCATTCTGTGTCAATAGTGAATCTGCACCGTATGTGTTTAAATTCAACACTGCGTGTTCAATTCTTATTGAAAATTGATACCAAATTGGCACCAAGTTGAAACCATTTCGCCAAGTTGAAATTTGTTAACGAAAGGTATTAAAAAGCTGTTACCGTAAATTACCAATGTGACCACAACCGTGGTGGATTTTGAATCGAATTTTTTCCCTTAAGCCCAAATTACAATAGCGCGTAGTCAGCATCAGTGTGTGCTGCCATAATCAGCTGATTATTTAGAATGCACTGTTTGTTAAGGCGTTGATTACATTTTGTCAGCAGCAGTTTGCAGTACTGTTTCATTTAGCCCTGTTTCTAAATTCATTGCGCTGCATTCAGATTGAGAGCGAGACAAAGAGAGTGAGCAAATAAATGAGAGGCTAAAATACACAAGTAGAACAAAGCTAGATGGTGGTTGTAAATTGTGGCTGCCTACGCTGAATTGTAATTATAACATGTTGTGCTGACAGTGATCAGCTGATAATTTTTGCTGATACTGTTGCTGACTACGCGCTATTGTAATTTGGGCTTTAGTGTAAGTACTTAAAAAAGTTATTAATAGATTTCTATAACTACAAGTTTACTTAAGTTTATTAAAAAATAACTAATTACTTAAAACAGTTGAAAAACCTTTCCATCACTTCCGTTTTCGAAAAAAAAAGTAATAGCAAAAATATATAAAATTAAAATTAATTTAACTGTTTAACGTTTCTTAAACAGATTTTTGATTATTTCTTTTGTTAAATTGCAAATTATTTCCATTTAAAATGTACATATAAATATTTGAATTTGTTATTTCAAAACTTGTTTGTTTTTAAAATAAACAAATTTTTTTTAACCGCCATCGTCCAGCGATACATTTCAAATTGTCTAATTTCTTTTTTTTAAGATGAACAAGAGAAAAAATGAATAAAATTTGCAAATTTGTTTAAAAAATATTCAAAATAGACAAAAAAAAAAAAACAACAGAAAAAAATAATTCATATAATACCCTCAAAAGAAATAAAAAATAGCAAAACATTTTAAATAACAAAGTCATGGACTTTATTTTTAAGAGATTGTTTTCTTTCTTAGAAAAATAAAATAAAATAGAAAAAAATATTTGTTAAGCTAATACACAATGAAATATTTGTATGTGATGAATATGTGTTATTATAAAAATAAAAATTATAAATTAAAAATATGATAATTTTTTGGGGAAAAAAAAATTTTGCATATAAAATAAAAAAAAAAAAAAAAAACAATAAATAAATAGTAAATGTCTGGCTTTTAAATTAGGTTTTACTACAGCTTGATTAAATATAAAGGCAAACATTTGTAGAAATAGCAATGCCGTATAAAATTACACCTCGAACTCAAATTTCACGTCAGCTTAAAATTTCACCTCCATTTGAAATTGCTTCTCTACATCTCTCAAGTTACATGTGATCTGTCTTTAAATCCAATTCATTCAACTTCCAAATTCCTGTATCATATATAACTTTTAACCTTTAAATTTTTCTTTAAAAAAAAATCTCAAATTTAGTTCAATTTTTTGGTTTCATATGTTTAAAACTTGTTATTTTTTTCTCATTTTTTTTTTTCCTACAATGGAAAATTTCAAATTTCTAAAAAAAAACGCAAATAACTGATAAAAATTCGTCTACCAATTTTATTTTTATATTTACTTATTTTTTTTTCAGAAAGATTTGATTGCTATTTATAAACGAAATTACTCAAAAAATATACCGGCTACTGTGAAACAACAAAAATATGAACAAATAAAATAAAAACAAATAAAAATATTTAAATTTTATTCAACTGGTTTAATTTTTTATGATTTAACAGCGATAAGATAAAAATTCTTACATATTTAATTAAAAAAAAAATTAATAAGTAGAATAACATAAATTAGTGAAGTTAACTGATTATAAAAACATATGTCACTAGATCAAGAGTCCAAAAAATTCGGTAAAAATTAATATATAAAAATTTTTTGTTATTGAATGAAGTCAGTGCAAAAATATACACTTAAAGATATTTTGCTTATGAAATAGCCCACCAACTACGTCAAGTCCGAAAAAGTGCGTCATGACAAATTTTTATTAAAATAAAAAATAAAAAAAAACATTTAGTGATACATTTTTTAAGTTGTTTGATATTTTTAGAACAGTTAAAAAAAACATTTTTTGTGTTATATACAGTAAGTGACAAAAAAGTGGGCTTATCCAAGCAATAGTAAATAATGTATAATTGAAAAAAGTCCCTCCATTAAATTTTTTTTTTTTTTTTTTTTTTTCAAAAAATGCCAATATGAAATAGTATAAATATTATATTCGTTTGGATCGAATATATTATACCCACCATTTGCAACTTCTTTCTAGTATTTGTACCATAATATTTTCGTTTATAAAGCTATTTTTTACTAAACAAACTTTATTAAAGGTGAATAATTAAGTCCAATTCGTTTTTCTAGGTGATCGGCCTTGAGCCTTATTAGTCATTTTAAAATACTTTATATAGAAGCCATAAGACAACTACTCGCATTCCAAACTACTCTCCATTTGACAACACATATCATTGGAGGCAAGGCCTTCCCTTCTTCCTAAAGAAGCGAGAAAGCAAGGACTTGCTCTTAAATAACTTTTAAAGAAAATACCAATTTGCATAAAAAAGTACTGATTTTCAAAAGAAACAGTTTTAAAGAACTTTCAAAATAAAAGTGAGTAATAGAGCCCTGCAAACTGTGTCTTATAAGGCTGTACAAGCCACTTGATATTTTTCAAGTGTTGTTATCAGTGTGTGTGCGGAGTAATAAATACTGTTCTGCAGGCACTTAAAACCATACAAATACTGCGTGTGTGCTTCAACTTTATGAACAAATCATGAGTGTGCTATGATAGCGACCAAACAAGCCTCTCAAAGGCTTGTATAAAAAAATACAAGCCTTTTGACCACTTGTTTGCTTCAATAAGGAAAAAAATTGTGTTTTCTTTTTTATTAAAATTATATGTGTGTGTGTGCGTTCATGACTGTATAAAGTAATTTCGTAAGTAAAACAGTCGTTTAAAAGTATTATTAGTCAAGGAGTAAACGTATATGGAAACGAATTTGAAAAATGAAAAGACATTGTTCTATATTATTTCCTTTTAGTTTTAAAATAGAATGATTACTTAGTAAATATAAATTAAATGCAATAAAATCTATCATAATATAAATAAGTACAATTTTAAAATTTTTTATAAACATACAATTAATTATAAGACTAACTTTATTTAAAATATAAATAAATACTAAAGATAAAAATTTTCTAACTTACATATGTAACTGACAGTTTCAAATGTCAACTTTAATTTTTTTACTTTTTTAACTCTTAATAAAGAGTATTTTTTAATAACTTTATGAATTCACCCTTTTACATTTATTTAGAAAAGAAGAACCAACAATAAAATAAAGACATACTGTATATATGTGTGTGTATGCAAGAATATGTATAAACAACCACTTTTTACACATTATGAAGATTTTTTGCCACACACAGCAACTACGTATTACAAAAAACAAACAAATCATTAAGCCCACTTGAAATCTTTAAATCATTTCTCAACGTCTTGTATGATTTGCTTTTTTTTGCCACACCACTTGCACCACTTGTTTACGATAAATGATTTGAACGCACGGATTTGCAGTCGCTCATACACAGTACACACTTGCTTTGCTTCGGGCAGCGAACAGTACGAACAGTATTTATTGTTGTTTTTGCACATGTTGGCTATGAAACACACACTTGAAATTCAAGTGTGTTTGCTTTTCAAATCATCTTGCGCAGGAGACTAGTGAGTAATTCCATGTCAAAACGTACAGAAATCGAATTTGACATCTCCGATTTCAATGAAATTCACTACAAGCATTTACCATTGGAAGTGTTTCCGAAATCATGAAATTTCAGATCGATGTTTCTTTCCGGTCAGGAAATATGACGGTTTAAAAAATGAAAAATTGGTTACAACTTTACAAATGAATAATTATTTAACATCTAATAACTTCTTAAATATACATGGTAGATCTCTAGTTGTTTCTGCATATTAAAGACAAATATATTACCTTTATAACGATATATACAATTTTTTTATATCAAAAGTTCAAAGGTCAAAGTTGAACATAAACAAATTCAAACTATTATATCTTAAAAACCGATATTTTTAAAATTCTTAAAAAATTATATATTGTTGACATAAACTTTCTCCATATGTATATAAAATTTCAAGTTGTAGCCTTATTTAGTTTAGAAGTTATGGACGAAAATAAAATCCTATTATTAATAACTCCTAAGCTATAAAAAATAAAATGTTAATTTTAGTGTAATTTTAAAAACAAGAACATTACCTTTAAAATGATATATAGTGTGTTATTTTAGATCGAAGGTTCAAAGATCAAAATAAGACTTACAAAAAATAAACCATTATATCTCCGAAAAAGATATCTTTAAAATGCTAAAAAAAATTACATAATATTAATACAACTCTTTATACTTGTGCAAAATTTCATGTTGGACACTATTTTTTGGAAAAAATTCAAACGCTTCTACATTTTTGAAACGTCATAATTTTGAACTGGGAAGAGTCTTTACTCAGAAAGTTTGTGATTTGAGCAACATTTGTAATACGTAATATCTGTAGCGAATTTCATTCAAATTCGGAGATATCAAATCCGAAAATGTCTGTTTTTTTTTTTCGTTTTGATATGAAATCACTCAAGTACAAAATTAATAAAAAAAAAAAAGTATCGATAAATCAATTTTTAATTTATAAAAAAGTATCAATTAAAAAAACGTAAAAAAATGGTGCAATTTTCAAAAGAAAATAGTAAAAATTTTCAACAAAAATAGTTTTAAAAACATATCCAATTTTCTACAAATTAGCTACTTTGAAAAAAGTACCACTTAACAAAATAGGTAAAAATTTAGAAAAAAAATTACGCTTATTTTCTTATAAAATAAATTCTTAATTAAAAAAAAGTTCCAATTCCCAAAATATTTTCATAAAAAGTATTAATTTTCATAAAAACATTAAAACTTAAAAAAAAAATCTCAAAAATGTTCCCCATTTTTCAAGAAAGTAGGGAAGAATGGGATCAAGTGGAGCATAATCCAGATTTCTTTCCCTCGTAAGCGAATGTACACGTTGGTTCCAGTATTTTTAGTCTTATCGCTATTAAGTCATTAACAATCTTCATATGTTCTAAGCTTTTAGTAAGATATCTGTTTTATAAAAGTTTCTTATATGGGCAATTCTCCTTTTTATTACGTTTACCTTTATGAAACCGACCTTCAACCTCAAATATTTTTTTAAGTTCCGATTTTTTTTAATAACATTTCATGCATTAAGTTAACAACACTTGGTGATGTAACAAAACAAAAATTCAAGACCTGAAAGGATTCCATGTGGTACCGGCAAGCACTCAAAGTAAAAAAATAAAAAAAGTGTTTGAAACTAACAAGTTTTTTTTTCTTTTGATTGTTGTAATCGCGGATTTTAGCATATGTGTCTTCTTTTCAAATATGTATACACATTTTTAAAATACGAACATTTGTTGAAGACTTTTTGCAAAAAACACTGAGAAAGGATGGATTTATTATTTTTTGCACATTTTTCATTTTTAATTATGCAATCAAATTCTTGTTAGTTAATAGTTTTAAATGAAATTTTACTCATAAGTAGATTTTTTGATGCTTAATTTATGACGCTATTCACTTTTTTAGATTTGTTTACAAAAATCTCGTAATTCCCAAAAAACTTTAAAAAATTTCCAAAAATGTGATTTTTTACTTGTTTTTCTATATCTTTACAACCGATATCGAGGAGCAAAATTTCTATTACAAAAAAATTAAAAATACTTTAGACTAAATAAAAAGTATAACTTTTTTTTGATTCCAGCTTTGCGATTTGAGAAATTAAGGCTAAAATTCGTAATTTGTTGGAAAAATAGTTCAAATTTGGGAAACTCTGATTCTCGAAAAAATCAATTTTAAAAAGGTTTTTGTCCTTCGAGCTCCTGCTTTCATAAATATATGTTACTTAAGAAAATTTGTATATAACAGAAAAATAATGTAACCACTTTTATGGCAAAAAAAAAAAAAAAAACGGGGAAAAATCAACTTTTTTTAAAAGTTTAAATTTAAATGCTTGTAGCTTTTGACTCCGTAAATATTTTTAAAAAAAAAATTGTTTTTCACAATTTTGCTATTTGTTGTTAATGAAATAAAAAAAGTTTAAACAAAATCGGGTTAAAAAATTTGATACTTCCCACTTTACCAATATACATATTTTTACTAAATTACCCCAATTTCATAACTTTTAGGTTAAGTATATTTCTAAAAAAGAATTTTGTTTTTAGGGCAATTTTCTCTCCACTCAATTACATTTCAAAGAGAAATTTTTAATTTTTCTTAATCCTAGAATACTAACGTCATTATAGGGCTTTAAAAAATAATTGTAGACGTAAAATTTACGTACATTAGTATTGCAGGGTTAATGGTACTGTTTTAAAATATTATATTTATTTACTCCAATTTTTAAAAATTTTAACATATTTTAAAACCAAATTATTAATTAAAAGAAACATTTTTCTAAAAAGTACCAGTTTAAAATATTACAGTTAAAAAAAAAAAACAAGCGCGAATATATTCGGCCCGGCCGAATCTATATACCCACCATCAAAGTAGGCGGACCACGCCCATTTTTTGTTTCCGAGTTTATGTCGATCCACCAAGTATACGTACAAAATTTCGTTGGCGTACGTGCTTTTATTGAAGAAATATCAGCAGAAAAGTATTTCACGGACACCCTGTGTTTCTAGTTTTTAGCCCATAACTTTTTTGTTTATTAACCGATTTTGCCCATTTTCAATACCAAACAAACCTTATATAATATAAATATTTGTGCCAAATTTCGTCTCGGACATAGCTAGATCGACTCAGAATTCAACCAGGACCCAGAAAATATATACTCTTAAATGATTCCTTCGACATGTTACATACTTTTAAAAATATTTCATTAGGTAATTTTTATCGTAATTTTTTTAAGTGCTACCTTTTCATATTCGTTAGCGATATTTGTAAACTTTATTTTGTCCTAAATACAACTTATATATGTCGACTTTTAGTCCTGACTATCTGTCCTTTCCGTTAATTTTTAAAATCATTATTTTATTAATTTCATGAATAGCAAAGAGTCTCTAATATAGTTACAAATCAACATCAATTAACTTGTAGCTAATTGAATCGTTCCTAATTCTATCCTTTCAGAAATCCGGTAAATGATTCTTGGGGGAGTTTTAAATGTTGTCAATTCTTTTTCATTGCGAACAAGTTTATAAATCAGAATATTTTCTTAAATCCCAAAAACTAAGAAAGTTATAACTGAAAATATTTATTTGTTTTAAATAGTAAGTTAAAGTTACTACAGCTATTAGTCTCAAAAAGGATTTATGATTTTTTATTATATTTATATTTTAAAAGCTGTACATTGGTGTGTTTTGTTTTTATGTGAAAACAATATGGATGATAAACTCTTAATAGCAGGAAATAACATTTATTATTGTGAACAAAATCGATTTACAAAAATCCGCTCATTCATCATAATGATTTTTGCCTACGTAATAAAATTCATTCAAGTATTTGAATGGTTATAAATCAAATCCCAGTGATTATTTATCAATTACTATTTTTATTTTTGCTAATAAAAATATAATAAATTTATTTTTAAGATAAAATCTACAAAAAACACAATTTTTTTAATTAAAAAATATATATAACAATAAATATTCAAATAGATTATTTATTATTGAAAAAAAGAAAACAATAAAATATTTCGCAATTTGTTCCTATTTTAAAATAAATATTTTTCTAAATTATTTTCAAGGTAAAATTTTAAAAAAATTTTTGCGCAAAATTTTGTTTTCTTAGAAAACAAGAAACCATAAACCAATTTGACAATTAGTTAAAAAATCTCTTTTTGAAAAAATAGCACTTGAAATAAACTTAGCTACAAACACAAAAAAAAAAACTTAAAACAAATAATTCAAGTTCCAAAGTTCATTTTTCAAAATATATTCAAACGCAACAGTATTTTATTATAATTTTTTGTCTAGCCAGCGGCATTTATTAAGTTTTACGAGTTCTTTTTATTCTGTCATACTTCTCCAAAATTTTATTGTTGTTTTTTTTAAAGAAATCGTAAATAAAAAATGCGCAAAGATAGACGCTTAAAAAAACTGATTGACTCATTTTTCAACACACCAACAAATAAATTATACAAAACTTCTCGAAACTTCGTTTAGGCTGAATAGTATTTAACTAACGTTACTTTGTAGTTGTGTATGGAGATCACTCTCTAGGAAAAAAAAAAGGGTTGCATTTCAATTTTCTAAAAAAGATCTAAGAGAAACAGATGCTGATTGTTTGTTAATCATATCGCTCGTATCGATTAAAAAAGAGTAAAACACACTTTGCTTTTTTATACAATTGTATGGTACCAAACTTTATTTTTCACTCATTTGCATACGAATTATATATTTTACGATTTTGTTTTGCGATTTTGCTCTAAATTTAAAGGAAACTTATTGTATATACATAGTGTTTTTTATGGATATTGAATTGCGCGTATGGATGTTTCGATTTGAAGTATACATATTAATACAATCATATTATTTTTGTATATATACAGTTAGCGGCTAAAAAAATGACCCGCAGACCATTTTGATACGGCACTTCAGATTCACACAATAGGCCAAATATGAAAGTATTTTTAGTTATTTTATCAATAATTTTGACCTTAAACTTACTGATTTTTTTTTTTTTTTAAATTAAATATCAGAACTTTTTTTATACTTTTTTGTTGTTACTTTTTTTAAATTTATAAATTTTTTTTAATTTATGTTTGTTTTTTTTTTTTTTTTTGAAATTTATTTAGTTATTTTTTTAGGTATTGGAATTTTTGCGACAATACTTTTGTAAATGGTTTTTATTTTTGTATCTTTTTAAAAATGTATCCTTTTTTCAAAAAGTTAATATTTTTAGGGAAAATTATACTTTTAAGAAAAACCATACTATACAAATTCAAATCATGTTAAGACATAATTTTATAACTATACATTTTTTAATAATATTTCTAATACCATAAACACAGTGCACTTCGCTACCCCATTGTATTGAAATAATATAAAATCATCGAAATAAAATTCAAAAACAGACAAACAAACACACTTTCACTTTTATATAGATAGCATTTAAACCGATCTTGCAGTACACCTTCATAGGCCAGATAAAAAATTGGTAGCCCTTTTATTTAGAAAAAACAAAATGAAATACCAAAAATTAAGATACCTGTAAAATTCAACTATGATTCCTATCACCCGTGGGAACAGTTATAATATTGGTGTTCTCTCAGCATTAAGAACAATAAATTTTAAATATTTTGGTTACCAGTTTCATTTGTAACGTTCGAAGTTCCCAAAAACTACAAAATTATTTCTATTACTATATTGTAGTAGAGAAGAATGTGACCAATAGAGCTTGTGGATTCTAAACACAGAAACATATATCTTAAATTTCACGCTTGAAAATTAATTATTATTACATAATATTCAAAGAGTAATATAATAACGAAAAGTACCACAAATTACCCTCTTATGGATTCTCATTTACTTAGGATCATATACCTTTAATTTCATGTTTCTTGGTGTTCAATATTTTAGAAAATTTAAAAAGCACCATTAGAAAAAAAAAGTACCACAAATCCTCTTTTCTAAATTCTCATTCACTTGGACCATATATTTTTAATTTCATAATAGTAGGTTCAATATTATATAAAATTCAAAAAGTACCATTAGAAGAATGAAAAAGTACCACAAAGTCCTCTGTTATGGATTCTCATTCACTTGGGATCATATATCTTTAATTTCATTTTTCTATGTTCAATATTATAGAAAATTCAAAAAATACCATTGGAAGAACAAAAAAGTACCACAAAGTCCCCTCTTGTGAATACTCACTCACTTAGGACTACATTTACTTAAGTTCATATTTTTAGGTTTAATATAATAAAAAATGCATTATTTAATTTGAATATTTTATCCCCTTTAATTTTGCGATTTTATCCTCTTTTTGGTACTTTTTATTCTCCCTGAATGTAACAAAGACTGTATTTCAATGAATTTCTAAATTGTACTGGGATCTAATGTTAAAATATTCATATGTATGTGTCAGTAAAAAGAAATAAAATATTTTTTGAAAAAAGTACCAAAATCAGGTATGATTTTTACCCCTTAAACGTTCGAATTTCCAAAAAGTACCAAACTTGTATTCGCCAATTTTCGATAAGGTACTAATTTGATGCATATTTTATATCTATACTTACTGGATTAAAAGATAGATAGGGTTCAAAAAAAGTACCAAATTAAAGTTTTTACCCATATTCTCCCTAAAAGAGCCGAATTTCAAAAAAGTACCAGACACCTGTCCGATTATTTTTTAAATGAATAATGATATCAATTAAACTTTTTTTGTATCTCTATTAGTTTAGGAGATATAAGGTTACCGATTTTACCATTTTTTAACATTCGAATTTCTAATAATAACCCCTGGTCCTCTAGATGGGAATATTTTTCCAATCTGTCTACACTGGCTTCCATAATTCCTGCAGATTTCGCGGTTTCTTTTTAAAAAGATCATCTTTGACATGCCCCAAGTATTTTCAGTCTAGATCAGATATGGTGACTGAGTCGGTCTCTCCAAAACATCACTTTTAACTTCGGAAAACCATTTCTTTTGTCAATTTACGCGTTTCTTAGGAACATCTTCGTGCTAAAACACCCTTTTGAGTGGCATATTCTTCTCTGAATAAGACAACATGACTGTTCTTACTATTTCCACATACATTAGGGCATCCATGTTACCTCTAATCCGTACCTGTCTGTAGTTTAGTAAGCGACTTTCCTTTGGAATCTTGCTTACAGATTTTGTTTTTGGAGATGTCAACTTTCAGCTCTAAGACCTGTTTTGTCTAAGTGGACGTCACAAATGTGTTTGAGTTAACCATTCGTTTTGTACGCGTCACTTGGAAGATTTTTTTACTTGCGAGTTCGTGTTTCTTGGTTTGGATTATATTTTTTGAAATTTGTAATAACTGCGGCAGAATATTCCACAAAATTTTTGCAGAAATTTGTTTGTTTTACCTTCAGAAAATATTTTTACCAATAAGGTACGGCTGCTAGGAATACAGTGTTTGCCGCCACCTATTTTATATATAGTTTACTTAAAAACCAATGTTTATCATTTTGCTATTATTATTTTGCACAGGCAAAAATCAAACGACCTAAGTAAAATAACCGAAGATGCATAGAAAAAGAAAAATGAATTTTTATTATAATTATTGTCGCTGTTTAAGTCTTTCATATAAACAAATTGTTTTTGAATTCTTTGTCTAGGAATTGAGTAGCAACAAAAACTCTAAAGTATTGTAGTGCTACTATTTTTAGAACATGCAATTTTAAAAATTAAGCCGTCGCGATAACCGGGTCGTCACGATAATGGGTAGTCGCGAATACCGAGCTTTCACTGTACCTTGAAATTGTTAGTTTGGTTTTGAAAATTGTTCCTTTTTTTTTTTTTTTTTTTTTGAACTGGTACCTTTTTTAAAAATGAGAAATTTTGAGAAATTAGTACTATTTTGAAAGGTTTTTTTTCCCACTTTTTTTTTAAAATTGGTTAATTATAATAAACAAAACTCTTCTTGGAAAATTTTTAAAAATGAGAATTTGTATAAATTTATACTTTCTAAGACAAATCTTTACCTCTTTGCCAAATTATACGTTTTAGTAAATTGTTAAAAATAAATTGTAGCTTTTTCTGAAAATTTGAATTTATTTTACAAGTTTTTGTTCAATCATTAAACGACTCCTTAACAGAGAGGATTAAGAATATGTACATATGTAGCGGAATATTGAAGATATTACAAACGGAATAAAAAATTTGTTAAAATTATATATTTTTAATATTACAATTCTGCCAAATCGTTTTAAACCTGTTGAAGTTACATTCACCTTCATATAAAGCCATATAAAGAAAGGTGTTACCATTTTAATTTACTAAAAGCTTAAAATGTCATTTTAATGTACACATTTATTTTCATACTACGGAGTTATACAAGTTTAAATGACATTACCCATCAAACAATTGAATTTAAATTCAAATATTCATTTACAAATTCTACTGCTTATGCCGAAAAATTTAGTGTCATCATTATTTTATTATAAAAAAAAAATATTGATTTAATTTATCTAATCATAATTAGCATAAAATGTGTAAGAGTATGCTGTCGTATACTAAATATATATATGCACATGTGTATATATTCTTTCTAATTATTTTGTATAATGAAAAATTAATTTAATGTTAATTTGACGCTTTTTAATAAATATTTGCTTATTAGCAACTTTATTCTGGAACATTGATGTCATTTTGACATTCAATATTTTAGTTTTTTCTTTCTTTCTTTATGTTGAAGGTAAAATATGATACCATGTAATAGTACCAAAAAAAAATAATTATTATTACATTGTGTATACATTTGGGTGGTCAAATAATTATTTAATGGGAAGAATAAATGAACAATGCAATAAACAATTTGAGAACCGTTTGAAAATCTCGAGTATAAATATGCATTAGTAACGTTTAAATAGCTCCGAAATATGCAGACGATTATTTGCTTCATACGGATAGCGATGCGGAGTAATAAAAATTTACATATGAAAAATATAAATTATATCAAGCGAATTAAAGGAAGCCAAATCAGATCATTGTTTTAAATTCAACAATTAAGCAAAACATAACTTCTAAAGAACTTAATTTTAAAATGTTGCCGTAAACTCTCTACTATTTAAACTTAAATGTTTTACTTACACGACTATTGAGGATTTCATTAATCCAACTTAGTCGTTAGAACACCAATAGGTCCTTTATTTTATATCAAGATTCAAACTAAGTCTTTAAAGCGAATATAGTCCTATATATTCTCTTTAAGATAAGACATAAGAAATATCTGCGAAATTAATCCGATAATAAATATGCATTTCAATGAGTTTTAAATGTTTGGGAGTAAATAATATAAAATAAATGGACCAATATATCTACCTGTTAGACTTCGAGGCAATTGGCCTTTATCTTTGTGCTTCAAAGGAAATCTGATGAGGCTGACGTCGTGATGAAGGAGGAAGATAAAATAGATGAAGATAGGCTTATCGATTAAAGCGAGGAAGATGTCGTCATAAACCCCAAATCAATGCTTGGGGACTTAATACGTGGAACAACAAACTGTTTTTGACTATAGTTAGAGATATTATAGAATCTATAAATCCCTTATAGAAACATTGATAGCCAAGATTTATTTTAACAAATATGGTAATATTTTTTGTAAGAAAATCAAAACAACATAAAATCCGGAGAGAATTTAAAATAAAATTTATTTTAAAACCGAGCCGCAAATTTTTATTGAAATTAGCGGACCTGGATTGTTGTGTTTATACATTATCTTATACATATTTTTAAAATGCTCAACAATATAAAAAAAATAAAAACCCTTTTTAATTAAAAAATTCCTATTAAAATCAAAATGTTAGTTGGGTAGCTCCTTCCAAAAAATAACAAACAGCTTTCTCTCCAAATAGAAACAAAATAACGGTTTCCTAATGAGAGTGGGTGCATGTATATGTGTTGATGCAAGGTTGTATTACACAAAATAATAAAAATCGATAAAACTCCTACATGGAAAAATATAAACCAAAAAAGAAAAAAAAAAACGCTTAAATTCACGCACAATAACCTTCAAACATACTTAGAAAAGGATAAAGAGGATTAAGTAATACACATACATAATAATCTATATATATGTGTAATATATACGCCAACTTAAAGTTTTTTTAAGGAATTTAAATTTATGTAAAAAAAAGCAACAACACCGGAAATTGTTTATACACATACATAAACATATCCATACATATACATACAATACTTACATCAAGTGCAATTTTTTCCTGTACTTGTTTACCGGTATGACCAAATTTCGCCCGTTGATCTATAGTGGGTACATAACTTGTTTTATTATCTTCGTTTTTGGGTTCGGAAATATTTAAAGCGGTAGCTTTATAGCGTTTGGCTTGAATGGACAATGAGGAGCCATTAAATTGTTTAAAGTTTTTAAACGATTTAGAACCAATACTACAAGTAGAGTTGCTACTACTGATGCCTAACAACCACAATTGTTTAATTGACGATGTAGAAGAACTTTTAAACATTATTTTTTTACACACCCAACAGCAAAAATGAAATTACTTTTCTTGCTTCTCTAGCAGTTTTTTATTAGTTTTGTTTTTCTATGGAAATTTCTTATAAAATCAGTCTTTTCGTTTTAAAACTTTTTTGTTTGCATTAAGTAATTTATATAAAATAAATTTTTATTTCTTTTTTTCACACTATAGACAATTTCTTAAAACTTATTTCTTTGACGAGCTCTTAGCTTTCTACTTTTTTTGCAAACGTTTTTGCCGATTTCTCACAATCTACTAAATTTAAAGGTAACAAAAATGAACTCACAAGACTCTGCTTTGCTACCAAATGAGTCAAAATGTTTGTTGTTGTTGGTATTTCATTCATTTCCCCAAAAAAAATATATATATTTTGTTTCTATAGATATGATTTTGTTTTTGTTTCCTACACATACAGTAACATGTTTAAATACCACGTTGTTATTTTCAAAATTATTCCATCATCTCTTCTTGTACTTATTTACTTTTGAGCGGTTGTTTCATATTGTTCTTGTATTTTAGTGAGTTTGTTTTATAAACAAAAACAACAAAAACAATTAAAACATACATACATACATACATAAATAAGTAAATAATTATCTTCCCTTCATTTACTATTCTCTTCCCTTTAATTTCCTAAATATGTAGTAGAGTATTTCTTAGAGAACCAAAAAAACGTGCTTGTGTTTTTCTTATCACTTTTTATTCCATTCCGGGGGTGGCTAATTAGACTCACGTACACACATTATTCATCTCCCTGTAACGAGTGAGATTTATTGTATCTTACAAAAGTGTTGCCAGAAAGTAAATTTATGCTCGTTAATATATTACCTTATAGGAGTATATACCATATATGTAAGGGTACATAGAGTATTTGGTTCTTTTTAATTTAAAATGTATTCTACATCAAAACTCCATTTTCAAACTTTTGGAAAGTATTAAACAAATTTCAAAAAAGTTAAAAAAAAAATGAATAAATGCAGGTTTATAGACAACACCATAGAAAAAAACTAAAATAGAATTAGGTCAATACCTTCGATCTGAATTTTGCGGATTTCGCAGTTTTTTATAAATTAGTTTTTTTTTTTTTTTTTTGAGCTCATGTTCACACTAAACAAAATTATTATAAGATAAAATATATGTTAGGAAATATGTTCTGAAGTTTAAAAAAAAAAACTTAAAATACAGAGGTCAAAGGCCAAAATTAGAACTTTTATTCAGTATCAACAACGTAAACATTTTTTAAACAAGCATAGAAAAGTGTTTAAATTATTCTACGGAAACAAAAACGTATCTTTCCATAATTATGATTCAAATATAATTTAAAATAGCTTTTTGTTTAAACATTTATCAAAAATTTCGTTGTACACTCCTTACACAGGTGTTCTAAAATAAATTTTTGACAGTTAGGTGCAAATCAAAGTAATATTTTTCTAAAAACTTCAAAAAACCATATAAACGCACACTACAAACTTTAGGTCCGAAGCGGCACGGGTTAACGATATCCGATTTCACATAGTACGTTTTTGTACCCTAAAGAACTATTCTAGTGGAAGTTACGGTCAAAATTCGAAAGTTGATAATTATGTTCACATATTATCCTTTTTATACCCACCATCAAAAAGGTGGGTATATTGATTTTGTCATTCCGTATGTAACATATCGAAAAAATCATTTAAGACCTAATAAAGTATATATTTTCTGGGTCCTGGTTAGATTCTGAGTCGATCTAGCTATGTCCGTTTATCTTTCTGTCTGTCTGTTGAATGCAGTATAGGGCTCGAGCCGGACCTATACTGCAGAAAAAATTTGGCTCAAATACTTATCTTATATAAGGTTTGTTTGGTATTGAAAATGGGCAAAATCGGTTAATAAACAAAAAAGTTATGGGCCAAATACTAAAAACACAGGGTGTCCGTTGTTGCTTCATTTCATACTTTTCTGCTGATATGTCTTAAATAAAAGTATGTACGACAACGAAATTTTGTACAGGTAGTTCGAGGGACGATATAATCTCGAAGACAAAAAATGGGCGTGATACGCTCACTCTACAGCCCACCTTCCATATAAGGTGAAACGTCAACGAAATTTTGTAATAATAGTTCAAGGATCAATTTAAACTCGGAAACAGAAAGTGGGCGTGGTCCACCCACCTCCCATGTAACGTAAAATTTGAAAAAGTTGATGGTTGGTATATAGATTCGGGCAAGCCGAATATAACATTGTCGCTTGTTTTACATATTTTTTCAACAATCCACTTTTTTCTCGCTTACACATTATTCTACCACGTGTGTGCTGCCGAACGATTTGTAAACGTAAAATAGCGATCTTTCTCACAACCACAAATTAAAAAAAAAAAAATTTGTTTGGGATTATGTTTTTAACTCAACTTTAAAAATAAATGCAGTAGTCGTGTTTTCAACTGTATTATTTAGCTTCGAACTGTAATATCGCTCAGCGTTTGTAACCAAATGGCAACACTTATTTAATATGAGTGAATATTAACGGTTTTAAGCTCTTTAAATTCTCTTTAAGGTCTTTACATATATTCTCTCAATTGTTATAATAATTTTTGCATATTCTTTACTTAAAATTCAGAGCGAGATAGGGTATTTAGGAAACAAATCGGATTAATATATTTATGTAAATTTGTGAGTTTCTTTGTGCGCGTAGGGTTTGTAAATGGGGTGGACTGTCAAGCAGGCAGATTGGCTAGCATAACAAATAATGAATTAATGTAGTGTAAAAGCTTAAGTTGTACTAAAAAACTATAATTTAAATACATATACAAAATGAATTGTGTTAAAATAAAGCCAACTAATTATTGTAAAACATTAACAAAACTCATACGTTTAGCAGCAACACGTACCTACACTAATTAATAGTTGAATACAATAAACGTTTTGTGTGGTAAAATATTAAAGAAACTTTAGCTAATTGATTTACAATAAGTTTAGTTGTTAAATAGTTTATAATATTAAAACTCAAAAGTAAAAGATACATATGTATGTAATATGTGGTAATATATACAATAAAATGCTAAAAGTTTGAAAACTTTTTCTCTCAATTATGAGTTCTAGAAATTAATTATTTCACACTTTTGAAATGAGAACTGAAAAAATACAAAAAATGTCAAGGTCAAAAATTGACAAAAAAAAAAAATCAAATGTATGTTTTAAATACATAACTATGAAATAATTTTAGAAAAATTCTGGAAGCTAAACTTTTGCTCTATTGCTTGTAGAAAGTTGTATGCCGATAGTTTAGGTAGTTGTGTTTCTTTATGAGGCGCTATTAAATCCATTTAAATAATTGAAATATTTTTAATGCCTCACAAATACCAATGCCACGAAAATATATTTCATTATTTGCTATTTTGTATTTATTTCACGTTTTAATAATCATTTTAACCACAACTTATATTAAATTGTTAACAATTTAATAATTGAAATTTGTCTTAGTTTTCTTTTCAACTCTAAATGAGTCATATTCTGCTACAAAAACATCTTTTAAACCTCTAACAAACAAACCAAAAATATACATACATACATATATACTATGTATTCCAGTCAGGTAGAATTTTAAGCACAACTGTAACGTGCTTATAAATTGCTCTCTCTCAAGTTCTCAAAATCTGTGCAGATTTTATAAATGTATGTTTCTGTGTATATATTCGTATTTGAGGTGTGTACCCGTAATTATAGGATTCGTTTTGTAAGTGTTGTTATTGTTGTTATCTTTAGGGGGCTCGTTTTGTCGTTATTGTATCTTAACAACAAAACAAAGTGAAACATCTCAATATTTACACACTCGTGCAAAAGTATGTACTTGCTATAGATGTGTTTATTCATAGCAACAGCGGTATTTAAAAAGAAAAACAGTTTTAAAGATTAAAAAAGATTTAATTTTTTCTTCAATGAATAGGTAAAAATTTGTGTTGTCTGTATCATCATCATTCAGTAGAGATAAACGCTTAGAGTGGGGTTTCAAAATGGGTGCATGAAGTAATATGGACGTGCATTTTCTTGCAAACCAGCGAGGTAGTTAACCTTTATTGATTTTGATTGATATTTTTGTTCTAGAAATGGTGTAATCAGAATCTCTTCAGATTCTTCAATAACTCTAGAACTTTTTTAAAAGCTTTAATAAAAATTTCAAAAATTCAAAATATTAAAAAAAAAACAGAGTTTAACAAAATTAAATTGATTTTAAAAGTGGCCCTTAAGCAATGGCTCATTAGTTCTTAATGGTTAAGTAGTTCTTAATAGTTCTGAATGTAATAATTTCGAATAAAAATCATTGATTAAAGAATTAGTTCTAAAACCATTACATAGAATGGGTACTGACTAGGTAAAGCTTTAACAGAACTTGTTCTGAAGGTGACAATTTCAAAATTTCATTTCAACGAGTATAAACTATTTTCATTTTTTCTGGAACTAGTTTTGAAACTAAAACAATTTTTCCTGGAAATTAAAAAAAAAAAAAAAATTTATGAAGAATCAAAGCCAATTTTTTAGCTAATTACTAATTATATATACCCAAAATCTGGAATTTTTTTAGAAGTTCACCTTATATGAGAAGTAGTCGGCAAAGTACTTGAACTATTTGTACAAAATTACATTGATGTTTTTTCTTTTTTTTGTAAAAGATATAGGCGGAAAAGTATAAACTGTAGTTATGATGGATACCATGTTTTTCTAGAATTTGGCCCATTATTTTTGTTTATTTATTTTCAGTTATTTTTTTAATAACAACCATGTTAATTTGTTCTTATTTTCATCAAAATAAGTGACGAAAAAGATTTACGTCCTACAAGTTATTAAAAAATTTCAAAAAATCCAAATAGGTCTTGCAAATAATTGGCCACAGAATTAAATGTCGTCCGTAAAATCGTTTCTAATGTTATTAAACAATATCAGGAGAATTTGACTATTGATGTGAAACCTAGTTCGGTAAGAAAAAAGGACCACATGATATTGGGAAGGCCAAAAAATTGAAGGCATATTGAAAGGAACTCCAAACACATCTGGTAGAAAATCAGCTCAGTTTTCTCAGTGCTTCGACTATTTGGTGCGAAAATTTAAAGCTAATAGGAAAGTTGATAACATATAAAGTTCAAAAAATTCCACTGAAATTCTGCAAAAAAAATTATAAGCCAAAAATAGCACTCGGAATTTAAAACCAAATTTCATACAAAAATACTCAAGCTGTATAATTGAAGAAGAAACGTAGGTGCTGGCAGAATCTTCGCAGCTTGTGTCTCAAAAATTTTTATTGCTAATGCTCGAAGCAATGTTGGAGATGAGTTTAAGACCCAAAAGCAGCAAGAATTTCTTACAAAATTCATGGTATGACAAGCTTTTTGCAGTTGCGGCAAAACAGGAAAGTCATTTGATACATTCGAATCTATAAATACCAAAATATGCATAAAGGAATATTTGCAAAAAAGACTTCTTCTTTTCTTAAGAAAGCACAACGTGTACACATATTTTTTGACCCATTTGGTATCATGTCACTACGGTAAGAAAGCTATGGAGTGGTACCAAATCAATAACATAGTTTTAGTACCAAGAGAGGTAAATTTTCAAAATTGTCCATAGCTTAGATCAGTGGAGAGATATTGAGCTCTTGTGAAAAGTGAATTCAAGAGCACAAAAAAGGTGTCCCAAAATACCGAAGATTTTAACAGAAGATGTGCACACTGTTCCAAAAAAGTGACTGAAGCAACTATCAAATCTCCAAAGAAAGGGTTTTCAAAAATGGTCCACAATTTTATAATTAGTGGTTAGAACCATACATTTCTGTGATCTGTGCTAAATTATAAAATGATTAAAAAGATAATGAAAACTCTAAGATCAACCGTTTCCAAGTTATTGAATATTATGTATGTTAAGAATTTTTCGATCTCACTCCTTATGTACTTCCGAAAAAAGTACGACTTAAATTACACAGTTACAAAATGAGAAAAAAATTCTGCAGCACGGGGTTTCTCAGTCAATTCGGATACACGGTATTAATAAGTACTAAGCCTCTAATCCACTTTTTTTGAATTGACTCTACTTCTCGCAATAAATCGTGATTTTTAAATGTAATTTCTGCACTAAAAATCTCTTAGCTCCCTAAGTTTTAAGTCAATATTAATTTTATTATTTAATTGATTTAGAAAAGGTAAGAACGCACAGTAGGGTCAAATGTAAATTTTTTAGTAATAAATCTGTATCTCCTAAACTACTACTCGGATCAAATTGAAATGTATACAAGAGTTGTAGAGGAGGACCTAAGCTTTCAGAAAAATTGATAACACAAGATATATTTCTGTAAAGTGCATGGCGAGATAAATATAAGCTTACTCACCTAAATTATCTCTTAGAGTTAAAAAGATATTTTTCACTTGAATTTTTAATTTTTGACTTTCTTTCGTTTTTCGGGAATAAGTCCTCAGGTATATGAGGTAAACATTTTGAGCAGAGCGGTAATGTCTGTCCTTCCGTCTATACATTAGAGATAAATGGGTCGAAAATTATGCATAATTCAGAGAAGGGTGGTATCAACACTTTAATGATCACGTCTAATTTTCCTATTTATTAGTGAGTAAAAAATGCATTTTTAGAATTATAAGATGTTTTTTGGCTGAATGGTAATGTCCGTCCGTCTATCTATACAATTGTGGGGAAAATGCCACTTAATCAGGAAGAGGTGATATCAAAATTTTAATACTTACTATACTATTTTTCGAGCTTTTTTTTGAAAGAATTCTAATATTCGTCCATCTGTTTGTTAATTTTAGCAATTTATCCAATTCAAAAACGTTTAACTTTTGACTCAATAAAGATAGCGACTCAAATTTTTTTTGTTCGATAGATAATTAAACTTTTTAACCAACTACATATAATATAATAAAATCGGTTGAAAATATTTGGCTATATATGGAAAAATCTTAACCAAGATCTTGTAAAACTGAGATTTTTGAAATTTCAAATGTATATAACTCGAAAATTATATAAGTAGTACATGCAAGCATGTTTTCTAAAGGATTTTTCAAGGATTTTAAGGTGATATAAAATCTTTGAAATCGAGTAAGGAACAAAAATTCGCTAGTGATTAAACATTTTCCATGACACTAGTACCCTATTTTGAACCCCCATAGTTCCGCTCCTGATGCGTGTATTGGATCCTGCTTCTAAACTCAAAATGTTACAGTCCTCTGCTACGCCTATGTGAAATTTCCAGCCGATTAGAAGTTACAGATTTATTTCGATTCTTCCCCACTGTTTAATGTTTAATAAAGTAAAGAAAATGTCTGCACTTAAGCTGTTTTTTGTATGAAATCTACAGGATATTTTTTAAATAATTTTCTCAAATCGGGCTGTATATGCGCACGATTTTTTTTCTTTCATAATATTAAATTGGACAATATATACTATTTTTCAGAAAATTTTCAGAACAAACATCCTCTAGCATTTTAAGTTGCATTCCATGAAAATTAGAAATTAGTGTATTTTAGGACAATTTGCAGTGAACTTTCTGACAGAATCCATACCATCTGCTACGAATATGGCCTGTAAACCTAGTATACGCAGGGGAAAGGATAAACCACCATGGTGGAATCCAGAAATTGCACGCACTAGAAGTGCATGTCGTAAATTGTTCAACATGGCCAAAAGATCAAGAGACTGGTCGGCCTATAAAACTTCAATTAATAGATTCCAAAATTTGATAAGGAATGCGAAAAGGAAGGCGTGGAGAAATTTCTGTAATAGTGTGGAAACTTCTTCTGAAACCAACCGATTACGTAAGATTCTATCAGCCACCACTACTGTACCCAGCTACATACAGAAACCGGTGGATAGTCGTGAAACCCTTGATGTTCTACTCGACGCTCACTTCCCGGATAGCCTCCCCGTCTCTCATGCTCATCAGGAGTTAACACAAATTCAATCGGAAAGCAACGTAGCGATCGACGTTGATGATCACAAACTACGCTGGGCGATTGACAGTTTCGATCCGTTCAAATCACCGGGTCTGGATGGTATTATACCAGCAGACTTACAGAGGAACATTGATCTGATCATACCTTGGCTCTATGCTATTTATAGGGCATGCTTGAAATGGTCATACATTCCGGCTTGCTGGACTATGTGTAAGGTAGTCTTCATACCCAAGGGTGGCAAAGCCTCTCACACTAAACCGAAGGATTTCAGGCCGATTAGTCTGGTTTCCTTTCTACTCAAGACTCCGGAAAGTGTCATTGATATACACTTGAGAATGGCTATACCAACTGAGCTTCTCTCTGTCTCGCAACACGCCTACACGAAAGGTAAATCTATGGAAACTGCTCTGCACTCATTAGTTGATTATATAGAAAGGTCATTAATGTTTGGAGAGTACTCAATGGTCGCCTTCTTGGATATAGAAGGAGCTTTGGAACCCCAATCATTAATTCAGACTATGCTGTTTCGGGTATCGACCGTAACTTGTGTAGCTTTATCGATAAACTGCTCAGGAACAGGATCATTTGTTCTACTATGGGTGCCACCAGTGTTAGCAGATTGGCTAACAGAAGCACACCTAAGGGAGGGGTTCTTTCTCCTCTCTTATGGAACCTGACCATTGCTGACGTTGCGGTTGCTGTATCTGGCAAACATGTGGAAACACTATCTCAACGCATGGAGGCTGCACTGAAGTCCTTAAGTGATTGGAGCGTCTCTTGCGGTCTCAGTGTGAATCCAGTCAAAACGGAGCTGGTCCTCTTTACTAGGAAATATAAGGTTGAGGAATTTAACCCTCCTAAACGGCACTATACTGAAATTCTCGGAGAGTGCTAAATACCTGGGGACTATTCTTGATAGGAAGCTATCTTGGAGTCTCAATATTCGAGCGAGAGCTGATAAGGCCTCTTAATGAGATAGCGAGACATTCGAATATTAGGATAGTTTGGATCCGGGGTCACAGTAATTGTCCCGGTAATCATATTGCGGATGAGACTGCCAAGAGGGGTGCTAGTCTCGGCGATGAGACGATTGACCATCTTGTTGGCATACCTTTGACGCAGTGTAAGCTGCTAATACGGCAGGAGATTTTCGATATTACACAGCGCATGTGGGAACGTGAATCCACATGTCGTGTAGCTAGAATTATTTGGCCCAGGTATGATGAGTCTAGGACGAATTCTATATTTGCGCTATCTCGGTCTCAGTTGAGATTAGTTACTTCTATTGTTACGGGACACTGTATCTTGGGCACCCATGCCAGGAGACTGGGTCTTCCATTCAATGACTATTGCAGGAGTTGTAATGATGAGACGGAATAGGAAACGGTATTTCACCTTCTCTGTGACTGTCCAGCTTATCTGAGCTTAGATCCAACCTGTTAGGATCTAGCGCCCTTACCCAACTTTATTACAAACCTTTAAATTTTAAAATTCAATTAAGCGCCAATTTTGACACATTTTACCCCAATTAAATCAAAATTTCCCTGAATTAAGTGCCATTTTCGACCCATTTAAGCCAAATTTACATTGCCATTATGCCAAAAAAAATATTTTAGAATTCTAAAAATGCATTTTGAACCCCGAACCCCCAGTAGTTTGCTATTAAAATCAGTTAATTGGTTCAGTAAAATTGATACAAAATACAAACATATATTGAATTTAATTTTATGGGAACTATAACCTATTCAGAATTATAAATACCCTGCAGCTTACCCAACCTAATCCAAGAAAGAAGCAAACAAAAATACATTAATTTAATTTTTTAAGCAAACATTTAAAGACTTTTATTAAATTTATTGATCAGTACTAAAAAAGCATTTAAAAATATAAAAATGTTATTTATTAAATAAAACATTTTTTAAATAATGAAATAACTGCAATTATTTTATATTCTTACCCATAGAATAATAATCTATGTTCTTACCTATTACATTTTAATCATTTTGACAAATAATAAAAAATAAATTTGACATAAAATGTAAATAGTCCTCTTCGACAAACTGTATATAAGATAATGGACTATATTTGGGTTCTTCGGGTGGAAAATAAACAATTTCGTCGTCCTCTTCTGCAGCATCTACCTCACTAACTTCTTCAGCTATATGAACGCGTTTTGTAGGATCATCATTGGTCATTTCTCCCGATCTACGTAGAGCTGGTCTAGCTAAATGAGGCGTAGAAGCAGCTGGAAGTTGATTTGATGGCGGTGGTTGCTGCTGATTCTTTGAACTTATGGGACTTATAATGTGAGACATTTCAAAATTACCCGTAGGTGTAGAAGTTCTCTGCTGTTGCAAATGTAAACGTCTTACTACATTAACTCTTAAATCCGTTGAAGGTCTTTTGTGAATATCAGCCGATGAACGTTGTGCTGCCGCACCCGATGTTGAAGCTAAATTTGCCTCTTCAACTTGTTGCATTAAAACTTGACCATGTTTACGTCTATGCCAGATTTTGTTATGTTCACGATATTCTACCAAAACTTTACGACGTACAAACTCATGATACGACAACAATTCACTAGATATTTCACGTTTTATTAATTGTTTCTCTCTTACGGGTAGCAAAGAATTTTTCAAAGCCAACATACTTTGTGAGGCAGCCAAGGTGAGTATATGTTCTAAAGCCATAAGACACAATTCACCATCTAAATTTGATAGTAATTCATTAGGAGGACAATTTACCGAAGAAACTGAGGCTACGGATAAGGATTTAGAAAATGGCCTTTGAGAAGTGTTGTGTGTTTGAGGTGATTTAGTAAGATTTGCTGTGGCATTTGTAGAGTCTTTAGGATCAATTTCTGGTAAAACATTTAGAGGAACCTCATGAAACCCATAATTTTGCTTTATAATGGGATTTTTTTTTAATATTTTTGTTTTCTTTTAATTTATTTTAATTTATACTTACCAAATTTAATACTTTTGTATAGACTCCTACTATACTGAGTACTGTGCCAAAGGTTAAATGTATAGCATTTTCACTTAGTTTTGGTGCTCCAAAGCGTATTTCAAATATAGGTTCCCATTTGCTGGCTAAAAATTCCGGCTCACAAATCAAATCAATAAGATTGGGAGAAAATGCTTGCAAACATTTAACGCATAAAATTATAACTTCGGTTAAACTGGAAAAGAGTGAGAGTAAAATAAATATAGATAATGAAAATAATGAGTAATGAAGTTGTATGAACAATTTATTAAAAAAAAACTATCGCAAAATGTTTGATTCATTTATTTTTGAACATAAAAGAACTAATTCTTTAGATTTTTCCAGTTTTAAAATTTTTTTTTTTATTTTGTAAAAAAAATTTACAATATTGTTTTTCTTGAAATTTGGAAGTTTGTTTTAAAATTGGTACTTTTTTATCTCAAGTTGATAATTTTTCTTAAAAATTTACAGATTTTAGGTAATTAATACTCTTTTTGGAATTTTGTATATACTTTTTAAAAAAAATATTATTTTTCGAACATTAGTATTTTTTTGAAAAATGATCTTTAATAAATTGGTAAGTTTTTGAACATTTTAATATTAATTTATTTATTTTATTTTTTTTCTCTCTTTTTATTTATGGATTAATTCTTTTAAATTATGGATCAATTTCATCATCCCACATCCCAAACCATGAAGCTAGAGAAACAAAATTTAAAACGTTAGTAGGTTTCTCTCCTTGAAAATCGGCCCTTTTAGGGAGAAAACGTGTAAAAGCTGTATTTTGGCACTTTTTTGGCACCATATGTATCTTTGAAAACTATCATACATACAGATAAAATTTACATCGTATTCGTAACTTATCAAAAAATGACAAACTCAAATTTGGTACCTTTATGAAATTCGAATATTTAAGAGGTAAAATTGTTCCTATTTTTGATACTTTTTTCATAAAATTTTGTTTTTTATTTATTGATATAAACATATGAGTATTTTAATATGGGATACCACTACAATTTAGAAATTCATTATACTACAATTTTTGTTACCTTCATAGCTGAAAAAAGAACCAAAAAGGGGCGTAAAAGCGGGAAATTTCATTTTATTCAAACTAAATAATGATTTTTCAATGTAGTCTTATGTGGATAAAAATTCACAAGAGTGGAATTTTTGGCACTTAAAGATACATGGTGGACTTTGTGGTACTTTTTTGTTATTCTAATTTTACTCTTTGATTTTTTTGTAATAATTAACTTAGAAACATGAAATTAAAAATATATGGTTATTTGTGGATGAGAATTCTGAAGCACTAAAGCACATCATTCTATACTAAAAAATAATAATAGAAAATATTATTTTTAAAAATATTTGTACTTTATTGGTACTCTATGAACTTTCTAAACCAAAAACATACAAATAAATTTAAAATAATATCTTTCTCAGAATTATACCTTTTGTAATTTAAAATCCTACTATTTATTGTACTTTTTGGTACTTTTTTAAGTAAAATATTTAAAAAAATTATTGTTAAAAAAAAATCCACTAACGAAGTAGCGGATTTATAGCTCGTCTTTAATAAAGATGAATCTATTCTACAATATGTATACATCTATATTTTAAAATTTTAAAAATATTTATAATTTATGTAACTTACTCATTAAACGTGGTTATAACTTCATCCACCATACCAGCAGTTTCAATATCTCTCAAAATATCTATTTGTGAACGACGGCCTGCCAAGAGAAGTTTAAAATTTTTAGGCTGATGAAACATAGAAATGGCATGACCCAAAAGCATTTGTACAGAACGCTGAAATGTTAAAAAATAATTTTTTTTTAATTCTATACACATTCCATTTCAAACAACTCACCATTAAATTAAACAAAGACTGAGAATGCTCTAAACGCCATTGCTTTTCAAATTGCACCAAATTTACCAGCAGTGTTACAGTACTCTTAATTAAATACATGGCTGTCGGTTCTAGGGATTGTTTGCTTAACAACAAAGAATCCACTAAATATTCTTCATGAATGCCCACAAATTGTAAGGCTTCTTTAAGAAAATGATACGAATGTTTGTGGAATAATATGCATACCAATTCTATGCCTCGAGCATAAATGGGCCACCATTTTTGTACAGTCCATTCGGAATCTTTAGGTTGTTGAAGAGCATAATTGGCTTCCAAAAGTTCTTTAGGAGGCAAAAGTTTCAACCAAAGATAATCACCCACATCACAGTGTAAAAACTCTGCAGAACAATTGCCTTTGGCAAAGACTATCAAAACATCAAGTAGTTCTACTGATAACTGTTGTTTACTATTCAATTGCAGGATAGCTCCGGTACAGCTTAATAAACGTTGAAAAACTTTGTTGGTTATGAAGGGCAAATCCCAATTTCCAAAACCATCGTTGTGAAAAATACCAGCCACTGTTTTTAAAAGATTTAAACATAAAACCAAAGAGTTGGAGGAAGTTCTTTTAGATTCCTCGACAGCAGATGTTTTCGTTTTGGTTTGTATTTCCATTTTAACACAATTTTCTAGATTTTGCAATTCGGAACAAATTATATGCACCACAGAATGCAAAAAGTTTAAGGAAAGTGAAGAGTCCTCAGTTAATTCTTCCGATAGTAAATCAGCCGATTTAATGGCTATTGAAAGACAAGCTTCTTTAGCTCTTACATGCAAGTCGCTATAGCAAGAAGCTACTCTACTTAGAAGATGATTGAGTTGCTTCAACATTTGTTTATGTTCCTCGGGTGTTTCTGTGTAAGCATGTTTGAAGCTTAAGATTATAAAAAGATATAATTCCGAGAGTATAATTAGAGGTCTTAAATCATCCACATATTCCGAACGTTCTACTAAAATATTTAAACATTTTTCAGCTAATAGTTTAAATTGTTTTCGTGGTATTTCTGTAAAGGTGGGTTGTTTTTTCAACAAGATCAATAAGAAACTCTTAAAAGCCTGCAAACGGCACAACCATTCAGGCATTTCTTCAGGATTAAAATCTTGCATTTTATTAACAGAAGTCTTGGGTAAATCAAAAACAAAATCCAACCATTTTTCAAAATATTTGAGTTCAAAAAATTTCGTTAAAATCTTTTTCAAACCATTGTTGGTCTTGGAATTGGTACAAAAAATTTCTATGGCTAAGATATTTAAAAGTTGAGTATAGGCTTTAACATTGCTCTTGAAGGAGCCAAATAAGGGTTGACAAAAATTGTCCCAAAAATTAGGTTTTTGTAGCAAAGAGTCCATTAACAATTGCATGTTTTGTTTCCACAGCATGTGATATAGATTCATTATTTTACTGGGTATTATTTGCTCCACAATATGAGGATCTTTGGATACAGCCTCTAAATAATCCTCCATATAGGTGACTATGCTATCAGATATTTGAGCATCTTGTTCTTTGCCAAATATACGCTTTTCCTTATAATAGTTTACCTTAAAAAAGGCCTCGGTAACACCTGGCTGTTTTTCTATGCAGGCTTCTATCAATTCCAATATGGCTATTTTTATAGAATCACTTTCCAATTCATCGGGTAATTTTTGCAAGAAAGTCAATCTAATTTGATCGGGTTCCATATCCAAACAAGCCAACAAAGACATATTAAATTCTAAGGCAATTCTTTTCAATAAACGACACGACAATATAGGCAACCAACGATCAAAAATATTGCTCATATAACTGGTCACTACAGGAATAATTCTTAAAGTATCTCTCTGCTTAGGTTGCGTATAAATCATGGCTTCCAAGGGTGATAATTCAGATGTTTTGAATATATTACTTTTCAATTTTAACACTTGCATTAAAATTCTCATGGATAAACGCACCAGCAAGACCAAACCATGAGTTTGTTGTACAATCCAATTTGACTCCATTTCCATACAATGCTGCAAATAAGCATTACCCAAGGCCACAAAACGTAGTAATATTTGGCCATTTTCCATTGACAACAAAGAATACACACAAATATCCCTTAACAGTAAATGATCCTTGGGAACTTTAACATCCTTTTCCATAGTAGTAAACTCATCGAGTATATCGCATATAAAACCCATAATTTCAGCATAAATTTTATGTTTAACCAATTGGGATTGAAAACGCCATACGTGTAAATGAGGGAAGACATCACGCAATAGAAATATTAAACCTGGTATCTCGACCTGAAAATATTTTCTTCTTTGCAATTTTGTATAGCAACGCAAAAAACTAATGTATGCCTGAAGAAAATCAAATTTTTCTTTTTTCTTTTCCACATCCACCAAATAAGTGCCCACAAGATTCGAATCAAAACAAGAACCATGAGCATATTTCTTATAATCATCCAAAGAATCATTAGTTATAACCGGCAAAATAGCCAGATTTATAACACGTATAAAGATTTCAGCATCTGCTAGCGGCAATAAAGCTGTACAAACATTCAAACAATTCGCCATTAATTCCACAGGTGGTTGTTGTACTGCCTTAAATTTATTCAATAAATCTATACACATTTCGGTAGGATGTACCATTTCCACACTTATGTTGGCTAAAGTTTTTGTTTTCTTCAGAGCTTCATGTAAATATTTTAAACCCTCATTAACTCGCTTTACTCTTTCAATATTTTCATATTCTCCATAATATTGCTGAGTCTCAGCCAAAAGACAATTGATTTCATGATGTAAAACATTAAAATAATTTACTGACAAACGAAAATGAACACAATAACCTTCAGGTCGTGCTAAAACAGCAGCCGTTGTACCCTCGGGAATATAAAAATCAATGCGTGAAAAAGGTTTGACGGTCTGAGACAAAACATATTCATCATCAGCCACCGATTTAAGGAAATATTTGTTTTCATCATAGAAATCGGAGAGTATGGGTAAAGATTCCATTTGTGATTTGATCTAAAGAAAGGTGGCAAAGAAAAATGGAAAACAAATATGTTTTAAAAGGTAATTATTTGGAAGTTTTTTTTTTTTAAACTTACATAATGGCCCATTCCTGCCTTGGTTAGGGCACAAGCTAACATTGATATATGCTGAAAATCTATGGGAAATATTTCCAATAAAGTGTTGTATAAAGAACGTACACCAACATCTGTGAAAGAACGGTTTTTTTAATATGCTGTACAAACAAGAAAGGACGATAAAGTCGGTTAAGATACACTGCACCATTGTGCATAGTATTTTTTTCTATGTATGTATTATATTATGATATTTATGCACTTTAGGTTGATTTTCGTATGTAACGAATCAAGACAATTTCGTATACCTTATACTGAAGTAAAGATGACTTTAACAGCTCATAATTGATGATTCCTTTTTGATCGCTCCAAATACAGAGCATTCGTTTTTTTTTTTGCTTAATCTTACCTTCATTACTACAAAACTCCTTAGCTAAACTGGGCCAACTTATTAATTCACACAGAAGTTCATAAATGAAAGGATGCCTCGAACAAGAACCATCGCCATCGAAATAATCACATAAATAAGATAATAAATCATAAATAGTTTTACGTACAATTCGTGCCACCAAAGAATCATCCTGAAAAAAATAATTAAAAAGTAGCAACATTATCCAAACTGCAATTTACATGCAATAAATAATAACGTTCCACTTACCTTAAACAAAGGACTTGATATTAAACTATGCAAATAATTAAAACAATTCAAATCCACTGCCCTTTTTCCCATTTGTTGACAACGCAGAAGTTGTTCATGATTTTCTGCTGCATTACAGTATCTGATTTGTAACATCATCCAAGACAATAAAATTGGACCATTTTCCGGATGATGACACATACGTGTTAAATCCTTATCTAAACTTTCATAAAGTTCCAGACAAATTTTTGACGAAGCTTGAGCATCTTTAAAGTCCAAACACTTTAGAAATATTGCCACTTCGGAGTAGGCCAAACGTAAAAATAATTCAGCATGTAAAGAATTAGAGGAACTCAAATATGCCTGTTGGCGACCAAAAGAGTGCTGCTTAAAGCAATTGAATAAACGTTTTATTTCGGAAACACTTAAATGCTTGTGTTCGCATAGTATTAAAAGAATTTGTAGAACTTCTATGATTTCTCGAGCATTTCTTTCAGACCAATTTACTAATTTAGCCTGGTAGTTGAAAAACTCGCGGGCACTAAGTTTTTGTGGAGGTTGTTCATTAATTAAATATTCCAATTGCTTCATATAAGACTCTTTTAATTTATCCAAACCGATTTTGTCTACTATTTCCTTGTATTCATTGTGATACGGATGATTTGGTACTTTATAGAATATCAGAAGATTTTTAACAATTTTCAAAACAATCATACGCTCTAAAGTGTAATAGCCCCATATGTCATCCAACAATTGGGTCATATTGTTTTCGGTAGAAATTAAACTGGTAAGAGAACTGGCCGAACCTCGATATTCATTGGTCAAATAATAGCATAAGATTTCCCAGCATTGTAACGATTCAAGGTCCTATAAATAAACACACACGCACATAAATTTCAAAATATTTTGCTTGTATAAAGCCTTAAAAATAATTCATTATTAATTACCAACAATTCCTGTAATCTCAAGGTGAAGGGCAGCAATTTCTCTTGCTTCTTTTCAATCAACAATTTCTCCAAATTAGTTTTGGTAGAATTGGCCGTTTTAAATTGTAATAATCCATCCTGCAATTCTTTAGAAACGTTAAATAATTCTTCTTTTACTGTAGCTTCTGGTGTCTCATAGTGTATGCCCGATACCAGTTGCCACAAACGTTTCCAATCCGTTCTAAAAAGTAGTTTAGTTTTGAAGCAATTTTTAAGAGGTTTTCTACTAATAATTAACTTACATGACATTATTTGTAGAAGAGGACATTGTTAAATTATTATTTTCTTGTTTTATTTACAATTTTTGTAACAATTTTTATTGAAAATTTAATTTATTTAATAAAAAATACCGGCCCGCCAGTTTCTATTTGGCTACAACAAGCTGCAAGCCAAGTGTCCACACTTTTTGAATTCGCTGCATATGAATTAAGAAGGCGAACCGTAGAAGGGGAAGTTTTTCGGAATGCGGCGAAATGGATAAACAAAATAAACGAGGGGGAATTGGAAATGGAATTTCACCACTGGATCATTGAATGTTACTAAATTCAGCCACAAAATGGCAGAATTAATAATAAGTTTTAGCTTAATTGAAATTTATTAAGACAGCTGCAGTAAAATACAAAGACTCAACTACATAGAATACATTAGAAACATTTTGTCAGTCATATTATATATCAAATTTTACGATTTTGAAATTTTTGCATAAAATGGTTAAAGAATTGATAAACATAAAAAATATATATGAGTAACTATATATATTTTAATACGTTTTTCTTTTTTGGGCTCTCACAATTTTTTGCAAATTTTAAAACATACCATACTATATAATCTAATTTACAAAAGTACCGAGATCTTTTACAGGCTCAAAAATTTGAACTTTTGTTAAAAAAAATTTATCATTTTGATTACGTTCAAAATTAACCAAAATCACACTTAAACGTTTTTCTAAGGTCCAAACTTGCAGAGATTTTTGAAAATTATAGATTATAAAAAATTATGCTTTCAAATATTTTTTAGTTATAGAATTGTGCTAATTAAACAATTTTTTCTTAAGCTTAATTCAAAAAATTGTAAAAAATTTAAAAAGTTAAGGCAAAAAGTTACAAATTGATATTGTGAAGTAAAATATCTTTTAAATCATAAGAGATAATATAGTGCAGTAAGCACGTTTAAAATCGGTTAATATTAATTCAAGATACAAGCTCCGATGTTTTCTTTTACTCTCGAGTTAGTAAACTTTTGTCTACTGTACTTCTACAAACTTATCTCCGCTGTCGATGTCCAAAGTTTCATCAAGATCGGTGAAGCACTTTAAAACATCCAGATTTATTATCATTTATTTCGCAAAAGTCCCAACGGTGTTCTGTTAGGCGTAACCACAGAGTGTACATAAGTGTAACATTCAAATTCATTTGCGTAAATTGTTAAATATAAACATTACTACTTTAGTCTTTTAGAAAATGTTGACGAAATTAAACTATGTAAAGTTTTTATAAAATAGTAATAGATTTCAGATTATTTCGAATTATTAATTTTAAGATTTATATACATATATTTTTGGTGGCTTTACTTATTCAGATAATAAAAAAAATTTTGTTTTTTTTTTTTTTGGAAATTATGATTAATCCCGTTTTATTCTTTATTTTTAATTTTTTAGAATCTTTAATAAAAAAACTATACGTCAAAAACTCATAACTGAAATTGCAAAATGAAATTTTGAAAGTCAAGAAGTTTTCAAATTATTTAGCCAGACAGTTTGATATAATTGTCCATATGTTGTTCCGTATATTTCCTATTAAATCTTTATCCGTAATTCTCCCTTTCAAAAATTCCCAAAAAATTCCATTTCTCCCACACATATGGCAGCACTTTAATCAATTTTATTGTTTTTGTAAACAGCTGTGAAGTTTGTTTTCTTTTCTTTGTTTTGTTTTGTTTATTATTGTTGTGAAAAAGGTACAAAAAAATATATGTATCTAAAAAAAATAGGAAAAAAGGGAGGATTTAGACAAAAATTTACAAAACAATTTCAATTTTAAATGATGGATCAACCGAACGATTACTTTCGTTATATCTACAGTTCATCATTAAATGAATTGGTACAGATTAAAGTGTAAGTATATAAAAGGAAAGATGATTCATAATAGATTACAAAAATTAATCAATTTCCATTTAGAGGCACCTTGGAGGGCAAAAAACGTCAACCAGATTTCGAAAAACTCCTGGAAGATCCAATACTACGTTTTTCCGGTCTTTATTCTGAAGAATGTCCCTCTTTTCAAGTACGCTTACAAGTTTTCAATCAGGGTCGTCCCTATTGCCTGCCAGTTACAACTTCCTATAAATATTTTACCAAACGTTGGAGCTGGAACGAATGGGTTACCTTACCTTTACAATTTTCTCATTTGCCACGCACTGCCATCCTGGTGCTCACCATACTCGATTGTGCTGGAGCCGGACAAACTTCTGTTATAGGTGGCACTGCTATATCGTTGTTTGGTAAAAATGGTATGTTTCGCCAGGGTATGTATGATTTGAGAATTTGGTTGGGAGTCGAGGGAGATGGTAGTTATCCCTCGAAAACTCCTGGCAAAGGAAAAGATTCTTCAAAATCTCAAATGCAACGTTTGGGCAAGTTGGCCAAGAAACATCGTAATGGTCAAATACAAAAAGTTGATTGGTTGGATCGTCTAACCTTCCGCGAGATAGAATTAATTAATGAAAGAGAGAAGAGAATGTCGGATTACATGTATTTGATGATAGAATTTCCTACTGTGGTGGTGGATGATTGTTATAATGTAAGTGAAAAAAATAATTATATGTTTAGGATGAATGAAATTAATACTAAATTCTTTTGCTGGTTTATTTTTAGTATTCGATAGTATACTTTGAACCAGAGGGTGATAAAAATTATAAATTTTTGAGCAAACCAAAATTAGTAACTGTGCCAGATTCGGAAATTTTACAGGTAATTATGAATATACAAACTTCTATTGAAACATGTATAAATAATTTTAAAGGATGTTAAACAGGGAATGTTAAAGTAGTATTTTTGAAAGGAATTCCTTATTTCAAAATAGTACAAATATTCAACAAATTGAAAACAAAATTTATAAGGATTATTACACGAAAACATTTTTATACCCACTATTAATACGATATAGTATTATCCGTCCGTCTTTGTGTCTGTTGAAAGAAGGATAGGGCCAAGGAGGGACCAATAAACGTGCCAATTGAACAATATAAATAAAGCGAAGATATAGAGAAGTAAAAAATTAAAAAAAAAAAAAATAATAATAATCTACCTATCTATGTCTATTTTTTTTTTTTTTTGGACGTAGTGATAGCTGGCTATCATCTAGTGGCCCCACGATATCATCACTAACACCACCCTGGGACTGTTTCAGCATTTCATCAGGACGGGTAGTTTTATACGTTCATTCTTACATCCGGCTTACTTTCTCTAAGTACGAAGGTTCGGAACTACGGGGCATATCCTTCTCAAAATTCTATCTATGTAGTTTTTGCACAAATTCCATGCATCTGTGTGACTTTACGTTTACCATATTCTCAGGTGTTAGCGTTTCCAAATTTCGCATTCGAACAGTGCGTGTTTTGCGTTTTCCTCTAGTGTATCACACGAGTCACATCGGCTTGTATTATGCAATTTGGATCTTTGCAGCTATTTATTGAAATTTCCATGATCTGTCATAGCTTGGGTTAAGTAATAGCCCATATTTCCATGTTCCCTCGTTATCCAGACTTTTATATAGGGTATTAGGTTAGGGAGATGGACATATATCTCCTTGTCTCTTCCTGATTCCATCGTTCCTGCCATTTACCTATTAGGTTGTTTCGGGCATTTTCTTTTAATTCTTTTAATTCATATTTGAATATTCATTCGTATCGTTTCTGTCGCATTCTATGTTTTTGGTTTGGACATATAATTTTCTTTTTTCCAATAGTAACAGATCTATTGGTGGTAGACCTGCAAACACTAAGCCGCGCTGGTAGAAAAATTACGATAAGCCGATATGGTACGCAGGGCAGTTAGTCTCTGTGGTTTTTGTAACTCTCGTATGTTAGATTTAAACTTCAATGCTCTAACAAAAGATGGAGCAGCATAGAGGATTTGTGAAAGAACTACGCTATTTATCAATTGTGTTTTTGGACCTCCAGTATTTGTCATTATTCTCGCCAACGATGTGGCAGTTTGTCCCGGATAATTCGCACATGTTGTGCAAAACCAAGTTTGTCGTCCAATTGTACGCCGAGATAACATAAGCTTATCTTTAAAGGTATATATGTTTCTTGTAAATGCAGTTTGGGTGCTATAAAGACTCTACGATTTGTAACGAGTATAGGCTTCGTTTTTGGTACTGCAAGTTGCAAGCCATTTCTCCATAACCATCTGCTGCATCGGCATAGACTGTCATTTGCGATTATCTCCACTAATTCAGGTGGAGATACTCGATCTATTTTTTCTCTTTCGAGAGCTTTCTGAAACTGCCAGACCTGGTAGAAAAGCAAATATTGGCTTTCTTGTAAATCTGTTCATCCTAAAATTCCTAACTGGGCCATATTTTTCTATCAGGGAGCGAAAATACGCGATTTTTTTTAAAGTTTACCAATTTAATACATTAATCGCTATTATCGCATCAGGTTCTAACAGCTTCAAATCAAATGTTGTTCATTAATTTTTTAATGATTTCGTATTTATTTTTGCATGTTTTTATTACCTGGCACTCTCGTAAATAAATATGAATGAACATTTTTAGAACCTGTTCTATCATCAGTTTTGAGGACTTGTGCATAAGAACTAGTTCAATATTACTTCTTTATCACATCCATGATAGAACTATAGTTATATTATGATCACATCTTTAAATAACTTAAAATAAAAAGACATTAAAAAAAGACCAATTTTCAAAAAGTAATAATTTTTTATTTATTTGAATTATATACCGTAACCTATCCTTTTGTTCACAATCGGTCACAAATTGCTTTTAATTTTTATTTATTTTAAATCAAGTTTTATTTAGATCGTCACCTAAAATGCAAAAGGGAAAAACAACACGTTTCACAATTTTACAGGAGAGATAAAAATCTTAAGTTGAAAACTAATGTGGTTATAGACACTATTGAGTTCTAGAAACTATATACATATTTGATGAAGCTGAATATGTTCCACGCCTTTTTTACTTGTGAAAAGTGAAACTATTTTTTTTGTTACTATCTTTTAAATTTCTTTAATAAAGAGGAGATTTTGGATTATACAATTTTAAAATGTTGTGTAAGAAGTATTTTAATGCATTTCACAAAATTGGCCTGTTTAATTTTTTAGTTGGTACATCCTTTTGCTTTTCAGATGACGAGATACATACATTTTTAATATTATTGTAAATATTTATTTCTTATTACATTATTTCTTACTTAAAGATTAAAACATTGTAAACAATTAAAAATTGTCTAGCGTTTAAAAGCACTCAACTAAAAACATTGGGTATTTAACCATGACTCTAACCTTCCTGACCAATCAATATGGGCAGCAAAACAAAGTAAAAAATAATAAAAACAAGTTTTTTACTATAATGAATTTTGTATACCTTACAAAATACTTAATAGAGGCATATCATTAAAAAATCGAGATAAAACTAGAAAACCTATTTTTGTTTTTACAATACTTTATACTGGATATGTTTCTAATTGTTCCTATTATTTTTATCTTGATAAGGAAATTCAAATTTTAGATATATTTAAATGATTTTATTAAATTTTTAAAATAGATTTTTTTGAAATTTTAATTGTAATAATTATTATGAGTGTCACAAACCTGCTAACGAATCTTATATGACACCTCTTTAATGGGTAAACTGCCTACAAAATCCATAGAAATGTTCATAATATTTTAGGTGTAAAAACATTCATTCGAATTATGCGTATTTTTAGTAAACATTTGTAATCTTTAGCCAACTAATGTTAAATTATTTACTAACGCCACGCAAAAACTAATTGAAAACGTAGTCAAAGAAATTTCATATAAATATAAATGTTATATTTTATTAAAAATTAAGAAATTCAAGGAAAAATGTTTAAAATATTTCGATGGGCTTATAAGTAAAATAAAAATACGTATCAAAGATTTTCGGGCATTCAAATTAAGGGAATATTTGCAGAGATGGCATGTAAGAAGTGTTTGAGATAGATAAAAATTAACACAAACTGATTTACACAGAAAATATATAAAGAAATAATTAATTGTTAATTTAATAAATGTATGAACTTTTTACTTTTTTCTTCCTTAAGGAAAACTTGGTAGAACGCAAACATCATCGTTTGGCCCGTTCCGAAAGATCTAGGATCTCAGATCGTGATGCTAAGCCTACAGCCAGGTTTAAAATTAAAATACCCAAACAAAATAGAAAAGTCTTCAATTAATTAAATTTTTTACCCATTTTTTTCAGCATACGTGATCAATTACATACCATTGTATATCGTTATCCACCTACTTGTGTTTTAAATAGTGAGGAACAAGATTTATTATGGAAATTTCGTTTCTATTTATGCTCCCACAAAAAGGCTTTAACGAAATTTTTGAAATGTATCAATTGGGAAACACCAGCCGAAGTTCAGCAGGCCTTGATATTACTCAGCAAATGGGCTCCGATGGATGTTGAGGATGCTTTAGAGCTTTTAAGTCCTGCTTTTAAACATCCTCAAGTACGTAAATATGCCATTAGTCGTTTGGCCCAGGCTCCCGATGAAGATTTGTTATTGTATTTGTTGCAATTGGTGCAAGCTTTAAAATATGAAAATTTCTCTGATATAATGGAATCGCACAAAAGATTTTTCCCCGATCGTGATATAGTACGTTCTTTGGATGATAATTCTACATTATTTGATCAAAGTTCTTTGTGTTCTGAATTAAGTGCGGGTGCCCAGCAGGGTGTGATAGGAGGCAGTACTTCCTCTAACCTAACGGCAACTCAACGTAATAATATGCCAAGGACAAATGTTCAAATTGAAAGGCCTTCTACGGTACCCATGGCCATATCAGTAAATTCTTCTTTGGCTGATGATAATGAAACGTCTATTGGTTCTTTAACTTCTGATGTTTCGAACACTTTAATGAGTGACACTAATACCACCAATTTGCAATATTCTACTATGGCAAATTCTGCTACTAATCTAGCCACATTCCTTATACAAAGAGCCTGTAAAAATCCCACTTTGGCCAATTATTTATATTGGTATTTATCGATTGAGGTGGAAGATCAAGAGTCCATACGTAAACAGGATGAAAAGGTGCACGAAATGTATGATATGGTATTGAAAATGTTTATGAAGGTTTTGGAAAATGGTAACTTCCATTTACGGGGCATTTATTATAATTTGAAGAAACAACAACGTTTTATTGATGAATTAGTAAAGTTGGTAAAGATTGTGGCCAAGGAAACGGGTAACCGTAATAAGAAAACGGAAAAGTTTCAAAAATTGTTAAGTGACACGGATGCGTTTAAAATTAGTTTTACAAACATTGATCCCATACCGTTTCCTTTGGATCCAGATATTTATATAACGAAAATTGTACCCTCGAAGACGTCACTGTTTAAAAGTGCTCTAATGCCGGCAAAGTAAGTTGTGGTTTCTTCACACATTTTTTTCCAGCTAATTTTTTTATTATCTCCTATGCAGATTAACTTTTGTCACCTCTATAGCCAGCCACGAATATGTGGCCATTTTCAAACATGGTGATGATTTACGACAAGATCAACTTATTTTACAAATGATCACCCTTATGGATAAATTATTAAGACGTGAAAATTTAGATCTCAAATTAACACCTTACAAAGTGCTGGCCACAAGTTCGAAACATGGTTTTCTACAATACATCGATTCCTACACAGTGGCAGATGTGTTGGCTCGTGAAGGAAGTATACATAATTTCTTTCGTAAACACAATCCCTGTGAAACAGGACCCTATGGTATTTTACCCGAAACCATGGATACTTATATAAAAAGTTGTGCGGGTTATTGTGTAATAACTTATCTTTTGGGTAAATAAATAAAAAACCTTTAAAAACTAATCAAAATATATAATACTTTTCTTTATTCCAGGTGTGGGTGATCGCCATTTGGACAATTTATTGCTCACCACCAATGGCAAACTATTTCACATTGATTTCGGTTATATATTGGGTCGTGATCCCAAACCCATGCCTCCACCCATGAAGCTAAGCAAAGAAATGGTTGAGGCCATGGGTGGTGTTAGTTCTGAACATCATCATGAATTTCGCAAACAATGTTATACTGCCTATTTACATTTGAGGCGTCATGCTAATGTTGTTTTAAATTTATTCTCTCTTATGGTTGATGCTTCTGTACCGGATATTGCATTGGAACCTGATAAGGCTGTTAAGAAAGTAGAAGAAAATCTTCAATTAGGATTGACCGATGAAGAAGCCGTACAACATTTACAGGGTCTTTTGGATATATCTATAACAGCTGTGATGCCAGCTTTGGTGGAACAGATACATAAGTTGGCTCAGTATTGGCGCAAGTAGATTTTTTTTAGTGTTACATATTTTTATTTAGTTTATATATTATGTGAATATATAGTATAATCGATAATATAATAATAAAATAATAAAAATATTTTAATTCTTAATTAAACTGCTATAAAATTTAATTCGTTAAACAATTCGGAGGGAGATATTCCTAATATCGGAAATTATTTAAATCAATATGTAATTTCGAAAATTAAAGTTGTATTTTATATCAAAATCTAAAATTTTAGTAAAAATCAAGTTGCTCAGTTTAAATTCGAAATTTTTCATATTACTGAGTTGAATTGCTTATAATTTAATGATTAGAAACTTACGGTTTCAAGAAGTGAATGGGCGACAGTTTCAAAATCTGGCAGTAGGTTAAAAATGCAAAAATCCATTTTAATCAATAAGTTATATAACAAAAAGTTCGGGTTCGGCCGAACTTTGCAAAATTGACCGAAGTTCGGGTTCGGGCACGGGTTCGGTTTGAAAAAATACTTTCGGTCGGACTCTTCTGATAAGTTATCGTTCGCCTAGTATCTGGCCGGAGCGTTAAAGTCTCCAGAGACGCTATTTCGGCAAAGGGAGGGTAAAACAGCCTGTTACGAGAACTGCCAGCACGAAACCAACTCGTGCGGCAGTAAACCCAATGCCTACTGTGAACAAAGAATTTACGAACAAGTTCCACTTCCACCAAAGATGGAACTGCGAAAGAGTTTTCGAAAAATGCAACATGACGAATCATATAAAACAGATGAAATCCTGAAACTCATTCGGTTCGGAAACCTTGAGATGGATCCCTACAAGTGATTGAAAGGTGACCATAGTATTTACAAGATTATTTACATTCTCACTTCCAACCACTAGAGAAGTTATTAATACCTTTCTTGTAGTCTAAAAGAGTCTTAGATTTTGTCATTTAGATTAGAAATTAAAACACCCACATTAATATTTTTAAAAGAATTCAGTTTGTTTTATTATTATTTAAACTTACATAATTACTTAATTTTTTCTAAAAGAAAGTCAATAAAAAATGTATTTAGTTTTCATTTAGAATATTGCAAAATTTTTCAAGAAAATAGTTTAGTAATATGAATTGAAGCCAGTAAAATTAAACTTAACATGTTTAAAATGTAAGCTAGTTAAAAACCATTTCAAACCCCAACAGTGACAATAATATCATTTGGGAAAATTTTAAACTCTATAACTTTAAACTTGTAAGATTTAAGCAATGAAAGAGATCTTTTAAAAAATATGAAAACAATAAAAAAATTATAAAAAAAGAAACAGTTGAATGAAATGAAGAAATAAAAACCTAAATAAAAATGTCGCTGAAAAGAAAAAAAAAAATAATTAAAACTAAAATTTTTACAACCATAAAGTTGTGTAAGAGAAAAAAAAAACGCTTAATAAAAATGAAAACTCTTGTTTTAAAACTAATAATAAAAAAATATTTAAGAACAATTAACTAAATTACAAACTATAACATTTTCAACTACAATTTAGAAAATAGTTTTCAAAATATAAAATATATTCAAGGATATTGAAAATGTTCTCTATTATGTATTTACTATTGCCTTAATATTAGCTATCAAAAGATATTTGACGTCTGGCCTTAGCACTGTTTGCTGCCATATCATTGACCAATTGTGTGTGGGCCTTAACAGCTGAACCACCATTACCTCCGGCATAGGGACTCATGTTGCGTTGATCTTTACCTGTGAAATTCTTTTGGGCTGATCTTCTTAATTCACAATCAACATTTTCACGTAACACCACACCGCATAGATTACTTTTCGAGGAGCTATTTTGTAGTGACGAATTGGTTTGTATAGTTTTTGTTGCACTGCGTGAGTTGGACGAATCGGCAGCTATAATATCTTGAGATATTTGACCCAAAAAACTAGTTTGAGATACAGACATACCATTGGTGGAACCACAAAAGCCCGATGAAGTTTGGCTGATTAAACCAAACGAGTCAAAGGAATTATCGGCAGTGAAAATGTTGTGCGTAGAACCTTTGTGACTTTGAGTTTGACTGAGCAAAGATTGTGATGATTGTTGTTTGAGTTGTTGATACTCTTCGGGACCTATGTAACCGGAAAGGCGGGTGGTTGATTGACGTTTTGTTTCTTCGATTTGAGTTTTAGCTTTCAGATAAATATCATCAGCACTGCTGCCAGCTGTTACAGGATATACGTATTTCTTAGCCAGTCTGTAAAAATGAAATGAGAAGGGAAAATGTGTAATTTCTAGATTAGAATTCTAAATTTTAAGTGATATTAACCTCAACATAGTTTCACTATTACTGGTACTGCTCTTTTGATAGAATTCCTGAAATATTCTTCTCACCACCCGAGCTAAAATGGAGGCATATTGTTTGAAACTTTCATGTTTAGCGGTAATTTTTCTTTCCTGCAAAGCCTGTGATACCGCCCAAAGTAATTTTTTCTTTTGATTTTCAGTCAAACTATTCGAAGGCGCCACATTATCCGAATAGGCTTTCTGTAGCTTTGAACCCAATAACGAGGATACTGAACTAGTACGTGCTAATTGACTACTACTGCTGTTGGTGTTCGAACACAAAGACATATTCGAGCCTGTTGTAAATGTGCTGGAAGCACAAGGCAATTGTTTGTTGTGTTTTGTTGAGGATCCAGCCCCAATACAAAAACTTTGACTTTTAATTTTAAGTGCTCTGGGTGTTAGACCAGTCGAACCATTCGACTTAAAAAGTTTACTACTTTGTGAGGTTAATTCAGAGGTGTCAACGTCATCGTTATCATCACAATGATTACGTTTTCGTTTAAGTAACATGTCCAATTGTTTGCTGCTTGTACATGGGGCAAAATATGATGAGGAGGATGATGACGATGTTAAGAAAGAAGTGGTGGCGCTTGAAATGGATTTTTGTTCATTTTGTTGCTTTTCGGGTGTAAAGAGTAAAGCTCTTTTGGATTTTTCTACACGATTTGCTAATTCAGGTTTCATGGCAGGTGGTTTTGGTACGCTTGCTCTTTGTTGTTGTACATGTTTAGCAGGACTCTGGAACAATGCTCTCTTAGAAGTTTCACGTGATGGTCCGGGTTTGATGATGTCATTACGGAACAAACGTTTGCGAGCAGATGAACTGGGAGTTTTGCGATCTAAAATTTTAAATTAAGATTTAGTCATTTAATTCTTTTTATTTTCTAAACTTTATACTCACTTTTCTTTTTACTACCCGGAGTCATACGTTTAGGTGTAGCCTTGCGACGATTTTTAACTTTTCTAAAATCACACAGAGAAACATTTGTATTAAAAAATAAAGTTTTATTGAGGAATAAACCAAAAACTTACTTTTTATCCAACATAATTTGGGGTCCCACAAGAGCACTTGTTTTTTGGGTGGCCAAATTGGCTGATGAGAATATAGCACGTCTTTTGGCCAAATGACTTAAACGATTGCCGGGTGATTGGCACAATAGTCTAAGGAAAGAATTTTAAAATGAGCGAATATTTTCTAATTGGACTAACAAGCCTATATACATACTTCAGACGTGTATTACGTTTCTTAGCCGATGATGGTGAATTCTGATACGACGAAGCAGTTTCAGCACCAATAAAACGTTCCACAACCGATAAACTGAGGTATTCATTACTTTCGGAGGCCTTGTTTAAATTATAGCTATAACAAAAGAAAATATAAATATTTTTTTGGAATTTGTATTTTTTTTTTTTTTTTTTTTTTTTTTTGATAATTAGAAAATGTAATATCTTTTATTACATTAAAAAAGGTAATTATAAAAAAATACTATTTGGAATAATAGTAATCTGGAAAAAATATTTCTTTTTTCATTTTCATTTCCGTTTTTTTTTTTTTTTTTTTTTTTTTGTAAATTTGTTTATTTTTCTTAATTTGTTATAACTTTTAAACGCTTTTATATTTTCTATCATTTTGAATTCCCAATAAACCATAGAACGATATATAGCGAAAACGATATCATCTTAGGTGCCGATTATAATATCATACTGAGAATAAATGGAAATAGATGATTAATTCACATATTTGAATGGTCTGACCAAATGTTTGAGGTACGTAATTGCTAAAATATGTGCTTTAGGAATAACCATGCTTGCAAATATTATAATTGGTGATATTTGCATAAAATATGTATGAATGTCGTGTATGATGATTGTTTTTTTTTTTTTTTTTTTTTTTTGTATATTTAGGATCTATCTTTAGCATAAGTATTTGATTGCAAAAAATATATTTTTTTTAATATTAAAATCATTCAGAACAAAATTTGGTACAGATGGTTTTACTATCGTTATTTTTGGAAATTACGATATCAAAAACGATATCATAATTTTATGCAAAAACGAAAGGTACACTTTAGACCGTAAAAACTATCGTTTTAGATTCGAAAACGATTATCACTATAGTGATAATTTGTATCACCTAGATAATATCGTTTCGATATCGTTATAATATCGTTTGGTTTATTGGGTTATTTTGAAATTGATTTTTTATTTTTTACTTTTTTTTATATTTTTTTCATACTTTTTCAATAAAGGACCTTTTTTTGTGTAATTTTTAATTTGGGCCTTTTCTGAAATTTAGTACATTTATAAAAATTGGTACTTTTTGAACTGTTCCTTTTTTTCTAAATTGGTAGTTTTTCTGAAAAGGGAAGATTTTTTTTATTTCTGTACATTTTTTTAATAATTTTAAATTTATCTATTTATTTTTTAAATTTGGTACTTTTTCTTAAAAGTTTTTATTTATTTTGAAATTAGTACGTTCTTAAAAATTTTAACTGTTGAAAATATGGCAATTTTTTTAATGAATACCTTTGTGAATATTGCTACCTTTTGATATTTAATACATTTTAGCAAAATCTATTTTTATACCCTTCACATAAAATGAAGGGTATACAGTACTGTGCAGGATATAAGCAACAAATTGTTGAATTATTTAAGGTATTCAATTTACAACAAAACTAATTTCATAACATTGATAACACATTTTGGTACTAACAAACATTTATACTTTAGAAGATGCGATTTTGTTGTTGTATGTTTTCTATATGGAAGTGTACGTATCATAAGCATCAAAATTTCCAATTTTAAAAATTGCCAAAGAATTTTAAAATGTATTGAAATTTTTTTAAATAAATGGCAGTTTTATACGAGGGGTGCCACTTATTTCAGATCTGTCAACGTAATCATAAAATATGATGTTTTTAAGGTCTTATGTTCTCAGACAAATTTTTTTATGCGACGGATATTTCTGTATCCTAAAGTTCTTAAAAAATTGCCTTCAACAAAAAATTTTATTTTTACAATAATTTTTATAACTTTCAATGTGGATTAATTAAAACAAAATATCTTTTTAATCTCCATTTAACTTTTAGAAATTAAGCTCCAAAAGAGGCCATCTTATATCGCTGGCTTAAGACTAAAATTTGTAAAGGTTTTTTAAAAACGGCTGATTTGTTCAAAAAAAAAAAAAAAAAAAAATTACGCCAACATATGAGATTTCGTGTGATCGAGAAATTCCTAGGCATTATTTCCACTAAAAAGTATTCAATATTTCATAAATATTTGGGCGTCCATAACAGTTTTTCTCTTTTTACTCATTTTTAGCTGTGGAGATGTATATTTCATATGGTCTGAGTTATTATATATTATATTGTCTTAAAGGGGACATCATCTGTAGTATGTATTACTAACAGACATCATCTGTATTGTAGTATTGTGTGGTTAATAACTCAATTTAATATTTGTGCCGCTTTTTTACTTTAGAATGCTATTTTTGAACAATAATTTATTTGATATTGATAAATCTGTATTTTTACGTAGCATTTGTGGAAGATTAAACCTATCTTGTTTTCATAACTGTCTACCAACCCATTTCGATATAAGAACTCAATCTACTTCATTAATTGATTATTTGTTTACTGTCCCATCCGGATAGAATAAAGAAACATGGGCAGATACAATGTCCTGGTGTATCACATCATTCACTCATATACATATATGTCCTTATATTTTCCCACGACTAAATTTGGTGAGATAATACAATATTATGATTACAACGCAGTTAATAGATCATTATTGGAAGTTTCTGCACTTTCATCAGATTTCTCTGCAATGTACGAATCTAATAACGTAGATGTTCAACTCTCGGTGCTAAATGGGAATTTGATAATTCGCATCTTGCTATACCCTATGTGAATCGCATAAGAAAGGAAAGTAGCCGTTTCATGGTTTCGTTGTATTGAAATCAAAGAGCAAATTTCAAAGAGGGACCTAGCATACAGGACTTTTTTGAACAATAGGACAGATGCATCTTGAAGAAATTATTGTACTATACATAACAAAACGAAATCCTTAATAAGAAAAAAAGAAACGTTTGGCACATTCTAAGAAATTTGAGGGGTTGAATAGTAAAGAGTTGTGGGGCGCATTGCGGTATGGTGGCGTTACTTGTGGTGATATGTTTATAAACAATTTTAATGTTGATATGTTAAATGAGGCTTTTGTAACAAATCAATGTGATGATGTAGAAATTGACTTTAGTACAATGACTTTTCACGATGGATTTTCTTTTAGAAATGTGGTACTGGATGAGCTTATGGAGCACTTCTTTGCAATTAAATCAAATGCAACAGGCATCGATGGGTATTGTTTGAAATTCTTGAAACTCATAATGCTATATTTTTGTAATCATTTTTTGCATTTGGTTAATACCATATTGTCCACATCGAGTTTTCCAAATTATTGGAAGGTTGCACGCATAGTGCCTATTGCAAAGAAAAGTGATTCTAATACCCTGGATAACTCGAGACCTATATCGGTTTTATCCATTTTATCTAAGGTTGTTGAGAGAATTATAAAAAAACAGATAACGGAGTATTTGAATGAAAATTCCTTATTAAATGGTTCACAGTTTGGTTTTAGAAGTGGTCATAACACATCATCTCTTCTTGTTAGTCTTACTGACACTATAAGAAATAACCTGAGTGATGGTAACATTTGTGTCCTTATCTCTTTAGATTTAACAAAAGCATTTGACAAATTAAGTCATAATTTATTGTTAAAAAAATTAATTGAATTTTATTCTTTTTCGAAATCCGCAACCAGCCTTATTGCATCGTACTTTTCAGGCCGAGGACAATTTGTTTCTTCTAACAATGAAACCTCTGAAATACTGCAAGTTAAAAGTGGTATACCGCAGGGATCAGTAATCGGACCGCTTTTATTCACTATGTTTCTTAATGATTTATTTAATGAAATGGATTTAGGAGGATGTTTGACATTCTCTTACGCTGATGATATTCAAGTTCTATATTGCGGAGGGAAACGGAATATTGAAGTATTTCAGTCCATTATAGACTATGGGGTAAAACGTATTTCTAACTGGATGTCTAATAATAGACTAACCGTAAATGCCCTCAAGACTAAAGCCATGCTTTTTACATCTACACGAAACTTTACACGCAGTATAACTTTGAGAGTGGATAACACTATTGTTGAGTTCGTCGAAAGTATGAAAGTTCTGGGTGTCATTATTGACAACAGATTAAATTTTGATCGACACATTTCACACCTTGTGTCAGTGGTGAATTTTTCCTTGAGAAGACTGTACAGAATTAATTTATATTTACCTATACATGTTAAGTTTAAGGTTGTACATGGTTTGATAATGCCTCTATTTTTATACTGCATGGAGGTATATACGGGTACGTTTGGATATAATATGGATAAACTTTATATGTTATTTAAACGAGTGGTCCGTTATCTATATTCATTGCGTTTGCATATTAGTGTGTCTAGATTTGTGGATCGGTTTTTGTATACAGTGACTCACAGTGAAAATGGCCCACCACGATAAAAATCGGTATTTGCTTAATATTTTTTATAAAAAAGGCAAACAGAAAAAATATTGTTATTTAAAATAAAGTTTATTTGGTATTCAATATAAGGAACAAAAGATTTTTCAATTGTACTGTTAAAATAACGATTTTTTACATAAAAACAAAAAATACAGTTCGGATTTTACATCACAATGAAAATGGCCCAACGCATTTGTATCAAAAATGGAACCATTATTACTTCTTTTTAATATTTTGTTGGAAAGCCCTTTTGAGCTATGACCGATTTTAAACGATTAGGAATAGATTCCACTAATTTTTTGGTATAATCTGGTGAAATTTTTTTCCATTCTTCCTGTAAGGCCGCCTTGAGGTCATTAATATTAGAAATTTTATGTTTTCGCACTTCAACATCTAGTTTATGCCACAAGTTTTCAATTATATTCAAGTCCGGTGACTGTGGCGGTGTTTTAATAACCCTAGGACAGTTATATAACAACCACTCCTTGACTATTCGAGCGGTATGCTTAGGATCGTTATCCTGGTAGAAGTGGAAAGTATCTTTTATGCCCAATATCTCTGCACTCTGTTTCAGGTTATTTTTCAAAATTGTTAAATACTGATATTTATTCATATTTCCCTCCACAAAATGCAGATTTCCGACTCCAGAAGCAGAACACGCACCCCACACCATGACGTGACCGCCACCATGTTTAACTGTAGGGCGTAAGTGCTTGGGATTTAACTCCTCGTTGGGCTTTCTCCACACATTAACCTTACCATCCGATCCAAATATGTTGAATTTTGATTCATCGGTGAACATAACGTTTTTCCAAAATGAAAAATCTTTCATCAAATAATTATGTGCGAACTCAAGTCTCAGCTTTTTATTTTTTGTGCTTACGAAAGGTTTTCTCCGAGCAATTCGTCCATTTAAGCCAGCTTTTCTGAGTACTCTGCGTATAGTTTCAGCATTGCAACTTATACCTAAATGTTGTTCAACCATATCCCTTAGCTTTGGAGCACTTAACATTGGATTACTTCTGGATTTCTGAATTATCCAACGCTCATCTCTCTCAGAAAACAGTTTTTTTGGGCTAATTTTTTGTTTACTTTCAATTCGTTTTTCATCTTTATACCTTTTAATTATATTTTTCACCGTTCCACGTAGTATTTTTAGAATTTCTTCAATCTTCCGCTGACTTTGTCCATTTAATAGTGGTCAATTACTAATTTTCTGACTTCAACTGTAGTATGACGCCCCATCTTTTAAAAATATCGTTTACTAATCTTTTATATGGTTATAGTAATGAACTCAGAAGTGAAAATGAAGCAAAAATGATGCAAAATTAAAAAGAAGTAGTTTTATTGAATTTTATAAAATAATATACCGTTATATGAGTGAGTTTCTTTAGATGGGCCATTTTCATTGTGAGCTAAAAAAATGTACATGTTCTCTTTGAACTTAAAAGTTTGTTGTTAAAATTGTAAACAAGTTGAGTATAACTCAATTTTTGTAAGATTATGGTTACCAGCTTCCAAAATATATATCATTTAATTGGTACTTTTAATTATTATATAAGAAATATTGAAAAATATTTTGTTATTAAAGGTGGGCCATTTTCACTGTGAGTCACTGTACTTCTTTTTTTTATTATTATTGCTTAATTATTATAAAATAAAACGTAATGGTTATCCATCAATATTATTAAATTTTTTCAAATTTACTAGATCTTCCAGATCAAATATGTTAATTGTGCCTCGGAATTCTCCCTGGATGGAGCGTTCTTATCAATTAAGAGTTGTACGGTCTTTTAATGCTTTGCCTGAAACTCAATTCAGCAATTTTTATATGTTTGGAATATAAAAGTACTATTAGTTGCGAATAGTGTGCCATCATTTGTTTGTCGAAAGTCTTTCAAGAAGTAAGAAAAATTATCTGCCAAACCAAGATCATTCTCCACTACGATAATACTAGCTTTTACACAGTGTTTGAAAAACCGCCAATATTAGCTGTGTTCGCGTACCTGATATTTTGTGATATTTATCACAAAATGTTGCTGGAAGTTTCTAAATCGCGTTCGTTTACTTTAAAAAAACTTGCAAGTGAGAGCAAGAGAGATACAAAATTTGACAATTCATTGATAGAGAATTTGATGAAAGTTGCTGGCTGTTTTTCTTCCATCAACATCCAGCAGCAAAACATATAATCATTTGTTTACAAATGTAAACAAAGAAAATCAAAATATAAAAACTCAAATTCTACTAAAAGTTAGAAAAAAAATTCAATAAAATATTACACAAATACTTACAATTCACATTTGTTTAGATTTATGTTAAAAAATTGGATAAAAATAAATTTATAAAAGTTTTTATTTTCTGTTGAAAATCATTTTAAGAGATGCCATGTTAGCGTTTTTAGTTAAGGATTTTCAGCTCTTTTATTGTTTTGGTTAAAAATTATATTTTAATGAATCAACTTTTAATTTAATGTTATTAACAAATAATATTTAATATTAATAATATATTACTTTTATTTTCTTAACAAAAAAGAACTAAATTACTATGTTTTTATTTTTATACATAGATTAGCGATTTTTTAATCTAATGAGGGGACATCACTTTTTGTTGTTTACAAATAAAAACCTGCAAATTTTAGCAAAATGTTGTTCGCGTACTTTTTTGAATATTTTTTAATTTGAGAATAAATTTGTTTTGTGCTCTCTCAAAAAAAGTTGATGGATAAATCTTGCTGGAAAGTACGCAAACACACCTATTATCACTACAAACATCGAATTGTAGAATTTTCCGCGATGCAACTCTGCTTTGTTATCCAATTATTTCTTGCATTAGCCAGTATTAAAATAAATTGCATGGATAACTTATTTCTCACTTGGAAAATCGGTTATTGCAACAAAAATACATGTTTTTGAGGTGCATAGATCAAGGTGGAAAAAGTGCCTTAAGATTTGGTTCAAACGCATCAGAAAAGGTATTGACTGCCATGAATACTACTATAGGAAACAATAATGTCCTTTTCAAAAAGAAATTCTCAAAATTTAAAAGGTAGTAAAAATATATGAGAACAGAATTATTTATACATATTTTTTTATTTTACTTATAGTTGTTTTAATAAAAATTATGATTTTTGATAATATAGCCTGATGCAATAAATTTTAAGTTAATTTGGAAAAATTAAAGTAAACGTAATTGCTTAAAATGTTTGCTTAAAATTGTTTAACCGCGTGGTCTAATACTTAGACGCAAGACTATGTGGAAGATTTTTTATGTGGCTTCAAAATTAGTGCAAAGTGTTTTTTAGTCGACAAATTCAAAAAGAATCCATTCTAGAGAAATCAATTAACAATTGCTTTTTTTAAATTTGTGCCCTTTTATAAATGTGTATTAATAAAATTAGCACTTTCTGAACTGTTACTTTTTTCTAAATTGATACTTTTCCTGAAAAGGGGAGATTTTTCATTTGGTTTTTTTTTTTTCAATTTAAAAAAATGTATTTTATGATATTTACCCAGGAAAAATTTTAGAACATGTTCTAAAATCATTAGTTCTAGAACTGGTGTAATCAGAACCACTTCAGATTTTTTATTAACATCCTCAGAACTAGTGGTATCACAATCAAATCTGACACTAATGGAGTAGAACCTTATTCTGATTCTAAAATCGTTTTAAGGAATAAAGAACTAGAGCTTAAGAACTAATTCTGTATGACTTCTACACCACTTCTGAGAACAAATTACTGGTTCTGGAATGAGTTCCTAGAGCTGTTTAAAATACTTGTATACAAAATTTCAAAGATGAAAAAGAAATAGTATTTACAAAATTAAATTGATTTCAAGTGGCCTTTAGGAAATAGCTCATTAGAATAAAATATAAAAAAAACAGGTTCTGAAACCGTTCCCTAACGCTTCTATGGAACTAGTTCTGAATGTGACAATTTCGAACAAAAATCTCTGATTAAAGAACTAGTTCTGGAGGTGACAATTTCAAACAAAAATCATTGGTCGTAACGCCAAAGTAGAACAAGTACAGGCTATTTTCTTGTGTTCTGGTTGTAGAACTAATACAATTTTTCCTGGGTAGATATAGTTTTCTATTATTCCTTTTCAAAAATGGTTATATTTTAAAATATGACACTTTTTAAATTTGGTACTTTTTCTAAAAAGGTGTGATTTTTATACCCTACACCACCATATGGGGTATAATGCGTTTGTGCTGATGTTTGTAACGCACAGAAAAAATGGACCCCCACCTTAAAGTATACTAATCCACTCAGAATCACTTTCTGAATTGATTTAATGATGCCCGTCCGTCCGTCTGGTCGGCTGGCTGGCTGTCTGCCCATGTAAACCTTGTGAACAAAGTACAGGACACAATTTTGAAGATATCTTGATGAAATTTGGCACGAATACAAATGTCCTACCGAAATAGAGGTTTAACGATCATAAATGCCTTAAACATAGCAATATTTTAAAGAAATTCGGTGCAAAGAAGCTTTGTATAAGTGTCAATCTTTCATCTAGATCGGTCCATAATTAACCATAGCTCCCATATAAATCCCCCTTCCGAAAATCACTTAAACGTGCAAACATTCCACACAATGTCAGTAATAAGTTAATATTCTACAAAAATAAGTTTTATTTAAGTTGAAATCACAGTGCCAAATTTTATGAGGTTCGGTCTATAATTTATAATAGCTCCCATATAAATCCACTTTCGGGAATCACCCTAAAGCGCATAAATTCTTAAAAATGTTCGTATTAACGTGGTATTCTGTATTTGAATATTTTATTTTACATTTAGTAAAATAATGGTGTAGGGTATAATAAGGCCGGGCTTGACCGGCTATATCTTTCTATCTCGTTTTAATTCTGTACTTTTTTTTTTAAATTTTAACTTTTTTATCCTTTTTTTTAATTAGTTTTATTAAAATTTATACCTTTTTTGAACAGTTCCTTTTTTTCTTAAATTAACACTTTTTAAAAAAAGGGGGATTTTTTATTTCGGTATTTTTTTAAATTAGTAATTATAAACGTATTGGCATTTAGTACTTTTTTCAAAATTTGTTATTTATTTATTTTTTTTTTAATTTTTCCCTTTTTCATTTTTTTTAATTTGATACTTTTTCTTAAATGTTTTTACTTTTTTCGAAAATGTTTACCTTTTTGAATTTTATAATTATTTTATTTTATTAAAATTTTTACTTTTTTTTTAAATTTCATATTAAAAAATGTCTTTTGGTACTTTTTTTTATTTTTTCGAAAATATTTACTAATTTGATATTAATTTATTATTATTATTTTTTTTGGGAAATTATATTTTTTTTGAAATTGGTACTTTCTTAAAAAATTTTCACTTTTTTGAAAATTTCATTAATTTTGGTAAAGATTTGGAAAATTAGGTTAAACAACAAATTTTAAATGTTGGTAATTGTATTTTTTGTTTTCAGTACATTTTTAATTGTGGTAGTTTTTTTTTTTTTTTTTGGAAAATATATCGTCACCGAAAATGCAAAACAACTTAACATCAAAATTTTCAAATTTGTGTTTTTGATGAAATATAGTTTATTATTCCAAAATACGTGTGATAACAAATTTTCAGACTTGTAGCTCAAAAAATGACGATTATATTAACGAAAGCAATAATTTTCTTAAGTCAAAATAACGTAACATCACGTTTGTTAAAAAAATATATTTTTTTTTTTTTTTTTTGTCTTTTTTTACGAATTTAGATTGCAAATGATTACAAATATAATGGCTATTAAAATTTTGGAGTAAAAGTTATCAGAAATCGTTTTAATTACAATTTTTCTAAAATTTGTATTGATGTTACGTTGTTTTGGCTTCCGAAAATTGAAATCTTGAAAAACGTAAACCACATAACTTAAAAAATATTTAATAAAAATAAAAATATTCATCATCAATATATTAGGAAGTAGTTAAGGATGTAATAACCCAAAAATCTTGTTTGTATGACAATTCGTTTAGATTTTAGAAAGTTTTTTGTGCCTCCTGAAAAGTTATGAAAAGCGATCTTACGTTGTTTTGCATTTTTTAATTTCTTGATTTTTTTTAATCTGTCAATTTTGAATTCGGTTTTTACTGTAATCTTTTTAACGGTTTATTTTTAAAATACTATAACTTTTTTGAAAGCTATGCAAAAGAAAATTAGTAATTTTAAGATTACTTTTTAATTTCGAATTTTTTTTTTAAATTAGTACTTTATGAACCGTTTTTTTTTTTTTTTTTTTCATTCAAAAAAAGATAAACAAAACTCACCACAAACCATGCTGCCTTACACTTAAGATATCTCGCCAGGGCATATTTTTAGTTTCTTCTAAACTATGTGTCGGCCGCAATAAACTTGAAGGCCTTGATGAACTGGACGATGCACAATCTGCAGCATTTTGTTTTGAAGCTTCATCTTTCACATCATTAATAAAGTTGAAAATATCATTCTTTTTCGACAACACAGCACTAACCATATCCAATTGGGGTATTGTCACCGAAGGTGGTGGCAAAATACCAGCTAAACATTTACGTATACGTCTTAACATTTCACGTTCTCGCCGACAATTGTCCTTGAATAGGGTATACGAATCTGATGAGGTACCACTGGCACCAAAACAACTGCCTTGAGTCAAACTACAATCCATAGTCTGATCATCGTTTGCAAAACTGGACTCTGTGGGACAATTGAAGGAATTATCAGCTAAATTACATGTAGAGAGAGCCGGTTGGGATTCATTTAATACTGTAGAATGTTCGGGTATGGTTTTGAGATTTTGTGCATGTTCTTCATCTTCTTCTTCGTCATGATCCTGATCATGACCTTCATCGTCCTCTTCTTCGTCATCATCACCAAATAAATCAGGAGACTTTTCATTGCTGTATTTTTTTAGTATAAACGATTCAGAAAATTGCTGCGAAGTATTAAGTGAAGTTTCCATTAAGCTAGACATACGCCTTGTGGCTACCGCTTGGCTAAGACAAGTTTGTTGTGTCTCCTGGTTAGTTTTTAAACTTTTAATTTTACCATTGAAAGATAATTCAGAAGAGGGATTCATATCACTATTACTAGAATTGTGACTTTCTAAGCTGGTTCTACGTGTTATTAAGCTGCAATTTCCAGAATCCTTAGACATTTGTAGATCAACCGCATTACAACTGTTTTCTTCTACAATGGTATCATAGAATTTCGAAAATAACATTTTACCTGGAGAAGCTTTTGGAACAGACTGTTGGGGCTTGTTGTCTGTAGTTAAGAGTATAGTATTTTCTTTTGCTGACGACTGTTGTACTTGATTAGAATAGAATAGACGTTGCAATTTATCAAATGGACTTGAACCAAAACCCTCAAATGAGGATTCCTGACTAGAATTAATGGGTATACCAAACATTAATTCACGCTGTTGGGTTTTTAACGTATCCTTCTGTGTTATATTCTCCACATTATTGTTGAGCTCATTGAGGGAATGTAAACTCATAGATTTTGTTGAAGTCATTGTTGTTGTTTTTGTTGCTGAATAATATGTTGTAACGGTTACTTCATTATCATATGAAGGTGGTGTGTCAAAATGTAGTTGTACTCCCAATAAGGACTGTAAATAATTTATAGAAAATTTATAATAATACATATTTTTAAAAGTATGTTTAATTTTAATAAAAACCTTGATGTTTAAAGATGCACATGGTTTTTTAAAATGAACAAAAAATTCCAAATTATGAAAGAGAGAGAGAAAAAAAAAAGAATTGACTTTCTTTGTTTAAAAGAAAATAACAAAAATAAAGACAAGATAGAACTCAGTCAAACAAAACGTTACGGGTTTTCTGTGAATAATGTATGAGGGTTTTCCTTTTAGACGTTTTTATGACCCAAGAAAAAAAAAAAAGAAGAATAAATTCAACCTTTAATGCAAACTATAACTAGTGTACACGTACGCAGGCACGCAGACGTACTTGTAAAATGTACACACATACGCTTACAACGGATCTTTAAAATAATTTTCCTCAATTTTCGACAACCATAGTATAATTGTATGTGTATAGGTAATCGTGTATGCGAGTGTTTACGAATATTTGTTCAAACAGACAAACCGTCAATCATTTAAAAACTCTGTGACCAGACAGGGGAACATTATTTTAGTTTTCCCCCTTTGTGTGGAAAAATACACAAACAATATCGATAAAAAAAAAAAACAACAAACATAAACTACAACGAAATTAAAGTAAAATTCCTAGTCACGATAAAACTGCCTACAACGAAATATTTCGACAAACATTTTTTAATGTTGAACGATAAAATTATTTAAAAAATAAAAAGTAGAGAAATGGTAAATGTTAGTAAACTAAATTATCTTTAATAAAACAATTATAATTGAAAAAAATTTAAGATATATAATTTCTTTTGTCAAAAAAGAGTCATTTTAAGAGAGCATAAACGATTATTCGCTCTTAAAAAGCACCATAAAGAGAACAATGAACTTTCAAGATAAATACGATTATACCATACATAAATATATAGTATAGTAAGTATGTCATTTGGCAAACTAGTTTATCAAATATTTCTAGTTTGTAGGAATTATATTTATGTATGTCTGAAAACTTCAGATTTAAGCAGGAAAACTAAAAAATAATAAAATATGTATCACAGAAAAAACGACCAAGTGCTTCCAAAAAAGAGCATTTTCACTAATTTAAAAGTGGAATAAAATGGATATTTTGAACTTTTTTGGAAGCTCTTAATAAATACTTCCAAAAAAGTGAAAATAAATGAATTTTAAGAGGGTAAACACCTTAATAATTTTTAACGAAATTAAAATTTCACAAATTTGAAAGCATTTTTATTATCTTTTAATAATGCTAAAATAAAATTTTAAATTAAAAATGTTATAAATATTATTTTTAGAGAAGTACTTCAATAGAAATGAACTAGAAGTATAAAAGAAAAACATCCTATCAATGTCAACAATGGTTTAAAAAATAACTTCTGCAACTTTTTGCTGGGAGTAATGTTGTCTCAATGAAATAATTTTTACACAGAGCATAACCTGTACTTATCATTAACGAAGTGCTCAGCAGTACTATTTACCACTTGCACTAAGAAAGTAAAAATTGAGTAAGTTGATATATATTTTTCCCTAAAACCATCAGAATGATGTAGTTATATGTCTTGAAAGTTCCCACATTTTTAAATAGGCACCTAAAAATTCCAATACAAAATCGATAAAGAGAAAAGCAATAATTTTTGAAATCTTTCTTGTATTTATACTAGCTTATATCTGTAGGGAATCATATGGTCGGTCTGTACCGACTATACCTTTTTTTCTCGTTTAGCTCTTAAGATACACCAAATTAACACTTATTAACACATCCGGCCGCTCTTAAAGTTACCCTTTGCCTCCTAACAGTAAAAACTATTAAATTTATACTTTGTATTTAAAAATAAAAACATTGGTTCAATAGATACGCAGAGCTCCAAAAAAGTACCATCTTTCATGTTTTACCAGATAAGCGTTCTTAATTTCAGGAAGCACCAAAAACCTGTATGTTCTGTTTTTGAGCAGTACGAAAATGCAGGTTATACCTCCTAAGCATTCTAATTTTGAGAAAGAACCAAACATCAGTATGTTCTTTTTTGAGCAGAGAAAAATGCGATTGAATTTGTTTTTCTATATTTTTATTAGTTTGAGAGGTATTTAAAGCAACCAAAAAGGTACCACCGAATTATACCCCTTTTTTTTATTCGGCGTAAATCAAGATTATCAGCACAGTTGAATTTTAAACAATTTTGGTAGTGATTCTATAGTACTTTTACTAGTGATTATAGAGCTATAAAGTACGAGTTATAGGCCTTCAAAGTTTCAATATGTTTTCCTGAATATCTTTATAAATAAATGTCGTGTTATACATTCTACTGCCATTTAAAACCACTTATAAAGCACTTCAATGATATACAACACTACCATATTAATTAACTACTTGGGAAGAAAATTGATATTTTTTATGTTAATGACGGAACTTAAAACAATTTTTGATATTCGAAAAAAGCTTATTTAGCGAAGCCTGTGTTCGACATACCCAGAGGAGAAAGTCCTTAAGCCTGGTAGTAGGCTGGATACACAGAAAAACCTTTATTAAGGCGAAAAAAATATTTCCAGTGTGCTGATAATCTTGATTTGATCCTTTTATTCAAATTGGGACAAAACTCTAAAAATTATTCGATTTTATCTGCAATAATACTTTTTTATCCAGTAGTCTTTGTTCATTTGCATCAATAGATTTTTAAATATTATGTGTGCTGAAAATAATTTTTAAGGAATATGATATGATAATTTTAAAAAATTTTAAAACACATACTAAGTATAAGATATTAATTTTTTGCGATCGTTACAAAAGTTCTAGCATCAACTGTGGTGAAAATTGTGTATAAATAATATTGTTTTGGTATAAAAAATTAATTTTTCCCAACAAATTACAGCATGTTTTTGTGTCTTTTTTATGATAATTTTATAAAATTTTTCTGTGAAATCGAGATTAATAAAATAATTATTTTTATTGAATGATTAAATTTATTGATATTTTATGATATGTAAATACAAAATCATTTCCTACAAATTAGAGACTAACTGCCTGTTTCTTGAAATGAGAACGAAAGTTTCGTCCGATTAAAAACAACAAATAATTTTTAAAATTATTTGTTGTTTCCAATAAATTTACTCGAACGAAAATTCGTAATTTAATAAAATATTTAAAACTACATATTAAAAAATATACAAAGGCGATAGCAATTTCGGTTTCTATTATCAGGACAATATGGGCTATAAGGTAGTGTAATGAGCTCCAAAAATGTATACCTCTAAAGAACACTCACGATCAATTTAATTTTTATGTCTGTTTTATAAATTGATTAAACGTGTTATACATTCTACTGATAGGATGAGCATACCTAAAAGAACTGATTTGAAATTGTTAATTCAGAACTTATACACTTTGGTATTCCATAAAAGTGTAGTGACCCAACAAAAAACGATGAAGTTCTTCAAAAGTGGAACAAAGTGTATATTTTAAACTTTTTTGAAAGTTCTTAATAATTACTTCCAAAAAAGTGAAAATAAATGTATTTATAGCGGGAAAAAATGGAAATATGTAATTTCTAACAAAATTTAAATTTTTCAAATTTTAAAGCATTTTTATAATTATTTGATAGGGCAAAAACAGAATTTTTATTATAAAACTTTATAAACATAGTTTCAAGAGAAGTGCTTTCAAAGCAAAGAACAAGAACTATAAAAGAATAACATCCTACCAATGACAACCATGGGTTAAAAAAAGAACTTCTGCAGCTCTTTTTCACCACTAAGTACTTCCTTCCAATGACAACACAATGTTAAAATCATGACTTTTTCAGTTTTTTTTTTTTTTTTTGCTGGGGATTTAATTAATTATTATAATTTCATGCTAGGATTTACATGTAAGTACGTATGTATTAAAAAAGCTTAGCTTAAAATTTATGTTAATTTTATTAATTTAATATGATTCTTACACAAAATTTTAACTTTGTGTCGATCACAGTTTTTAATTAAATTTATAGAATTAAAAATGAACAAAACCTATTTTTAGGTCGAGAATATATTTTTTTTATTTATTTATATAAAAGTTAATGCTTCCCTTGAAACCCAATTTTCATACTATTGAGCCGATAAGCACTTTTCTTTTTATTAATAAAAAAAAAAAAAAACTGCAATTGCCACGCGACAACGTTAAATATTAAAAGTGCAATAACTTTCAGATGAATTATACCAAGAACTGAAACTTCAGACCCTTAAACATTTTTACAAAAATTAACATTAAGCAGTTCTCTAAAATGGTAAACTTTCTGTAGTTTTATAAATAATAAATATAAAAAAAATTTCATGAAATAGTATTAATTTTAGTAATTGTGCGCAGAAAATGTGTAAAAATATGTGGTTTTAGTTTTTTTTAGATGAGGGTGGTAGTATATGGATTAAATGGATGTTGTTTCATTTTAATTTCAAAAAAAATCTTTGTCCACAACTTACCCCACCACCAGACGAAGCATCCGATTCATAATTGTTATTATTGATAGAAATATTATGCTTCAAAGAAGTCATTTATCTAGAATTATAAAACAATAAATAGGTCTTGAAAATGTTTACAAAAAATATCCCCTTAAAGAAATAACACAAAAATTAAGCCATTAAAACCCAACATTTAGGACTGACACCAAGGCATTAACTTGCTTTTTTGTTACCACAAAACCTTATCAAATTTAATTAAAATAAATGGTTAGAAAAAAAACATTACATATTTAATATTTACATACCTTAATTTAAATAAATATAATAAAAATGTTTAAAGTTAATATATTTCATAAAATTTTTTAGCTACAGCTGATATGCAGACGAAGAAAATAACCGCGCGCGCGTTTGCTGCTTTTATTTTGACAACAAGCAGATTTACAGAAACAAAAAAAGGCGTAGCACTTTTAATCAGGTTTTCTGTATATTTCTTTACAAATTTAGCATAATTTATAGGATATTTAAAACTGCGGCAATTTAAATTGTTTACTTAATTATATTGTATTTTAATTACTCTTTATTTAATAAATATATTTAAGGTTTTATAAACTATGCACGCAGCTGTAAATCTGGTCACGAAAAAAGTACTCTGTTGGCCAGAGACCTGCGCCGAACGATTTTAACGGCGGCGGCGGCTTTGCTAAAAATTGTCGGCGGCGGCTCAAAATCGGCTGTTAGCCGGCTGAACATTGGTTCACAAATGTGTCCGAAGACCGTTTGTTTGAACATTATTTATAAGTATTTCCTAAAAGATTTATATCATACATTTTTGTATTTATGGCATAAATAGACCTCCCTAACTCAGCTCCAATTTATTTGATTTTTTTCGCCAATGATAGTACTTTTATCGGTGAAAATAATGATGTAAAAATTTGTCAGCGCAATTAAATATTTTGGAAGTTATAGGGTTTTGAAAATCGAATTTCCCTAAGAAACTCGCATTAAATTTTATAAAAAAAGTTGAGTAAAAGGGAAGAATTACGTTAGCGAAGCCGCTTTTGGACATACCACAGAGTTAAAAGTCCTTCCGCCCGGCCGAAGGCTGACTATTTAGAAAAAATTATTTCCACCAAAAAATTAATTTTTTGTTCTAAAAATTACAAAATATTTGAAAAAGTTGTTTTTATAAAGTTTTTATATTTTTATTTATTTTTATAAATGCGCAAGTAAGAGCTTTTAATTGATACCTTAATCTTTGCAATCGGATAAATAGTATGGGAAATATTTACGATTTTAAGTGAATTAGAGAGGTAAATGAGTACCGTTTTTTTGTACTTCTAATGTGTCAAAACGGAAGACTTTTTGTTTGAACATTATTTATATTTTTAAAATTATTAAAAACGTACAGTTAGGGACAAAACTATTTGTACACCTCATATATTTCGTATACCTTCACGCACATTTTCAACAGATCCGCTGTTTTTATACTTGCTTACAATGTATTGTACTGTGGAATGTTGCAAATTTACTAAATTACTTATATTCCGGAGAGATTTTCCTTTTTTATGTTTATCAATAATTAAATTTTTAATATCCAAACTCAACTCTTTTCGCTTTCCCATTTTTGATGTGCTTATTATTCAAAACGTTAAAACCAACTTCTTATTTTGTAAAATAAAACTCGATTAACGAAGAAAATATAACGGTATTTAAAAAAATCATCATACAAGAGTCCAACGTACAAATAATTGTACAAAGTACTGATGTACAAATACTTTTGTCCCAAAGATTTTTACTTAAATTGTACTTTTTTTTAACAATGTGTTATATATTAATTTATTTTTTATCAAATAATTCAATAAAAATGGACCTGAATTAAAACTACATATAATAATTTTTTATTCTTTATAAATTATTGAAGATATACGAAATGCATGGGTGTACAAATAGTTTTGTCCCTAACTGTATATATGATCTTGACACAGATCTTCTCCCTACACATGTAAAATTTCAAGCTGGAGCAGTGTTGTCAGTGGAAATTTTTAAGAATACCTACGGCTGATGAAAAAACCGATTTTCCCTAAGCGTCCAAAAAATGTTAATAAGTTCTTTAAGATTTTTTCTAATCTAATCGTATAAAAATGCTAATTATCAACCTCCAAAAATTAAACTTTAGAAAATTATATTTTACTATGTCTACTGATATGTATATTTTAATTCATTGCGTTTTTACTATTTTATTAACAAAAAATATCTGATGAACGAGCCAAGTACTAAAGATTTATCCTAAAGTTAGCGGGTTAAGCTTTTCCTGTTAGATAGATCAAAATGATCCAAAGATTTTGTTTAATTTCTTGTTTAAAAATTGTTCTTCAGGATAATATTTTCATAATAGGGGATTAAATTCTACATTTTAAATTTTATATTTAATGATAAATATAATATTGAAACTTGTTTTTTTTTTTTTCATATATTTCAAAGCCAGAAAACATCTCGATTTGAGTTATTTAATTATTTAACACAATAAAAACATCTAAATTTCCATACAGGGAAGAAATTTTTAGTATTTTTAGTACATAGAAAATTGTTTAAAAATGGATTTGTAAAAATTGCCGAAAAGTTTACAAACAAAAAATTATAAATTAAATTTATATTTGTTCACATTTATTATTTGTTTAAAAATTTTATTTTTTGAATTAGAAAGTATTTGTGTGTAAAATTTTTATTTAAATCAACAATTTCTGAAAATATTTTGGCAAACGAAAAACAGGCCAAAAGGATACACATAATAAAATTATATGTGAACAGTGATGCTTAAACTTATTGTGTTTCTTAAAAAACTACACCACTTTTAACAGTATTTTTTAAAAAATCAATTGAAAATAAGATTTTCTATTTAAATTTTAGAAAAGATCATTGGAAAATTAGATTTTTCATTAAAATTTTTAAAAAAATCAATTGAACATGAGATTTTTCATTTAAATTTTAGAAAAGAACTGTTGAAATTTCTATATTTCATTAATATTTCAGAAAATATTAATTGAAATTACAATTTCTATACAAAATTTGGAAAATATCAATTGAAAATTAAGTTATTTATTTTGCATTCAGAAAAGAACATTTGAAAATAAGTTTTTTATATCAAATTTAGAAAAGAACAATTTAAAATAAGTTTTTATATTTTAAATTTAGACAAGATCAATTTATAATTAAATTTTACATTTAAATTCAGAAGAGCACAAATAAAATTCAGTTTTTTATTTTAAAATTTAGAAAAGAACAATTGAAATTGAGAAAAATTCATTAAAACTTAGAACATTGAATAAGAGAGATTTAAATGATAACATAATGATAGGTCAGCTTAATTTTTTTAACTTTAAGCAAATAATATTTAGAAATTGTATAAAATACTTCTGGAGTGTAAAGTATTAATTACTTTTACTCTTTATGCATATTTCACTCTATATATATGAAGCTCTGTATTTAATTTAGTTTTTTCAAAAATTCAATTGTATTTTTCTGATTTTTAAATAAAAATTCTTCTTTTCAAAAATTAAAATAAAAAATTCAAATTTAAATTGTTATTTTCAAAAATATAAATGGAAAACCTAATTTTCAATTAATCTTTTCTCAATTCTAAATAAAAAATCTCACTTTCAAATGATCAATTCTGAAATTTATGTGAAAAATGTAAATTTCAATTGTTATATTCTGAAATTAAAAGAAAAATATTTTTTTAATATGTTCCTTTCTGAATTAAAATGATATTTTAAAATTTTGAATTGGAATATCTCATTCTCATTTGTTCTTTTCTGAAACTGAATTCATAAACCTCATTTTTAATTGCTGTTTTCATAATATCATATAGAAAATTCTTATTTTAACTTAAAAATTGTGTAGTAAAAAACATATGTGTCTGAACATAATATTAAATAACATATAACACAATAACTCAAATAATATACTTTGTGAATTGGGTAAGTAAGTATGTATTTAGTTCATATTTTAGTTCATATTAACACACGTTTTGCTTCATAACTTTTTTCCGAAGCAATTTTTAAAATTATTTTATCATTGAAATTATGTCAGTTATTATTCTTGAAGTCAACCTGTTGATTTGTTGTGAGTTTGACCAAAATGAGTAACGAAAATGATGTTCGTGCTATAAATTATTAAAAATTTTCAAAAAAAAAAAAAAAAAAAAAAAACAAATTGGTCCTACAAATAATTGGTCAAAGAATTAAATGTCCGCTGTCATACTGTTTTCAATACTAGATAAATAGAAAAACACTTTTCAAATAAAATTTTTCTTAAATGGAACAAAATTTATGACTGTTTTTGAAATTAATGTTACGATCATTTGACTTTATCGGTTATACAAAACTTTATTTAATCTATACACATATTAATCAGTTAATCGATTAATCAACAATTCTAATTAATAAAAAAATTCTGATTAATTATTTTTAATTTTGATTAATCAAATTTGAATAATATTATTCAATGTTCTCAAATTTAGTTTACAATTAAACAAATGAAACAAAAAATGCTAAATATATAATATATGTTATTTGGTGATTAACGACCCACATTTTATGTTTTCAAACGACTTTGCATGCATTTTTTTATATTTTAATGAAAATTAAAAACAAAAAAAATTAATTGATTAATCATAATTTTGAACAAATGAAATCAAAATTAATCGATTAATCATGAATATATTTAATCAAATTGTTAAATAAATCAAATAATTAATATGAATAAGAATATGTTTATCTATAAGCTAATTCATTACAATCAATCTTGGATGTTGAAATAAAAAGATACCAGTACCTATGCTACTGAATTACCTCTTATTAAAAAATATGATGAACCATATCCCATAGACGGACATCTCCTGATAACGGACAAAATCACCGCCTATGGAAGCTTTCGCTGTATATGTAATTTCCTATAGTAGCTTCTTGACTTGAGATTAATGTTGAGTTTTTATTATACAAAAAGATTGAGTGAATGCGTCCATAATATGGATGAACAAATAATTCATATAACCATCGACGATTTATGATGAACACGCTAAAGTTGTTACTGACTCCGGAGAGAGAGAAATGTATGTATGTATTCTATAGCGTAACGTGTGATAATCTTGAAGACATGTGTCGTTATTCCTCTTCCTTTTAAAGTGAATAACAAATTACAAGACTCTTGAGATTTTGCTACACACTAATATACAGTGGCTCAGCTGTGATAGCTTAAATTATGCAGTATACAATTATAGGAATTAAAAATAAAATTTGGTATCATTAGAAAGAGGAAGATTTCTAGTTTTATATAGAATCATTATTTAGTGTTAAAGTTTACCTTTAAGCAAATTAAAGATATGAAAACAAAAAATCCAATATTTTTATTATCTCACAGATTATTTTAAGAACCCACTTATGACATAAAAAAAAAATTGAAAATTACGACCGATAATTACATTCAGGTATGTGATGAAATTCGATCGATTTCAAAAGTAAATTCTTAAATCGATTAGGTTGTGATGAATTTCGAACGTTTTCATTTTCCATTTTTGATTAAATTAATTTTATTTTAATGTTTTTATGTTAATTTTTTAATAAAAAATTATCAAAAGTTAAGTTTTATAGATTTTGCGTGAAGCTGCCACAAAGGAGATATTTCTTGCTTTTGAAAAAAAACATTGCCCATAAAAATAACACTATGGAGGAATAATAAATTTAAATTTTTGGCGACTAATTAATTAATCCTACAAAAATAAAAATTAATGCATTATTTTAATAGGAACGCTTTTTAGCAGATGCAGTTTGGACTTTGCATTGGATTTAAATTTTTACTGGTAATTTGAAATTGGGTTAGCACAATGATTATTTTGAATATTCAAAATCAGTTTTTTCCTTTGTGGTAGATATGTATATCCAGAAGCCTTAAAAGTTAAATTGTAAAACCCATATGTGAAGTTACAGTTTAATTCGAGTGTCTGATAGGTTTTTAAACAATAAGGTACATCGCTTCACCACAAGTTCCATCACAAATTACAAAATATATTTAAAGTTTTAAACTTAAAATTCAGTGTTTTAATGCAACAGAATAAAAAAGTTTAGGATTTACAGAATCTCTATACTTTTCTTAACCTCTGCCTCATTATATATTCTTTAAAATGTATTATTTATTTTATTTTTCTTTCTACAATATAAAAAATAAAAAAAATAAAAATATCAAAATTGAATAAACTGACGACAGATGACCCACAGTTCTACGAAGAAGTTTAGTTTTGCTACCTTTAAAGACATGTAGGCACTAGAAGTTTTCTACGAACCGGTCCTCCGTATTCCCGTCCAATAAGAACTTTTTCTATTTACCAAATTTAATTGAATATAATAATACATAATAAATAAATATTCCAATAAATTTGTAATACAACTACACTTACGAATGTTATGTGTGGGCTTTGTGACTCCAGAATCCGGCAGTGATACGCCATGAAGACGAGTACAATAATCCAGTATTTGAAATGTATGGCAAAAGTTTTAACGCAACATTGTTTGAACTCCGGATGTCAGTTTTGGTGCTGATATCCGTAGGTTGTCGCAGTCTGCGATTGTATAAATGTTTATTTGGTACTTCATCCATCAATGGCTTTTATTGTCCAACCGATTTTCATGGAAAAAAAAAACTCATAATGATTTCTTGTACCATAGAAGCATATATTTTAACCATTTAAAGTGACCATTTTAAAATGGTTTGTAACCAATACACCTTTATATAGCACTCACAGTGCTATGTAAGTGCGTGAACCCTGCATGGAAGTACTTTTCCAAAAAGAAGTACTGTATGTTGTTGAAAAAATAAATTTCGTTTTCTAAAAAGAAGTAGTCAAAGCATCATCAAAACAATAAAACATCTCGAAATCTGCAAAAATAGAACATAAAAATCATTGATTTCGGAACAATTTGTATTACAAAAAAAATAAAAGGCTTATAGTCGACACAATACCTATTTTATTCTTTAAATTTTTTTAAATTTAATTTTTATAAAAAGAAATTCATTTAAATTATGTTGTTTTTCAAGTTTTTGACATTTGTATTTACTATTTTCTGAAGCAGCAGAATCTCTGCTGACTGTGTCACAGCATCGACGACGTCGTACTTGCCTTCATACACTCATCATACACGATTTACATGTAAATCAAATGGTATGATGAGTTGCACAAACCTGGCTAATTAATGTTGTCATACACGACTCATAAGCTCCCGTGTTAACTTGTATGATGATATGATGATCATACATAAGTGCAGCGCAGCTTCATCCATCAAATTCAGCAAATATCGTTGCCACTTGGAAAGCAAATTTGCCGCCGAAATTCATGAGTCGACAGCAGTGCTAAAAATGTCGCCGACATTATAAGGAAATTTATGAAAAAAAAAATTTTAAAATTATTATTAAAATTTAAAATTTCAAGAATATCATGAATTTACTAAAGGTTTTATATTAAATTCATTAAGCTTGACCGAAATCAGCGGCTGTAATTGAGTCGTGTTTTAGCCGAAATTTTATCGGCGGCGGCGGCTCTTAAAAAACCTCCGGCGGCTCGACTCAGCCGGCTTACAGCCGATCGGCGCAGTTCTCTGCTGTTGGCTTATGACCCAGAGACCTGCGCCGAACATTTTTAACGACGGCGGCTGCTTAAAACGCCGGAAAATCAAATACCAGAAAACTTTTTTGTATTTTTTATTTTCGTATTGAACGATGAAAACACAATTGCTTGATTTTTAAAATTTTTTATTTAAAAACAGACTTTTAAAGGCGTTCAATGTTTTTTTAGAGATTATTTTTTAAATTTCTTTCATAAATGCCATCAGAAGCCAGATATTTAAAATAAATTAATATAGTTTGCCAAAGGCAAAAATACATTATATACATTATTCATTTACTAATAATGCAAATAAAATATTTATTTTAAAAAATATTAGGCGTAAATCAAGATTACCAGCACAGTTAATTTTTAAATATTTTTGATGATTTTATAATACTATAACTTGTGATTAAAGTGATGGAAAAATTAATTTAATGGTATATAACATGACATTAACTCTTTGAGAAGAGAAAACGATTTTTTTAGTCGGCATAGCGGTACTTGAAAAAATTTTGATATTCAAAAAAAGCCGGTGTTCGAAATGCCCAGAGGAGAAAACACTTAAGTACGGCCGTAGACCGGCTACACAGAAAAACCTTTATTAAGGCGGAAAAAAAATATTACAATTTTAAGGGTGCTAGTAATCTTGATTTGTTCTAAATTATATTCAAAAACACAACAGTCCCGATTTTGGAATAATATTAAAATATATTGTTTAACGTTAATAAAGATTTTTCTATTTATTATTTTTTACCCACGGTGTTAATTTATATGGACATGTTATATATCATTAAAAAGGTATTTGCAAAAGCTCTTAACGGTATCAATATAATTTAAATCGGACATTAATAAAGATATTCTGAGAAATTTGTAGAAGCTTCTAACTCGTAATCTAAGAATGAGCGAAAAAAAAATTTATATGTTTATAATTACAAGTAAAAGAACTATTGAATCAGTATCAAAATTATTTAAAAATCAATAGTTCCGGTGATCTTAGACATAAGTCTAAACCTCAGCCGATTGAAAAGCAGGTCGGCGCAGGTCTTTATTTAGAATTTTATGTGTAGTGTTGTATTTTAAGTTTTGATATTCATAGGAAAATGATAGCTTAAAATAAGGATGCCACATTGTTAGTTCAACGTTTTTAAGGGATTTTTGTTCTTTAAACAAAAATCCCTTAAAAAGTAAATATTTACAAATTTCAAAAGGTACTAACTAAAAAAATAATTTGAAAACATTCATAACTTTCAAAAAAAAAATGGTACCAAATTACAAAAAAATAAAAATTCGAAAAATATCGGACTTTAAAAATTAGAAAAATCTGTAATAAAGGACTAATTTTCGAAGGAAAATGTTAAACGGTTATATAATAGGGTGATCGACTCGGTTTTCCAACCGGTTTTTTCAGTCAATGTGCTGTCGGTTTTTTCAAAATGTTCAATTTTCGAATGTCGAATAGACCGGTTTTTTTAAACACAAAAAAACCGGGTTTAAAAATACTTTTTTTATTTCAAAAACCATGCACTAAATATTGATATTTGAATCGAAATTTATGATTATTTTTTTAATATTCATAAAGTATGATTTTATTTATTTTAATGGCTTAAAAATATAGTTTAAGATTAAATAAATAAGTAATAATTATCCTTAATGTAATATTTTTGCACCTAATTTAAATGTTTTAGTTTTTGTTTTTTGTTTGTTTTTCAAAGATTTTGTTTTTCAATGAAATTGATTATTGCTTTTTTCATATTAACCCATGGTTTCTGTTTATGCTAAGTAAATGTTAATATAATTTTTGATGATTATTTTCTTACAATTGTTATACCCTACATGCCTATTATGCGTTTGTACTGATTTTTGTAACACCCAAAAATATTGGTCTAAGACCTACCTTCAATTGTACCAATCGGCTTTAAGTCGATTTAACGATGTCCGACTGTCCATTCATGTAAAACTTGTAATCAAAATACAGGTCGCAATTTTGGTTTCTTATAGTCCAAGAACGAAGCGTGTTGAAATTGGTTATGATAGGTCCATTATTTCCTCTAGCCCCATACTTTTCGTATTTTTCTTTTTGACATTAAGGAAACAAATTAACCAACAAAAATTACTGTTGTTGTTGCCTTGTTGTATTTGTTACTGTTACCTCTTATTATTGTACCATGATAAATCCCTTAAATGTAACAATAATTTTTGCACATCTAAGTTCCATATACGTTTAAACCTGTATGCCGAATTTTATGAAGATCGGTCCATTATTAACCATAGTACTGGTTTACAATTCCACAGGTCTAGAAAAAAAGACCCCTCCCAGAATTTTGATGCACACAATGGTGTAGGTTATTGTCGGCCTTGACCGACCATATCTTTTTTTCTCGTTCTTAATGGGTTAATAGTTATTTCCAAAAATAAAAAAGATTTATTGATCTTTAAGAAATGTAGTTTTTTGATAGAAATATTAACTTCTGCAAAAAAACCGGTTTTTTCTGAATTTAAAAAAGTGCAACCGGTTTTTTCAAAATACCAACTATTCGAACTATTCGAAAACCGGTTTCTCCAAAAAGTCGAATAATCGATCACCCTATTATATAAGTATATAAAAACTTCACCAAAAAATTAAAATTAACAAGCGCGAATTATATTCGGCCCGGCCGAATCTATATACCCACCATCAACTTTTTCAAATTTTACGTTATATAGGAGGGGGCGGGTTTACATTGATCCTTGAACTATTTGAACACAATTTCGTTGATTTTCACCTTATATGGGAGGTGGGCGGACCAAGCCCATTTTTTGTTTCCGAGTTTATATCGATCCCCGAACTATACATACAAAATTTCGTTGTCGTACATGCTTTTGTTGAAGAAATATCAGCAGAAAAGTATGAATCGGACACCATGTGTTTCTAGTTTTTAACCCATAACTTTTTTGTTTATTAACCGATTTTGCCCATTTTCAATCCCAAACAAACCTTATATAAGACAAATATTTCGTCCCCCTACGTTGCCCCGTTCGAGCCCTATTCTGCTTTCAACAGACGGACGGACGTAGCTAGATCGACTCAGAATCGAACCAGGACCCAGAAAATATATACTTTGTGGGATCTTAGAATATTCCTTCGACATGTTACACACGGAATGACAAAATCAATATACCCCCCATTTTTGATGGTAGGCATAAAAAGCTAGTAGTTAGTTAGACATTTGTGATTACCATAAGTATATTATAACGAATAAAAAAGCATATATTTTAAAAAGTACTAAATAAAAAATAAGAAATTATTTAAAAAAGTGAAGAAGAAAAATTAAAGAAAACCTTCAAAAAATACCGGCTTAAGTCAAATGATAATGTTACATTCGGCTTGGTCAAATCTATATACCCGCCATCATGTTGAATGTTGGAAAAAAATTTCAGTTTTATCACTGATTCTGAGTTTATAATCTTTGGCATAGAGCGACTCGGGTCGATCCTTTAGGAAGAAAAAAATAAATAAAATATTTCAAATTATAATTTTATATATCTATAGTTTTATTTTACTGATTTTTTTTTATTAAATATATAAGTAGTTTTTCTTTAAATACATATTACATTATCATTTAACGTAAAACCTTTAAAGCTTAGCTTAAAAATGTAGTTTTGTTTTTTCAAATTAATTTTTTCCTTAAGGTAAGTAAAAGACATATATTATTAAAATAAATCTAGCTGGAGTTTAGAAAATACCATAATGGAAACAAAATTAAATGACAAATATACTGACTAGAAATTAGGAAGTACATAGACAAAATAAAGGTTGTATAAAAAAAATAATATAAATTCTCTTAAAAATAGGTGGGATTTTTTTCCTTTTGTTAAAAACAAGACATTTTTAAAACAGTGGAATGAATACTTTAATAAATAATGCTTAATAGTTATAATAGCTACAAATTTAAATGCTGAAGAAAAAAAATATTTTTTTTTTTCTAAAAAAAATTACTTTTTAATGCTCAAAAGAAGAAAGTTTTTCTCTGCATAGAGGGAAAATTCCTTCGAAAACATAATTTTCAAAGAGTAAATTTTCTCTGCTAATGACATCTCTAAAAAAAGAAAATTTCTTAGCAAAAGAAAACTTTTTAACAGCTCAAATTACCAGCAAATATTTTACAAATTAGTTCTTTTTTAAACAAAAATTTTACAACAAAAATTGATTACAAAAATTAGAAAATAAAAATAATATTATGCTTTATATAACTAGTGTCTTTTTCTTTTCAAAGACCAAAAGTGAATATCTTAAGATATGTGTATTTTGTTGTAGTTATAATAGTAGAAAAAACTGAGTCTTTAAAATTTCCTTCTGCAATAGCGCTGTTCAATCATCAAAGAATAATATTTCCAAAATACGTTTCTGAACATTTTTACGTCTTTCCTTGGACATTTTCAGCAACTCTGTTGTAACCAGTTCGCCCAGTAAATGTTCAGAACTACGCTGCACACTTGGTTGAGGTGTTGGTGGCACTTGAAATTTATTGAATTGTTGGGTAGGACTGACATTGCTACTATGCTGTTGTTGATGCGAGTGATGATGTTGAGGCAATTGTTGATAGAGTTGAAATAGAAAATCAGCATTTGATGAGAACATATTGGAAGAGGAGGATTGTGTATTGTTATTATGATTGTTGTTGTTGCTGTTAATGTTATTTTGATTGTTCATAGAGGAGTTTGAGTGGGAACGTTGAAGTGCCGCATTTGAGGTGGAAGCAGCCATAGTTTGAAAAGGATTTTCGGCTGAATGATGCTCGTTTAGTAAAGCCTGAGGTTGTAGCAAAGATGAGCTGTTGTCATCAGTATCATCGTCATCGGAATCGTCTACAAAATGTGAGTTATTGGCGCTGGAGTTGAGATTGTTATGGGAATTGTGATGACTATTGTTGCTGCTATTTTGATGTAGTTGTGATGTGGTAGACGTATTATTGCCGGTATTGGCATTAAGTTGTACCCGAGGTTTTTTCATATTGTAATTACTAGAGGTGGAGGAATCCATGTCATCATTGTGTGAATCATTAAAGGAATGGTTATTGAAGTGATGATTAGAGTTGCCACTTCCTGCTGTGTTGCCGGGTGTATTAGAAGAAGAGGAATGTGCAGCGGCTTGCTGGGCTGTTGAGCTTGAGTGTCCAGCACTCGTGTTACCATTGTGAAGATTAGAGGCTCCTAAAGGTGATGATAAAGGTGACTTAATAGACGATGAAGAAGAATGAAGACCACTGGCAGTATTACCTCCGCCTCCACCAGAACCATTTAAAGTAGCTGCCCCACCCACCACAGCCGATAAAGCTGAACCGGCAGCTTCACGAAAATGATCATTATAATTTTGTGAGGAATCTGCTGCCATGGCTGCAGCCACCGTTTGCTGATGCTGCATTTGTGATTGTGATATCTGCTGTAGATGTTGAGAGGCCACAGCGGCGGCAAAATCTCGAAATACTTGATCAGCTTCTAATTTTACACGGCTATCACCCTCCAAAGCGGATGCAGCAGCGGCAGCTGAACTTAGAGCACTCATGGCATGCTGTTGTTCAGAAAAATGATGACCATGTTGACCAAAGTGCCCCATACTTTTAATGGAACTATTCGATTTGGAGTCCATATTGTAATCATTAAAATTAGAACTGTTGGCCGAATGGGGTGAAGTTAGGAAATTGGGTACATTTCTATAGGATTTTCTGGGTTGTATATGTGAGTCTAAAAATTTCATTTTTTCTAAATATGGACGTGATAAATGTTCATATACGGGAGGATCACCCTGTTTACGTTGACTCACATAACGTTCTCGTAAATATTTCCAGCGTTTTTTACAAGTTTCCACTAAAAATAAAATATAAAAATTATTTAAATTCTAACTGCATTTTTTCCTACTTTAACTTACCATCACTTCTCAATTTCATGGCTATCGAAGACCAAGCTTCATCTTTTGTTTCATATTTATTGGCCGACACCGGGCCATTGCCATTTGTGCTGCCATTAAGATAATATTTTTGCCGATTGTATATGACAGCATGCTGGGCCACTTCATCGATTAATTGTTCATCCATCATGTTGCTAAATAGACAATGAACAAATCACTACTTTCTGCTTTATAGGAAAAGGAAAACCAATAACTTTTTAATTAGCGTTCAATGAAAAAATACACATGCAATCACACTCATATATAGAGACACTCTTAAACCCCACAAAAAGACGTCAACACTTCATTCGTAATTAAAGGTCTCTTTAATTTAATTAATTACAACAAATATACACACACACAACACCGACTAACTGACTGTATTCTCTATATTTTTTCTTTAACAAATCTCAACACATACTCATTGAATTTTGTCCACATCTTTTGTTATAACTAGTAATTTTATTAACTTGTTTTTCGAATGCTTCTATTTATTGTTATTTTAAAAATGCTTGTTTAATTAATTCAGAATAATTAATATACAAAAAATATAACTTTTTTTGTAGTCATAAAAATTTTCCGTAACAAAAAAGAAGAACCAAAACAAACTCATGAATTAAAGTGAAGTTGGCTGCAGTTGGTGGTGTTTGTGGGTTGTCATTTCCGAGTGCATGAATCGCAGTAGCTGTCAGCAGAGATCTGCACCGGCCGGCTGAGTCGAGCCGCCGCCGCCGCCGTGAAAATTTCGACTTGACTCAAATACAGCCGCCGATTTTAGTAAATTCAAAAAACATTTAGTAAATTCATTACATTTTTGAAATTTAAAACTAATTTTATTTTTAAAATTTAAATTTCCTTATGACGTCGGCGACGTTTTTAGTAAAGCTGCCGTCTCACAAATTTTCGTGGCAAGAATTTTCTCCCCATGGCCATGAGATGTGCTACAATCGAGTGACAAATGTGCTGCACTGGATAAATTTAAAACTGTGACGTTATTTTTATGAAATTAAATTTTAAAGAGTTTTGTGAAATTTTTTAAAATATAAATTTAAAACTTTTTATAACTTTTTGAAAATATGTATATTACATTTATGTTTATTGAAAGATAACCAAAAAATATAACTCTATTTTCATTTTATTACATAAATTTTAGTTATTTTTGTTTTTTTACATTTTTATCAATAAAATGTAAAATTCTTTCCATAAAATTATAAATATAATCAGGTATGTGATGAAATTCGATCGATTTAAAAAGTAAATCGAATTCTTAAATCTATCAGGTTGCGATTAATTTCGATCATTTTCATTTTCCATTTTTGTTTCTGTTCCATATGTTTCTTGTCAAATAAAAACTAATTTTTAAATTTGTATTATGTAAATTAAATAAAAATTTTATTTTATTCTATTACGATTTACTTGATGTTAATTTTTTAACAAAAAAAGATCAAAAATTTATTTTTTTTTCGTTTCTGGGTGAAGCTGCCACAAAGGAGATATCTCTTGCTTCTGTACAATGGGTAATTTTGGAAGAAAAAATATTGCGTAACAGGAATGTGAGTGTGCATAAAAATAACACTTTGTGAAGGGATAACAATTTATATTTTTGGCGATTAAGCCTGAAACCTACAAAAATAAAGGTTAATACAATTCTCTGTGGCACTTCCAAGGCACCGAATATTTTAATGTGAACGGTTTTGGTCTTTAGCAGATAAAATTTGCTTGCATTGGTTTTCAAATGTAGGAAATTTTTACTGTCGATTATAATTGTCGTTTTTGGAAATTGGATTAGCGCAACGTTTCTTCTTAGTAATCTAAATTAGTTTTTTTGTGATAGATCCAGAAACAATAATAGTTAAATTCGAATACCCATATGCTGGGTTACAGTTTAATTAGAAGTGTCTGATAGGTTTTTAAAAAATAGGACGTCGAAACGACGAATATACCAAAATACTTTCCTTTTCAGGAATTAGCTAATTTGTGCCACAAGTTCCACCACAAATTGCAAAACACTTGTGTATGACACTAGGTTTATGCATTTTAAACTTAAAGTTCAGTGTTTTAAACATAAGAGAATAAACAATTTTCAGATTTACAGATCCCAATATTTTTCTGAAGTATCTGTCTTCAATATATATTCTTTAAAGGGTACTATTTATGTTAATTTTTATACCCACCATCAAAAAGATTTGGGGTATATTGATTTTGTCATTCCGTGTGTAACATGTCGAAGGAATCATCTAAGACCCCACAAAGTATATATTTTCTGGGTCCTGGTTTGATTCTGAGTCGATCTAGCTATGTCCGTCCGTCTGTCCGTCTGTTGAAAGCAGGATAGGGCTCGAACGGGACAACATAGGGGGACGAAATTTGGCACTAGAAACAAAGGGTCCGTTTTATACTTTTCTGCTGATATTTCTTCAACAAAAGCATGTACGACAACGAAATTTTGCATGTATAGTTCGTGGATCGATATAAACTCGGAAACCAAACTTTACCGCCCACCTCCCATATAAGGTGAAAATCAACGAAATTGTGTTCAAATAGTTTAAGGACCAATGTAAACTCGGAAACAAAAAAATGGGCGTGTCCCGCCCACTTTACTGCCCACTTTACCGCCCCTTACCATATAACGTAAAATTTGAAAAATTTGATGGTGGTTATATAGATTCGACCGAGCCGAATATAACATTCGCGCTTGTTTTTTTCGGAATGTTTTGCCACGAATTCGTTTGCAACAGTTTTAAACGAATTCGATTTTAAAACGAGTACCAACATTTGTTTTATTTGAAAACGATAAAATCATGTCAATTTCGTTTTTCATCACAACCTAATTTATTATGATTTTCATAGAACAAAATGGAAAATAAAATCGAGTTTGCTTTTACTATAAAACGAAAATTTAACGAGAAATTTAACATACACAAATTTATTTCCACAATAGAATTAATTCATTTATGTATTAATTCTACGGAAATGCTTAATTCATTTGATTTCATTAAATTTTGTTTAAATTCAAATTATTACAAATTGAATTAAAAAATTGTTCAACCATTCAAATTGTATTAGATTGAATCAAATTCTTTAGATTTAAAAAAATTTTATAACTGCAAAAACGATTTATTGTAAACCACATACATGTTTCCTGGCCATGCGCTACATTTAGTATAAGATGTTCAGTATTTTTATTAACATGTATTAAATTTAATTTCTTTATAACAAATGGCCATTCTGATTCATATGATCTTCACAAAGTTTATTTGGACACAATCATCTTTTATTTTGTGTGGAGCTTATCTGGATATTAACATTGATTTTAGCTAAATACCACTGTTTTTCGACTCTTTTAATACTTATTTTCAAAATATATGTATATTAAGGCGACTCACTTCCTATGGAAAGAAAAAAGGTGGTTTTGTTACCCCCTTCAAAATTTACCTTGATATGTTTTATGATGTTCCCCAAAATATTTTGGTTCTACTGCTGACAGTTCGTGAGCTGGACCATTTTTCAAAAAGGTCTTTTTTCAGTTTTTTTTTTAACTTTTTTGTATTTTCTCCCAAAGCAACGTGAAAATGTGGTATCATTTAAAAGGTATTTGGAAGGTGCGTGCGTACATTGGTATATAAAACATATCCAAGAGTGATCTCAATATTTTTTTATTCCATGAAAAATCCTATTTTTTAAGTTTTTTCGCAATATTGTTTATTATTATTTAAAATTGAAATTAGTAAATTTTTATTTGCTTTGAGACATGAGTTTTTGGTATCTGTTTAATATTTGTTTTAAAATTATTTAATTTTCGTAGTTTATCAGACAATCAATCTGATTTAAAATTTTACATAAACATAGTCAATATGGATATTAAAGTTTTTCTCACGAACGGTCTTCAGTAGAACCAAAATATTTTGGGGAACATCATAAAACATATCAAGGCAAATTTTGAGAAGGGTAACAAAGTCACTTTTTTGAATGTGTCGCCTTAATGTATATAAAAATATAATTAAAGAACAAATTTGTCATTTAATTTGTAGTATAAGGGAATGAAAGAAAAAATATATAATTGAATTGTATTTCATTTTATAGGGAATTAATTCAACATACTTGTCATTCATTATGTAAAAAAATGGTATTAAAGAAAAATTGAATCATTCAAATTGAATTTTCATTCTCTAAGGAATTAATTCTCTAGGTAATTAATTCAATACAAACACCGAAAAAAATCTATGCCTTATATAAAAGAAAGCTAACGTTTAATGTACGAAATAATTCGTGATTTTGGACCACGAAAGATGGTGTAATATAAACGAATGCTTACGAATATATTTCTTATTATATACGAAATTTTAATATTGTTTTACGATAAAACTTTGTCGTTCCATAGTGAGAATTCATAGAGGAGGGGTCGTTGGTATACCTTTTTGTTCTTCTAATGGTACTTTTTGAATTTTCTATAATTATGACTCTGGAAACATGAAATTAAGGATATGTGGTTCTAAGTGAGTGACAATTCAGAGGGGGGACTTTGTGGTATATTTTTTTATTTTTGAATTTATTATAATATTTAACCTAGAAACATGAAATTAATGATATGTGGTCCTAAGTGAATGAGAATCCATAAGAAGGGACTTTGTGGTACTTTTTCGTTCTTCTTGAATGTTCTGTAATATTCATCCTTAGAAACATAAAATTGAAAATGTAAGACCCTAAATGAATCAGAATCCTTAAAAGATATTTTGTGTTACTTTTTCTTTATTCAAATACAAAAAGGCAAAAATAACATCTATTTGTGTTGCCACTAAAAATACACATGTAGTGTATAATTTTTGCTGTGTAGTGTAATCATAGTATAATAATAAAGTATACTCGTAATAGTCTCCTGCGCAAGATGATTTGAAAAGCAAACACACTTGAATTTCAAGTGTGTGTTTCATAGCCAACATGTGCAAAAACAACAATAAATACTGTTCGTACTGTTCGCTGCCCGAAGCAAAGCAAGTGTGTACTGTGTATGAGCGACTGCAAATCCGTGCGTTCAAATCATTTATCTTAAACAAGTGGTGCAAGTGGTGTGGCAAAAAAAAGCAAATCATACAAGACGTTGAGAAATGATTTAAAGATTTCAAGTGGGCTTAATGATTTGTTTGTTTTTTGTAATACGTAGTTGCTGTGTGTGGCAAAAAATCTTCATAATGTGTAAAAAGTGGTTGTTTATAAATATTCTTGCATACACACACATATATACAGTATGTCTATATTTTATTGTTGGTTCTTCTTTTCTAAATAAATGTAAAAGGGTGAATTCATAAAGTTATTAAAAAATACTCTTTATTAAGAGTTAAAAAAGTAAAAAAATTAAAGTTGACATTTGAAACTGTCAGTTACATATGTAAGTTAGAAAATTTTTATCTTTAGTATTTATTTATATTTTAAATAAAGTTAGTCTTATTATTAATTGTATGTTTATAAAAAATTTTAAAATTGTACTTATTTATATTATGATAGATTTTATTGCATTTAATTTATATTTACTAAGTAATCATTCTATTTTAAAACTAAAAGGAAATAATATAGAACAATGTCTTTTCATTTTTCAAATTCGTTTCCATATACGTTTACTCCTTAAGTATATATTTGTTTTAAGTAATAATATAAAAAAACCTTGTAAAAAACTTTAAATATTTAATAAAATCTGTTTACTAATAAAACTTAATGCATGTTTCTTTAAATTGTTATAACTAGTAACATTAATAATTTATTTGATCGTAAATAACAATAAGTTTATAAACAATACTTTTAAACGACTGTTTTACTTACGAAATTACTTTATACAGTCATGAACGCACACACACACATATAATTTTAATAAAAAAGAAAACACAATTTTTTTCCTTATTGAAGCAAACAAGTGGTCAAAAGGCTTGTATTTTTTTATACAAGCCTTTGAGAGGCTTGTTTGGTCGCTATCATAGCACACTCATGATTTGTTCATAAAGTTGAAGCACACACGCAGTATTTGTATGGTTTTAAGTGCCTGCAGAACAGTATTTATTACTCCGCACACACACTGATAACAACACTTGAAAAATATCAAGTGGCTTGTACAGCCTTATAAGAAACAGTTTGCAGGGCTCTAACTCGTAAGACCAGCTGTTTTACAATTTTTTCATTGGCAAACCTCGCGGTACTGTCAAATTGTTTTTGTATTCACATGTAAAATATTTTTTGAGTTTTTTTTTCTTGCTCTCTTTCGTTCTCTCATTTTTCCGTTCAAAGCATTCTGACATTGTGGGCAGTAGTTTTACACTAACAAAATACAAGCAATTTTTGTTTTTGTAGATGTGCGAGTACTTTATTATTTTACTATGAGTGTAATTGAGTGTAAAGACCTGTGATGTCAGATTGAGGGAATTTTCCCTTTTTGAGGGAATTTTTAAGACAAATTTTAGCCGAAGGGAAAAAGGGAGGGAATTTTAATTTTTGTCAAAATAAAGGGAATTTTTAATACGTAAAAATTTATCTCAAAAAACGGCAAAAAGATAATCAAATAATCAAAAAATGCAATATTATAACACACACTCATTTCAAAATAGAAATCTTAATTTGGCGAATGGATATTTTCAGTGTTCTCGTTCTTTGTTTAAAACAGTTTTTGTATATTTTTTATTGAATTACAAACAAAAACTACATTTATGTAATTTTCAATGCATTTTTTAATACAAATTTGTAGTTTTTGTTAAAAAATTGCCATTTTAAGGAGGAGGGAAAAACGGAGGGAAATTTTTTTCTAAAATAAGGGAAAAAAGGGAATTTTCCAGCTAAACGGAGGGATTTTTCTTAAATTTTATCTGGCATCACTGGTAAAGACTCAACTACATAGAAAACATTCGCTTCAACTGCTACGCAACGCATAAAGCCCAAATTACAATTGCGCGTAGTCAGAAGCAGTGTGTGCTGACATAATCAGCTGATAATTTAGAAAGCACTGTCTATTATGGTGTTGATTACATTTGGTCAGCAGCAGTTTGCAGTGCTGTTTCATTTAGCCCTGTTTCTAAATTCACTGCGCTGCATTCAGATTGAGAGCGAGACAAAGAGAGTGAGCAAATAAATGAGAGGCTAAAATACACTAGATGGTGGTTGTAAATTGTGGCTGCCTACGCTGAATTGTAATTATAACGGCAGCAAAATGTTTTACTGACAGTGAACAGCTGATAATTTTTGCTGATACTGTTGCTGACTACGCGCTATTGTAATTTGGGCTTAAGTGATATTAACCCAGTCGCTGCATTATTTTGTTATTAAAATTTTATCTATATATATAAAAGAGTAACGTAACTGACTGACTAACTGATTCATCATCCCACAGCCCAAACGGCTGAAGCTAGAGAGACGAAATTTGGAACGTAGGTAGGTCTATCTCTATATAGATCCACTAAGACGGGATTTTTGGAAATTCTAATGTTTAGGGGGTAAAAAAGGGTAAAAACGGGTAAAATCGGTAACCTTATAACTCGCAAACTAATAATGATACAAAAAAAGTTGAATAGTTATCGTTTATTTAAAAAATAATTGGACAGATGTCTGGTACTTTTCGGCCGTTTTAGGGAGAAAACGGGTAAAAACTGTATTTTGGTACTTTTTTGGCACCATATGTATCTTTGAAACCAATCAACATACAGATAAAATTTATTTGTCGTATTCATAACTTATCAAAAAATGAGAAATACGAATTTGGTACTTTTTAGAAATTCGAACGTTTAAGGGGTAAAAATCGTACATATTTTTGGTACTTTTTTCATAATTTTTTTTTTTTATATTTATTGAAATATTCATATGAATATTTTAATATGGGATACCACTACAATTTAAAAATTTATTGGAATACAATTGTTGATACTTCGATGGGTGAAAAAAAAAGTACCAAAAAAGGGGTAAAGGCGAGAAATTAAATTTTATTCAAACTTAGTAACGAATTTTCAATTACATTAAACATAGAAACATGAAATTAAGAAAATGTAGATAGGAATTCACAAGAGTGGAATTTGTGGTACTTAAAGATACATGGTCCTGTGGGTAAGAATTCAAGAGGATGGACTTTGTGGTACTTTTTTCTTCTATTGGTACTTTTTTACATTTTCTGTAATATTTAACCTAGAAACATGAAATTAAATACGCATGGTCCGATGTTGGAAAAAATTCACAAGGGGGGACTTTGTGGTACTTTTTCGTTCTTCTAATGGTACTATTTGAATTTTCTATAATTATGAACCTAGAAACATGAAATTAGGGATATTTGGTCCTTAGTTAATGAGAATCCATAGGAGGGGACGTTGTGGTACTTTTTTGTTATTTTAATGGTACTTTTTGAATTTTCTATAATATTTAACCTAGAAATATGAAATTAAGGACATGAAGTGTTAAGTGAATGAGAATCCATAAAAAAGAACTTTGTGGTACTTTTTCGTTCTTCTAATGATACTTTTTGAATTTTCTATAATTATGAACCTAGAAACATGAAATTAGGGATATGTGGTCCTTAGTTAATTAGAATCCATAAGAGGGGACGTTGTGGTACTTTTTTGTTCTTCTAATGGTACTTTTTTAATTTTCGGTAATATTTAACCTAGAAACATGAAATAAGGATATGTGGTCCTAAATGAATGGGAATCCATATGAAGGAACTTTGTGGTACTTTTTTTGTTGTTCCTATGATACTTTTTGAATATTCTATAATTATGAACCTGGAAACATGAAATTAAGGACATGTGGTGCTCAGTGAATAAGTATCCATAAGAGCGGACTTTGTGGTACTTTTTTGTTCTTCTAATGGTACTTTTTGAATTTTCTATAATTATGAATCTAGAAACATGAAATTAAAGATATGTGGTCCTAAATGAATGCTAATCCATAAGAAGGGACTTTGTGGAATCTTTTATCGTTCTTCTAATAGTACTTCTTGAATGTTCTGCAATTTTCATCTGATATTTATTTTTCATTATTCTAAGATTAGAAACCTGAAATTAAAGGGATATTGTTATTTATGGATAACATAACACCATTATTAAAAATGTTCCCAAAGGAGTTAAGAATCTTAGTTTAAAATTATTATACAGTATGGTTTTTATAAAAAAGTTCAACTAACGAAGTAGCGGGTTTGCAGCTCGTAAAATATAAAGATGTAAAAATTAAATTATACTCTCAGTTGAAATAATGAATTTCAAATAAAAATTTCCGACTCAACGAAAATATATTAAAATAAGAATAAAACAACCGACAAAATGTATTTAGGGTAGACTGGGGAGCATTCGTCACTTTTTTGTTTAAAATGCTGTAAATGCTCAAAACGGTTAGTCATATCAATAAACATTATTTAGCAATAAAAACCTTGATATGTTGGCTTATATTTAAGACCGACTATCTCCATGTTAAGTTAATTTCTTTTTATGAATTTGTAAAGTGACCGAAACTTATTATAGACTTATTATAAAGCCCAAATTACAATAGTGCGTAGTCAGCAACAGTATCAGCAAAAATTATCAGCTGATCACTGTCAGCACAACATGTTGCTGCCGTTATAATTACAAGTCAGCGTAGGCAGCCACAATTTACAACCACCATCTAGCTTTGTTCTACTTGTGTATTTTAGCCTCTCATTTATTTGCTCACTCTCTTTGTCTCGCTCTCAATCTGAATGCAGCGCAGTGAATTTAGAAACAGGGCTAAATGAAACAGCACTGAAAACTGCTGCTGACTAAATGTAATCAACACCATAACAAACAGTGCATTCTAAATAATCAGCTGATTATGGCAGCACACACTGCTGCTGACTACGCGCTATTGTAATTTGGGCTTAATTTATGTTGCATTTGGCCCCACTGTGCATTGTTGTTTTTTACTTACACACTTAAAGAAAAACCTTGTTGAAAAACGATATTTTTTTAAATCTATTTAAATTTAACTAGATTTTGGTAAAATCTTATTTGAAACTGGATATTGATTTGTATGGAAAATCTCATTAAAATCGGATAAAATTATGTTGATTTTGCTTGAATCTCATTTGAACTAGATTTATAACAGTTTAAAATCAGCCTTTTGGTTCATTAATATTTGCTTTTAATCCTATGACGTTAGCGCCCTCTAGTAGCCACAAACATATATTTTTTTTTTTTCAAAAAAAAAAAAATCTTTTTAAATTGTATGATTTATATTGTTACCTTTCTAAAAACGAATACTTCAACACAATTTGAAAAATGTTTTTAAATTGATTATTGTCTATGGAACAAAGCACCATGGACAGCCGGCTGAACAGCCAGCCAAACGGACGGACGGACATCGTTAAATCGACTGAGAAAGTGATACTTTAAGGTGGGGATCCGATGAGTTTTTCTGTGCATTACAAACATGAGCGCAAACGCATAATACCCAAACCACCTATGATGGTGTAGGATATAAAAACATTTTGAAATCATTGTGTTACTCGCAATTAAAACTTTCAAAATTTTAATTTTTCGTTTAATAATTTTATTAGTTTTTGTTTTTTTTTGTTTATTTTATTTGCTTGTATGTATTGTGCTTTCGATAAATTAATTCCTTAAAAACTAAATAAAATAAATTCTTAACTAAAAGATAAATTAAATTAAACACAACAAACATAACTTTAACACCAATTAACAATCTTTCTCTTGATCATTATTATCTACTTCATTAACGGTCTCAAAGCCCATAGTTTGTTTCGATTTATTAGCAAACCATCTTAAAAAGACGGCACGATTACTGGTGGGTGCAACTGTTTAGAGGAATAGAGAAATAGGGATTAAATAAACATTTATTTTAAAATTAAATATCAAAAACACTTACAATTATGTTTGTGATCTTTATCGCAAGTCGAGGGGCATATGGAGAAATTAATATCAATGGGTCTTTCGGCTATAATCTCTAAACGTGGTATATGACCATTGTCGGCTTCCAAACATGGCGGGGCTGCAACTGTTTCATTTTTAGAGTTATTAACATTATTAGTACTATTATTATTATTTATCACTGGTTTGCTTTTTAATATATAATATAAACTTTTGCTGGGAGGGGAGGAGTCTGCTAGTGAGGGTGCTAAATGTTCTTGATCTTTTTCTCTAACATGTAGGACTATAGAATCTATTTGTTTTTTACAAGATTCTGGAGTAAATAAAGTTGTAGTGCTGTTGATATCTGAGTTTATGGGTGTAGTGTTTGTTATATATTTGGGTGTGGTAGTAGGCGTTTGTGTGGTCGTAATAGTGGTGGAGTGGGTGTGTGGAAATTGTTGCTTTACTGTAGAAGTTTCAATTGTTGTTTGTCTAGTTTCGGCAGAAGTAATTACATTGTTGCTTACTTCATCGTTTTGCAGAATAACTTCGGAATCCAAAACACCCAATAAATCTTCATAAGAATCCAAATCCTTGGAGTTATTATCTTCATTTGATGAGCGAATTGCTAATGTTTCTGTGGTTGTTTCCGAAGGGTTTTCAGTTGTGGTGGCTTGTGTTTTTTCATCGGCCAAAGTTTCTCTTCTTTTTAAGACTGTGGAATGATCTGTCACGAATGTTTGTTTGTGTTCTTCATTAGCTGCTGGTGTGCTAGTTTCATTGTCGGCTGTAATTGTTGTATAATCATCATCAAAATCGGTGGTATCCTTGTCAAATTGGTCTGTAATATAATTGAAATCAGTAGTTTGTTCGTGTAATTTATCTACTACGGTTGATTTGCTATGAACTGGTATGAATTCTTCATCTTGAAAATCGGCTGCTCTTAAAGTAACCAATTTCTCATTTAGAGATTTCGATTCTTGACTGTTTTCTTTTATTTTGGCTGGCAAAAGATCATCATCTTCTAATGTATTTATATCTAAATTATCTTCGGGAATTTGTGTTATGGATTCAAAGTCATTTATTGTTATTTCAGAATCCAATAAATCAAATTCATCGTCCATTGTTAAATTCCAAGGATTGTTGGTAGTTTCAGCTGCTGGTGGACTTAAAGTTGTGCTTGTGGTTTGAGGTATTTCTGTGGTTGTGGTCTGTGCTAAAGTTTTGGGGGATTCCTCAAAATTTGACAAAGAGGTTTTAGTTTCTAATTCATTTTCTGTTTCATCTTTTGGTTGTTTCGTTGTCGTAGTTATTTCCGGTTCTAAAATATCTAAAGAATTTTCTTCGTCTTCAGCTGATGAAGTTTCTACTTCAGTTGTATGCTCAGAAGATTGTGTAATATCTAATAAATTGCCCGATTCCTCATCATCCTTCTTCTCTTCAGAAATCTTGTCTTCAGCTGATGAAGTTTCTACTTCAGTTGTATGTTCAGAAGATTGTGTAGTATCTAATAAATTTCCAGATTCCTCATCATCCTTTTTCTCTTCTGAAATCTTGTCTTCAGATGATGAAGTTTCTACTCCTGTTGTGTGTTCTACTCCGAGAAATTGAGTTGTATCTAATAAGTTGCCTGAATCCTCATCTTCCTTTAGCTTACTATCAACATCTAGCGGCCTTTGTGTAGTTTCTTTTGAAACTGGTGTAGTTTTCTCTGATGATTGAGTTGTTTCCGCTGTTTCTAAATTAGTTTCAGAGTCCAATAGATTTGATTCAACATCGTCTCCTAAATTATCCTTTTTCGTATCCAAAGTAAATTCTTCCAAATTATCTGCATTTGATGTCACTTTTGTTGTGGGTAATTGTGTTGTAATCGTGGGGGTTTGTGTATTAATTGTTGTTAAGTTTTGTTCGTGTAATGTACTTCTAGATCCTCGTGTAAATTCCGTATCAAGTGTAGTTTTCGTTGGCTGAACAGAGTCTAAACTAGTGGTTGTTAATTTGGGTAAACATGTATGACTTTGTGTTTGAGTTGTAACGTTTTTGGAGTGTATATCTGAAATATCTGACAAAAGGGGAGTTTAAAATAATAATGATTTTGATTCAAATAATTGTTAAAATAAGGATTGTAAGGGTTCCAAAGTAGTTCCTAGATATCAAATCATGATGATGAACCTGCAAGAAATTTAGACCTACCTGTTGGTAAGGGTTTATCATTACCCTTATCGTTTTCTATAATATTTTCACAGGGTTCGGGTTGAGGAGAGCTCGATGGAATATTTGTGGTTACTAAAACTGTAGTTGATGTGGTAGTTGTCTCCTCTGTTGTAGGTTCTTCAGTTATAGGTTTATCGGTTTCATTTTCGGGTTCTTCTTGTAAAACTTCTGGTTCATCGGTTGTTTCCTCACTACTATCGTTTGTTGTGGCCGCAGCTTCTACTTCATTTTCTGTTGTAAAATCTTCTTTTAAATTTTCTTCTTTCTCCGTAGTTGTGGTATTCTCTTCATCATTGTTTGGTGTGGTAGATTCTTCGGAATCTGTTTCAGTGTTACCCGAGCCCTCAACACTAGTTGTCTCTTCTGAACTTACAGTTGTGGTACTGGCTTCTGGTATTTCCTCACTTTGAAGTTTTGCTTCACCCATATCAACATAATCAGATAAAATAACAGCTCCACTATCATTTCCTTCATCAAATTCATTACTTAAAGTGGTTTCTTCAGTTTCTGCAGCCAAAGTTGTGGAAACTTGATCGTCATCACTTTTAGCTTCACTAATATCACAATTGTTATCCATTTCTAAAGTAAGAAAAATATATATAATTAAAATTTTTAAAACAATTAAATCCTTCAAAAACCCATTACCCTCTTGTGAATGTTCCACTGGATATAAATTCTCCTCCAATGAATCGAAATCAAATTGTGCTGGATATACAGCTGGTTGATAAGGTATGCTATTCGCTTTAGGATAAACCAATTCAGCCACTTGTATGCAATCACAAGGCACTTGTGTTGAAGGCAAACATTCTTCCTTTTGCAAATCATAGAATTGACCCGTGGGACATCTACATTCATCAAAAAAATCAAAACTGAAAACTTATTTATTTCTTCTAAAATTATCTTTAACCCACCTTAATCTTGTTTGCAAATAAACTGAATTCTTTTTTAATTCACACTTATAGTAAAGCGAACAATCGGAAGGCGATCGGAAAGTTCCATTTTCATAACAGGGTGGAAATTTATTGGCACAATATTCGGGCATATACGAACTATGTGGTGATATTTGTGTGGGTGTACATTTATTGCCACTTATACATTTCTTGGAGACCGGTGAAAAGACCATATATGCAGGACAGGAATAGATTTTGGGCTGTAAATCCTCCTCACATTTGTAGTAGAGATGACAATCGGAGAACAGGGGAAAACGTCCTACAGAGGTACAAGTGGGTAAATATTCTGGTGGTGGATGTTGAATACATTGTCCACTGGTGTTATTGAAGACCTGGGTAAAGAAAAGAATGGTATTTATTTAGAGAGTTTTTTATTTTAAATTTTTTCGTCTGTTCAAGGTATAGAGCGAGTGATTTGTGATATGCTTAAATAGAATGAACGTTATAAAATGTTATTTCAAAAATGTCTAGTTGGGAATCTTAAGAAATTAATATAGAATATATTGACAATTAATTAAATTTAAATGTTCTTAACTTAGAATTACCCTTTATATTATGAACCAAAGAATAATTCATGAACAAACATGAGAAAGTAATATAGAAAACAACTAGAAGTCCAACTTGCTCTCAGAAAACCTAACTCAGCTGTCAAAAAATCTAACTCTTTGTATGTCTTAGAAGAATTTTCTACAGAACCATAATACAATAAAACAAGGTAGAATCACTAGAGAGTCGTCAAATTTAATTCTTGATAAGTCAAAAAACTGAAAAATTAAAAACAAAAAATAAAAATCATGAATGAAAAATATAAAATGATATGTTTCCATTTACTATTTGAAATACTTCCTGAAATGCAGAGCTCCATTCTGGGAATGTTTTATGTACCTTTATTATATTAATTTGTTCATTTACAAAGAATATGTTGACGAATATTTTCTTGTTTTTAATAAAATTAATTTGAAAAAATGTTGTTTACAAAAAAAATTTGTTTAATATAATTTTTTTTCTTTTGTTTTTGTAGTTTTGTTTTAAATTTTTTTATATTTGGGAACGAACTTTTTAATGATTCTACCTTTAGTAGTTGTATCATGTACAGAACTAATTTATACGTGTGAAGAGAATAATTTTTATTAGCTGATCGAATGAAAAGAATTGGACTTCTAGTACTACGTACTCAGTTTATATATAATGTATAAAATATTTATGAATATAATATCAACCCAATATAGGTGTCAAATGAAAGCTAAGAATTCCTGGAATATAATAATATTTTTTATTTAAATGTTGCAACAAAAAAACTTAAGAAAATATCCTTTTGAAAATGTTTCTTTTTACTATTTATTTTCAAGTATATATTAGTCTGCAAAAATCATTCTCACGTGTGAAAAAAAAAATCGTTATTGGATAAAACTAGAGACCATTGATGACAAAACTGTGTAATCTGTTTTGCTCCTGGATGTCAAATTTCCTCTCGAAAGGATTTCAAAATATTTACAACAAATATAATAAACCAGTATGGGTGTCAAATGAAAGCTACGAATCTCAGCGATATAATAATTTTTATTTAAATACTTCGGTGCAAAATTTTAAGCAAATATCCTTTTGAACATTTAATCCTGTATTATTATATTTATTACTTAATCACTCATTTTAAAAAAGAATTTTTTCTTAATATTTTGTTCTACAACATTTAAATATAGTTTTGGTAAATATTTTATATATATTTTTTTTTAAATTGCGTATTTTTCGAAACTTTAAAGTCCTTTTGAGAAAAAATTTGACGTCCTGGAAAAACACTGAGTACGCAGTTTTATTATGTATGACCTTTAGTTTAATACATCTATAGGTTTTTTCATGTGTGAAAATTTTTTTTGGGATATTGTCACACAGTGTTTTGTTTTCGAATTTATATGGGTCCTTGAACTATTTGTACAAAATTTCATTGATGTTTCGTCTCATATGGGAGGTGGGCACTAAAGTGGGCTAATCACGCTCATTTTTGGCTTCCGTGTTTATATTGATCTTTGAACTATCCGTACAAAATTTCGTAGTCTTACATGCTTTTGTTTAATATGTAGATATCTGAACTATCAGTATGAATCGATAATCTTTTTTTTGTTTATGAACCGATTTTGCCCATAAATTTCAACCCCCAAAGTGGTAGCCTCCAAGCCCTTTACTGCTTTTAACAGACCGACGGACTGACATAGCTAGATCGATTTAGAATCTTACTAGAACCTAGAAAATATATGTATACTTTTTGAAGGTGGTGAAAAATGGGGTTATGTAGAAAATTTACGTTTTTCGCGTATTTTTATTTTTATACCTTACACCACCATAGATGGTTGGGGTACTAAGCGTTTGAACTGATAATGGTCTAAGACCCATCATAATTTGTTACAATAAGCTTCAAATCACGGAAACCAGTAATCGAATTAGAATATTTAATGGTATCTGTCCATCTGATCCGTGTGTACGTCCTGTAAACCTTGTAGAATAACTACAGGTTTCAATTTTTAAAATAATTTTATGAAATTTGGAACACCAGTTCCTATAGTCCAAGGATGAAATTGATTATGATCGGTTCATTATTTCATTTAGACCCCATACCAATGACCTCTCGGAATAGTAGTATAACGATTATAAATCCCTTAAATGAAGCAATAATTTAATTAAATTCAAATGAAAGTTAAATGTTAAATTTATAATGCCCAGTTCCGGCCTATATTCACCCTAAATAAATATTCATTATAATGCATACATATGTTTCATAGAAATATACACTAAGCTTAATACAAGTATCGATCCCTCCCGGTATTTTGATGCACATACACAATGGTGTAGTTTAACATATAGTCGGACTTGTTTTGTATTTGTTAGGTTTGGTTCCACCTCAAACGCTTTTTCGGGTTGTCAAGGTCGCGAGATTACGAGAGTCCAATGACCTGATATACCAGTGTGAGCGTTTGAAGCCTATCAACATTTTCTTTGTCTTTTTGTCATGTATCTCGCTTGGCAGGATCATGGCCCGTCAGCTTGAATCGTTTATCCAAAGGAATCCTTTTTTTTTTTTTTTAAGTTGTTCCCAAAATCCTTTCTAAAGGGTATTTGGGACATTAGAAATAATAGCCCTCTAAATTGTTTTTTTCTCATTCCTTATAATTTTTAAAATTATCACTCACCTGCAGATTCTGACATTTTCCAAATATCACACAATCCGGTTTACAAACATAATAATATTGATTTTGATCAGGATGAGCTTTTAAACCCACATAATGATTCGAACAGCGTTTATGCTAAAAAGTTGCGTATTAAAAAAAAAAATAAAAAACAAATAAAATAAAATAAAATTATTTCAATAATTTGTATTATAAATAACAAGGTGCTACAGGTGAATAAATTGTAAAACCATTTTTAATATTTTCATCAGAAAATCGAAAATTATAAAAAAAGATTTTTCGGAATTCGCGGTTTACAAATTTTAATCACGAACACATATAATCCAGTTTATGTTTTTTTTTTTTTTTTAAACGGTATTAAAAAGAAATGATGTTACAATTTTTTAAAAAGTATATAAACATTTTGGGGATATAGATATATAATTCTAAAAATAATATAGTAATCTACCAAACAAACTATAGAAACGTGTAATCCTTTGAACTACTCACATAATCCACTAATACTGGTACACCACCACCGGGAAATGGTCTTAAAATACCGCGACGTTGATCGAAATATGTACCAGGCGGTGAGTACAAAGGAGAGTGATAAGGTTGTTGATAGGGTTGATTATAGGGCGGTTGATAAGGTGGTGGACCCGAATAGGTATAACCATAATCGGAATATGGTAGATAATAAGGTTGTTGTAATCCCTGATAATTGGGTTGAACAAGATGGCGTGCTGAGGCATATTGCCAGCAAAGTGAAATGGTTATTAATATAAAACACAAGGGGTTAAACATATTTGCAATATATTGTTATAACTTCTTAAATTTGTTTATATTGCTGTTTATTTTTTTTAAACTTAGTTTTTTATTAGTTATTTCTTTTTAATAAATTATTATAATTTTCTTAATTAAACACATTTATATTTTTTTTTATTAAAATGTTTATTAAAATGTTTTTTTTTATAGTTTCACTTTGTTCATTTTGTTTAAATAGTATTATTTTTTTAATTTGCCAGGATTTTTTTTAATAATTTTTATTTATTCGAAATCGTTATATTTTGTTTTTTAGTTATTTATAAACTTCCGTTTAGATTTTTATTTAAATTCTTTTTCGTTAATTTCGTTGTGTTTACCTACGAAGCTTTATTGCACGTTTGCTTAATTTCCGCTTTGTAACGGTTGTTTAAATGCATTTTGTTACTCAAACCAGAGTACAAAAGATTCGCACATTAATTTTCTACTCAATTTTACTCAAATTTCAATTTTCATTTTGTTTCTTGCATAACTCAATATGATATTTTGACAAAAAATAAAAAAAATAAAACAAATAAGTTTTAACTCAAATTTAAGTATTAAAATATTATGCAAAATATTTAAATTTCAAACTTTGTCTAAAACACATAACAAAGATTCTAATATGAAAAATTTTGAAAAATGAGAGTTTTAATTTACATACAAACTTATAAAACACCCTCAAGTTTTTAATGATTGTTGACATTTCATTATTGTTGTCTCCTAATAAAAGTCAAGTTCATGATGATATAATTTATTTTATAGTTCACCTCATTTTTTTGTGTTTTAAGCTTATTAAGCATTTTATATTTTCATTAATAAATAATTATGTTCTTATGTATTTAATAAAATATATATAAAAAATTGATTACTCAGTTCTTGGAAATTTCATACATGTTTAAGTGATTGAATACAAATTGACATGTTTCAAAAAAAAAAAAAAAAAAAATATGAAAATTTATATTACGAAATCATAACTATATTTAGAGGAGGATTCCTGAAAATATTATTGATGACTAATTATTATGAGGTCATCCCAAAATGAATTTCAAATAAATATCAATAAATTTTATATATTTTTTAATATAAGCAGTTTTTTTGTGTAAATTTTGAATTCATTTATAAAGTTTCGCATCACTTTTTGTCTATAATTTTTACACAATTTAAGTCTAACTATGGCATAGCATTAAATTTTGAGTAATTAAACTTTTATTAATTCAATTAATCCAACATTTTCTTATAGTGAACTGTAAGTTTAACTTCAACTTTGTCACATACATTTGGATTAAAATGACACTAAATAAGTAAGTATGGGGGAGTTAAAGATTATTTAATCATTATTGATAATTGTGCTTATTACTGATACTTACTTAGATTTGTTAAGATTTATATTGACAAATTACAAATGTGTACTGTGATTTGATTTTCTTATCATTTACCAATCATCTTTAAAACAATAACAATAACATGATAACAAGACTAATTTTGTAAACAATTTGAATTAACTTTGGTTCTAGTGATAAACCGTTATAAAAAATTAAGGGTTTTTTTTTCTACATTTCTTGCTATTGTTTGCTATAAACTTAAATTAGTATAACGGTTCCCTGTAGAAGAGTATTCCAGAAGTTAAAATTCGTCGCCAAAACTATTTCAAAACTATTAATATGTTCAGAGGACACGAAGAATGCACTTTTTGTAGATCTCGAAAATCGTTCAAATCTGTTTAGATATAACGAGTCATGGTTGTTTTTAATATTTTTAATTACCGAGATGTCCAATTTTGGGACACTGTGTACCCGCCACCTTATGTCTATATGGTTTAAAGTTTAAACTCAAACTCGCCGACATCGTTTGGAAACTGCAGATCTATATCCACCCAAAAATTTTTGTATTATACCTTAAGTGTGACAGGCGGACAGTAGCCTCTTTTTAAGCTGAATGTAATGGTTACTTGGTTACTTTTTAATTTATTTACTCGTGTTCACAAAGAAATAAGCTAATAGGTCTATAGGAAGATGGTACAATTAAATGTTTTACTGGCTTTGTTATCATTTTAATCTGAGAAGTTTTCCAAATTTTTGGAAATACTCCTAATTTAAAGATTGCATTAAATATTATGGATAGCTCAAATTTTGCCACGTTGGGTAGGTATTTAATCATTAATGGTGTTATTAAATCATATCCAGATGATTTTTTTACATTTATATTCTTGATGATTGTATTAATGTCCTCTGGACTAACAACAATTATGTCATCATAGTTAAAAGTAGTGCCAGGTGTCTCTCCCAATACGAAATCATTTGTTTGGGGATTTTCTTGAAAGACGGAGCTTAAATAACATGCAAATAAATTAGCTTTATCTTCTGCACTACGGGCCCAGGTACCGTCAGCATTCCTTAAAGGATTTTTTTCCTCTACCGGCGGCTTAATATTTTTCGCTGCTCTCCATAGCGAAAAATTTTTGAGCTTTTTATTTGTCAAACTTTCAATATAATTTTTATTTTGACGAGCACGTCCATGTAAACCTTGTAATCAAACCGCAGGTCGCAATTTTGAACATTTGTTAGTTAAATTTGGCACACAAGGAGGAAGCCTGTTGAACTTGTTTATGATCGGTCCATTATTTTACCTAGCCCCCATACAAATGTCCTCCCGGAAAAGGGTTTAACGATCATAAATCCTTTAAGTATTTTTTTAAGTATATTTTCATGAAATTTGGCAGATATAAGTTCCATATAAGTTTAAATTTGTGTGCAAATTGAAGATCAAAACAAATGAAATAAGAGACAATAACTTCCAATGAAATAAGTTCCAAAATAAATAAAATAACTCCCAATGAAATAAGTCCCCACACAAATGAAATAATTCCCTACTTAAAATTATTAAATACAATGCTTAATAAGTTTTAGTTTCGGAGTTACGTGAGCTGGTTTTTTAAATACCAGAAATCCATTTTGATAAATAAAGATTTTCTGCATAGCGAGCCTTAGGACGCACAGTGTCCCGTTTCAAAAATAAAATGGAAATAATTTCAGACAGTGTTAGTAGAGATGTAGAAAATTTTGTCTTCTTTTCAAACATATATAAAAAATTTTATAATACGAAAATTTTTTGAAGACTTTTTGCAAAAAACACCGAGAAAAGAAAGAATTTTGATTTTGTACATATTATTCATTTTTAATTTTGCAATAAAATTTCTGTTAGTGAATATTTTTAAACAAAATTTTACACCTTAGTAGATTTTTTGATGCTTAATTTGGTCCTTTAGTCAGTTTTCTTGGTTTTATCAATAAAAATCCCGCAAATCTCAAAAAACTTTCAAAAATTTCCAAAAATAGGATTTTTTAAATTTTTTGCTATATCTTTCCAACCGATTGGAGAGCAAAAATTTCTATTACCAAAAAATTAAAAACACATCAAACTTTGTAAAAAATATAATTATTTTTTAATTCCTGCTTTGGGATTTGAGAAATTAAGGCAGAAATCGGAAAATTATAAAAAATGGGTAATTTTTGAAAGACCCTAGTCCACGCAGTATTAAAGTTTTCAATATTTTTTTCCTTTACACAATTCTTTATAAAGTAATCTTTCAGAAAAGTATAAATACTATATATGTTACTTAAGTAATTTTTTTTATAACTCAAAAAGAACGTAACTACCTTTTACGCAAAAAAAAGGCGAAAAATTTCAAAATTCAAATTCAAATGCATATAACTTTTGACTCCGTAAAGATTTTGTCAACAATTTTTTTCTACAATATTTTGTTATTTGTTGTTAATAAAACAAAACATATAAAACTTTACCAAGATAGGTCCAAAACTAAAAATGTTAATCTTTGAAACCAAATATCTCTTAAACTAAAAGAGATAAACTACACATACGACGATGTTTTTTGTAGATCTCGACTAGCAGAATCCACTCATTAATCAGCTGAGATATAACGAATCTGGATCGTTTTAAATGTTTTGAACACCCGACGTGTCCAACTTTAGGACCCTCTGGACCCGCCCCCGTTATGCTTACAACGTCCAAACTCGAAACTTAAACTCGCCTACACTAACACTGTCTGAAATTTCATGGATATCGGACTAGCCGTTTGGAAATTCCAGATTTATTTCCATTTTATTTTTGAAACGGGACACTGTGGGACGGTGGAAAGAACTTTCTCCTCTGTGGTGTTTAAAACACCGGCTTCGCTAAGTTAAGTTTTCTTGCATAGACGGACTTTGGCCTGGCGAAAGGATTTCCTTCTCTGTAGTATTTCAAGGCTTCGTTAAGTTTCCTGCATAAGTAATCCGTCTATGCAGGAAATCTTTACTTTGCTTTACTTTGGTGTTGTTTCATAATAAAAAAATACTCAATTTGTATGAACAAAAATATGAGAATTGTATCTTTTTAGCAAGGACCCAAAATAATTATTATCATAATTTTCGAAATCCAAAAAATTGGCACTTTTTAAGAGTTATTACAAAAAATTGATTTTTAATAATTATTGAATAATATATAAATATAAGTTACTCATAACCAGGGAAACCACAATATGCAATTGCATGTTTTTTCTTGGACGTCGAATGAAGCCATCGATTAAATATTTATCCGTTTCAGAACAAATAAATCATTTTGGCATCGATTTGTTAGTGCATATTTTTGCATATTTTACTCTTAACGGCATATTATTGCATTTGGAGATTTTTAGTGCATATTTATAGCATATTTTTTTTATTTTTAGGTCATATTTAACCCTTTTAGAGCATATTTTGATATTTAAAGGATAATTTTTTAAACCTCGTGAAATATTTTTAAAATTTGATTTATATATAATTATAATTAACTTTAATGGATACCATTTTATCGTTGAGAAGCTTGTCTTATAGAAACAAGATTGAAGTTTATGTTGTAAAAATATTTTTTTTTTATTAAAGCATATCGAGCCCTTACCGCGAAAATGTCGTAAGTGCAGAAAACAAAACTACACATTATTGTTTACACATTGTTATATGTATGAAAAATGTCACTTACGATAAAATCACTTTCGCTATGAATCTGAAATGACACTTGATACGTCGATAAAATTATGACGAATGATTCTAAATTATAGATTTTCATCAAAACACGAAATTCGAAAATGTTGTCGGTTACGATATTTTGGCGGTCAGTAATCGATATTATAATTTTGAAAATTTCTGAACTGATAATAGTGTCTAGAACTAGATGGGTAAAAAAATAGAATAACGTTTTTATGAGATACAGTAAAAAATGGGAAATAAAAATTTCGACGCGGTTGATAAATTTTAGTTTTGCCTTATTTTATAACGTTGAAGTATTAATAAAACCCTATGTTTTAATGAAAACCATAATTTTGTTAAAAAATTATACAAAATCTTTATTTTTTTAAGTGCATATTTTCGCGTTTTTTAGGGCATATTTTTCGTTTTTTACTGCATATTTAATGCTCATAAAACCCATTTTTTTAGAGCATATTGTGGTTTCCCTGCTCATAACTATTATTTTTATACCCACCATCAAAAAGATGGGGGGTATATTGATTTTGTCATTCCGTGTGTAACATGTCGAAGGAATCATCTAAGACCCCACAAAGTATATATTTTCTGGGTCCTGGTTTGATTCTGAGTCGATCTAGCTATGTCCGTACGTCTGTTGAAAGCAGGATAGGGCTCGAACAGGACAACGTAGGCGGACGAAATCTTGTCTTATATAAGGTTTGTTTGGGATTGAAAATGGGCAAAATTGGTTAACAAAAAAAAAAGTTATGGGCTAAAAACTAGAAACACAGGGTGTACGTTTTTTACTTTCCTGCTGATATTTCTTCAACAAAAGGATGTACGACAGAGAAATTTTGTACGTATAGTTCGGGGATCGATATAAACTAGGAAACCAAAAATGGGCGTGGTCCGCCCACTTTACCGACCCTCCCATATAACGTAGAATTTGAAAAAGTGATGGTGGGTATATATATATATTTCTGATATTTCTTCAACAAAAGCATGTACGACAGCGAAATTTTGTACGTATAGTTCGGGGATCGATATAAACTAGAAAACCAAAAATGGGTGTGGTCCGCCCACTTTACCGCCCACCTCCCATATAAGGTGAAAATCAACGAAATTGTGTTCAAATAGTTCAAGGACCAATGTAAACTCGGAAACAAAAAATGGGCGTGGTCCGCCCACTTTACTGCCCCATCTACCGCCCCCTCCCTTATAACGTAAAATTTGAAAAAGTTGATGGTGGGTATATAGTAGGGTGATAGATTATTCGACTTTTTTGAGAAACCGGTTTTCGAATAGTTCGAATAGTTGCTATTTAAAAAAAAACGGTTGCACTTTTTGAAATTCATAAAAAACCGGTTAACCGGTTTTTTTTCAGAAGTTAATATTTATATCAAAAGACTACATTTCTTTGAAAAAAAAAAAAAACAATAAATCTTATAATCAAGTTAAAATTTATTAAATACAAGCGTAAAAGCCTGACAATGTCAGGAAAAATAATATATAATAATAATAATGAAAATATGCACAAACAAATCCGAAAATCCGAAAGAAAAAAATATGAACAACATTTAGACACCTTCCTCTCCCTAATCGAAGTCAATTATTTGAAGCCGTTAGAATTTATTGGGATAATATTGATTAAAGTTTTAAATTCGTAAACCTTTCAAAATAAAAAAAATCGTCGTAAATGCGCTCCCTGGCCGAAATACAGAATCAGTTTTTAATAGGATTTGGAGAGCAAACAATAAGTATAGCAACTCAAAAGTTCTTAATACCAAAACAGACTTTTCGGTCCCTGATAGAAACATCTGGCTCCGTTAGGATTTGTAGGACGAATAGGGTTATAAGTAAGCCTATACGTCTTCTGGGAGCTTTAGAAAACTTTGGAAAGAGTCAAAATTTTTAGAAAAAGACACATAAATCCACTTATATCCGCTCCCTGATAAAAATTTTAAAATATGGCTCCATTAAGATTTGTTGGACGAAAAGTTTTATAATTAAGCCAACTTTTTTTTCTACGTCGTTTGGGAGCTTCAGAAAGCTCTGGAAAAAGAAAAAATGCTAAGCAAATTATATATCTAGATGACTAGAAGATAATTATGTTTCAAAATTGTTGAAAAAAGTTATCTAAATTTTAGTTAGCATAAACAGAATCCATGGCTTAATATGGAAGCCTGTCTCAATTGAAACGATTCTGCAGGTGAAACTTTTTTAACACAACACCTTTAAAAAATAAAGGAAATATTGGATAAAAAAATTAAATTGGGTCATACAGGATAATTATTTATTTGTTTAATATTACAGAATAAATTCCAATTTAGACTTAAACTATATTTTTAAAACATAAGAAATCAGTCTTTATAAATATTTAAAAAATTATTCCTAAATTTCGACTCAAATATCATTATTTAGTACATGTTTTCTGAAATAAAATGCTATTTTTAAAACCGGTTTTTTGTGTTTAAAAAAACCGGTCTATTCGACATTCGAACAATGAACATTTTGAAAAAACCGACAGCACATTAACTGAAAAAACCGGTTTTAAAATCGGTTGGAAAACCGCGTCGATCACCCTATATATAGATTCGGCAGAGCCGAATATAATTCGCACTTGTTTAACTAATATTTTAAAAATTAATTAAAATAATTATTGATGAACAAAAAAAAATATAAATTTTAAATAATTATTATTCTTCAATATATTTTTAATAACAATTATAACAATAATAATTTTTTATAATAATTAATTGCGAATATCATTGAAATTTCATAATCTCAAGCCTCACATGATATTGGAAACCTAATTGAACATACGTACAGTGGTGGCCACGAATTTAAGACACGACATGTAACGAACTAAGTTGTGATAATTATTACAACCCTGCAATATAAAATTAGATTTTGTTAATTTTTCAGTGTACCCTGTAATGTTAAGATCAATTACCGTTATTTGGTTTTGTTTGTGTATACATTTTGTTGCTGTTTTTATTATATTTTCGTAAAAACGTGCTTTTGAAGCTGGTCACGAATTTAAAACATATAAGAAATATTTGGTTTTTAAGTGATTTTTTGGTGTTTTTTGAAGCTAAAAGGTAAGTAATGAATGTTTTATTCCATTTAATGTTAGAATACATCAAAATATTTAGTTAGAAATGGCCAGAGGTACTTGGAGTTCGGATGCCGAGCGAAAATTGATCCAACAAATGAATACTGATGGAAAAACAGTAATGGAAATTTCCAAGCTACTAAAATGTTCCAGATCCAAGATTTACAATGCACTGGAACACATCAAGCAACATGGCACTACCAAAAATGTCAAACAGCACCCTAGAGCCCGAAAAACTACACCCAGGGAGGATAGCTTAATTTATAAATCAGCTGCTAAAGATCCTTTCAAGAGCTCAAGTAAAATTAAAAATGAGATTTCATCGGATTTTGGTATTAATATATCGTCCAGGACAATAAGAAGACGTCTGAATGAGAAGAACTTACGTGGGTGTATTGCACAACGTAAACCACTTGTGTAAAAAAAAAATATTAAATCCCGACTAGCGTTTTCAAGAGAAAATCTCAATAAGCCGATGACATTTTGGAAAAATATACTTTGGAGCGACGAGTCGAAGTTTTGTCGCTTTGGTTCTGATGGAAAACAGTACGTATGGCGTCCTCCAAACCTGGAGCATCACCCAAAGTACACCCTTAAAACGGTTAAGCATGGTGGTGGAAATGTCATGGTGTGGGCAGCATTTTCCTGGCATGGTGTAGGTCCCATTCAGAAGATTATCAATAAAATGGACCAGCATATTTACAAAAACATACTGACAAGCATCATGATACCATTCGCTGAAGGCAACATGCCTCTAATGTGGAAATTTATGCATGATAATGACCCTAAGCACACTTCACGCCTAGTGAAGAGTTGCTTAGAGGAAAATAATATCACAGTTCTGAAATGGCCAGCTCAATCCCCGGATCTCAATCCAATTGAGAACTTGTGGAATGATGTTGAGGAGCATGTACGAGCAGTAAAGCCAAAAAATTTGACTGATTTATGGGAAGAAATTCAAAAGGCTTGGTATGCCATTCCAAAGGAGCGCTGTATGGCCTTAGTTGAAAGTTTACCCAGGAGATGCGCTGCTGTGATTCAAAATAAAGGATTTCCCACCAAATACTAATATTGTTTTATGAAGCTGAGCTTTACTTTTGTGAATTAACTTTTATTTTGCCTATGTCCTAAATTCATGACCAGGCTTAAACTTGTATTAATCTGTATAATATGTAAATAAAAATTGGAAACTAAATATAGGTAACAAACTATTGTTGATTTTTTTTCATAACATTACTAGGATCTTTAAAAAATAACATGGATCTAAAATTTGTTCGATAAGATGTAAAAATTATCAGAAATATATAAGTGAAATGTCGTGTCTTAAATTCGTGGCCACCACTGTATATTGTTTTTATCAAATTTCAAAGAAAAAATACCCAAATAAAATATGTATGAATTTAAAAATTATATATAATTTTAACTATTATGGATTATATTTTTCAATAACTATTAAAAAATGATTTTTAAATAAAAATTAAAAAATAACTATTATAAATAATATATATTATTTTTCTCAATCATAATTATTATTATTTCGATAAAAATATATTAATTGAAAGCAAATAATTATTAATAAGGAAAAAAATAAAAATTGCATATAATAGTTACAATTTAAGAAATTCGACATACAAATTGTAACTTCCAAAATTTTCGGGAAAAAATGGGTTATTTTACCGAAAATACAAAAATGCAATATTTAAAAACAAGTGCTCTTACCTATGAATTACTTTTTTGGTCGAGGATAGTAAATATAAGTACGTACATCTCTGCTATAAATAAAGTTTAAGATAACTTTTTAGACATTTCTCCCTCTGCTATGCTTTCCTTACAGGATTCAGGTGGACATACAATATAGACAAAAAAATATTGCTGAAGGTTAGTTATTTTTTTGGTAACGACATCAATTTTACTTAAATTAGCGATCACATTTTTCATTAAAGACTCTAAGATGGAAACTGTCACCGGTTCGGGATTTTAGTATCATTATTTATTTTATCTATATCTCCCCAATAATTTTAAAAAGATGAAATTAGGCATAACATTTTTATTAACCGGAATTATAATTTACAAAAAAAAAAAAAAAAAAAAAAAACAAGCTGTTTTGCCCTTTTTAGTTTTTTATGCTTTTTTTAATTTTCTCTTTTGTTAAACTAGTTTCATTTTTATAAAAAAACTTTATTTAAACTTAAAAACGTTCTTAAAGATAAATTTTCTTTAAGATAGCAATAAATATTTTAAATTCATTATACTTAATATATAGTTAATTATTCTTAGTAAATAGATTTTAATTAACGACATTTTTTCAATGAAATAAAGACTGTTCGATAAAAAAAACTTTAACTTAATAAAAGTAAAGAAATATTATCGTTAAAAATATTTTACATTATTATGGTACTGTATAATCTATAACGACAAATTTTTTTTCTTTATATTCATCAATATTAGGAACATTAATAATTTTAAAAGGAATTTTTAATTCTACCTAACAAAAATTAAAAACCGAAATGTTTAGTTTACGGAAATATAAACAAATTTACAAAGTTCATTCATATTGACGGAAATAAATCTACCATTTAAGCTTCCGTAGACAACTGTAACTTACAGTGGTTGATGCTCTAAACGAGACGCGTGGTATTCTTGTGTTTTGTTGAAAAGAAAAAAGTGGAAAATGCACAGTTACTAAGTAAGTAAGTATTCAAAAGTATTTCCGAGACAAAACAATAAATATAATTTTTATTATTATTATTTATTTATACTCAGAATTTGTTTATATGTATATTTAAATTTTATTTACTCTTCAAGGTCATTAAAAAATGCTTTAAAAAATAATATAGAAATAAAATAAAATCTACTTGATTTATTTACTATAGAGTCGTATTTAATGATTTTGTTTTAAAAACTAAAAGAAATAGTTAATTATTGCTGCTCTATTTTGTATTAGAGTTAAATCAGAATCTTAATAATTACACGTACTTAATCTTTAAATAAATTAAATTAGTAGAGCTATGATGCACATGTAGTTTTTTTAAGTATGAAGAAAACACATGCCAGACATAAATTTAAAAAAAAACTCAATCTCCCACTTTATAAAATTATTAAATTTATGAAAAAACAAAACTTCAGGAATTTTTTTACGTCTAAACTAATGACTCTTAATATAATTAATTTAAGTAACATAAGTGAACAAAATAATAAAATAATTTTTTTTTTCAATTTTCTGTGTTACACAGAAAAAATCAAATCAATCACTAAATATGTTAGTAAATAATTCGTTCAATTAACACATTTTTTAAATTTGCACCTCGCACGAAAATGATTACACAGGTCAACATTCTATGGAGAGGTTTTTATACCCTACACCACCAAAGGTGGTTGGGGTATTATGTGTTTGTGCAGAAGTTGTAACGCAGAGAAAAAATCTTCGGACCCCCACCTTAAAGTATACCGTTCGACTCAGAATCTCTTTCTGAGTCGATTTAACGATGTCCGTCTGGCTGGCTGGCTGTCCATGTAAAGCTTGTGCGCAAAGTACAGGTCGCAATTTTGAAGAAAATTTGATGAAATTTGGTACATATGTTTTTTTTCAACATCTTCAAAATTGCGACCTGTACTTTGCGCACAAGCTTTACATGGACAGCCAGCCAACCAAACGGACGGACATCGTTAAATCGACTCAGAAAGTGATTCTGAGTCGAACGGTATGCTTTAAGGTGGGGGTCCGAATATTTTTTCTCTGCGTTACAACTTCTGCACAAACACATAATACCCCAACCACCTTTGGTGGTGTAGGGTATAAAAACAAAATTATGTGGATCGAAATGGTGTAGGGTATCATATAGTCGGGCTTGACCGACTATATCTTCTTCTCTCATTTTTTTTTAAATTTTTTAAAAAATTAAATTATAATTTTTTTTAGACGTTTTTCCACATAATTAATGATAACTCAAAAAGTATTAGTCCGATATTATTGAAATAAACTTAGGAGTTATAATAAAAAAATAACAACAGGCGGACATAGCTAGATCGACTCAGAAACTCACCAGGACCCAGAAAATAAATACTTTGTCGGGTTTTAAATGATTTTTTTCGACATGTTACATACGGAATGACAAAATCAATATACCCCCCATCTTTGATACCCTTCACCATGTTACTTAATACTATGTATGTATGTATGTATGTATGTATGTATGTATGTATGTATGTATGTATGTATGTATGTATGTATGTATGTATGTATGTATGTATGTATGTATGTATGTATGTATGTATGTATGTATGTATGTATGTATGTATGTATGTATGTATGTATGTATGTATGTATGTATGTATGTATGTATGTATGTATGTATGTATGTATGTATGTATGTATGTATGTATGTATGTATGTATGTATGTATGTATGTATGTATGTATGTATGTATGTATGTATGTATGTATGTATGTATGTATGTATGTATGTATGTATGTATGTATGTATGTATGTATGTATGTATGTATGTATGTATGTATGTATGTATGTATGTATGTATGTATGTATGTATGTATGTATGTATGTATGTATGTATGTATGTATGTATGTATGTATGTATGTATGTATGTATGTATGTATGTATGTATGTATGTATGTATGTATGTATGTATGTATGTATGTATGTATGTATGTATGTATGTATGTATGTATGTATGTATGTATGTATGTATGTATGTATGTATGTATGTATGTATGTATGTATGTATGTATGTATGTATGTATGTATGTATGTATGTATGTATGTATGTATGTATGTATGTATGTATGTATGTATGTATGTATGTATGTATGTATGTATGTATGTATGTACCCAGCGGTAAAATTTGCGAGGCCTCTTAGAAGGCCTTTTTTCAGATGCAGTTGCTCATGCTAACATGCCTTCTCTAAAAAGGCTTTCATGAATGTCTCATCCCTGCCTTCTAAAAGATTCGAAAGACCTTCCGACTTCGCTTCTCTTGGAAGGACCGTAAGAAGTTGTATTTTTTTAAATATATCTTGTTTTAAACAACAACAAATCTATTTATAAAAAGTGCATTGTTTTAATTCCCTTCTCTTAGAAGGAAAAAAGACTACAGTATTTGAAAAAACAAAACCGTGCAGAAACCGTTACAAAAACAATATCAAAATTCAAAGCAGAAATTCCAAAAAAAGAATAATAAATCATTTAGTTGTCTCCAATTCTTTGTTTGAATAGGATGTGATTTTCTAAGTTAATTATATTTTTTATTTATGGTTTTTATTATAAGTATTTTATTAAAAACTTAATCGTTTATATTATATTTTTATATTTTTGACAAAATAATTTAACAAACATTTTTTTGTCAAAAGTTAACAGAAATGTTTTATTAGTATTGAATTTTGTTTTTTTTTAAGTTTTAAACATTTTACAATAATTTAAAATAAAAAAAATATATATTTTATATAAATAGAAAAATATTTTATTAAATAGTGTAGACCTGTAGAAGGCTTTCTGTAGAAGGACTCTTTTTAGTACTTCTACAGAAGGCCTGCTTCCAGTTTTCAATAAAAAGGTCTTCTAGAAGGGCTGTATCGGGTCGCGAATGTGTAAGGCCTACCGCCCAATGACATCGCGTGTAAAAATGAAATGAACATGAAATGCAGGGAGAAGGTCTTCTGGACATAAAAAAGGGCTCTTTACCCCTTCTTTTTACCACTGGGTAATTAAACAACTTGCCCATACAGAAAAAAAACAACAATAACAATCGTATTCCTTCGTATTTATTTTATTATTTTTTTTTTTATTTTTTGGACCATAACTCTGTTGTTTTTGAGCGAATTGAGTTTCTGTAAAAAACCGAAATTTTATAAAAATATTTATGACCAACCTGTTCAACCTGTTAGAGGCTACAAAAAGTGAAAAAACGCGTTTTGACCGATATCTGGAATATAGTGCACCGATTATTTTTCATCAAAAAAATTGTAAGAAAGGTTTTGAATTTTTCTTTTATAAGAGCCGAGAAAAGTCGACAGAAAATACGATTTTTTGGGGGTATCTTCGTTTTTTTGCCGATATCTCAGTTATTTATCAACCGATTTTGCTAATTTTTATTAGCGATTTTCTAAGGAATATTTCTAACAGTTTGACATATAAAACATATATATCCGTTAACTGGGGCTTTCTAAAAACTGATTTCAACAGACAGACGGACATCTTTATATCGCCTCCCCTATCAATAAGGATCCAGAATATATATACTGTAGAAATTACAAACGGAATGACAATTTATATTGCAATTTTTAGCAAACATAATAATGTTTTTTATATCAGAAGTAGAAAAAAATTTAAAGAGTAGAAATTTTTCAAAAATGCATCCTAAAAATGCAATTGCATTATGAATGCATTTTTAAATGACAATATTATTTTTAAATTATTACATTTATAGTGGACATATTCTTCTTAAATATACAATTTAAATCATTAAAATCTATTAACAACTTTTAGAGATATTGGTTTTTAAAATTCGACACTTTTGAGATTTTTTTGACTTTTCCAAAAATCAAAATCGCGAATAAATTCGCGAATATTCAAATTTCAAAAAAAAAAAGGATATATTTAATTGATGGGTATACGTATGCCAAATATTATTAAAATCGGAAGACATAAAAAATATTCTTGGGCGTTCTTTCATGGAATGGACGATATGTATTTTAAGAATGGATAAAACATGAAAATACATTAATTACTTGTTGAAGTCACGAAGAATATCACACGTAAAAGGATATATTTAATTGACTACATAGGGTATGCGTATGCCAAATATTATTAAAATCGAAAGACATAAAAAATATTCTGGGCGTTCTTTCATGGAATGTACGATATGTATTTTAAGAATGGATAAAACATGAAAATACATTAATTACTTGTTAAAGTCACGAAGAATATCACACGTAATCGTACAAACACCAGTCTCCGGTGGAGTCGAACCCACGACGTAAGCACGCTTATTGTTAAAAAATCCATTGGGCCACTTTATACGTACATTAATTCATTCATGAACTCTGTAATTTGAGTTTATGTAAAATGCCAAATCAAACATAAAATACGGTATAACTCTTAAACCAATAAAAGGGCATAAAAATGTACTAGAGGAAATTTGTAGGAAATTTTAATATCTATAAATGTTGTATTAACATCAATATACGCACGATGTACAATAAGCTAGTTATATGCAAAAACTGTTATTGTTCATTTAATTTTACTGGTTTGTGTACTAAATAAATTTTGTGTCTGATAACATGTTTGTCAAATTTTTCAAAATTAAAAATTATTGACATAAAAAATAAATTCAAGAAAATATAAATTTTTTTTCTAATGTTTACAAAAATCAATTTCCAACAATTAATAAGACAATTGGTCAATTATTAGTGTTCAAAAGTGGTAAGTGACTGATTATTATAAAAAAATCTCCACTAATTTGTACTGCACAGTGGTCCCAAAACGGAATTTTTTGGAAATAATTCTGTAACTTTAGAACTGCTGGATGTATTTGAATGAAACTTCACATAGATAATCCTGAGGTATATGGCAATTGATTTGGAGGAGGACAGGTTCGTAGCGGTTGAACCTCCAAAGTTGGTAACCTCGGGTATGAACATTTTTTAAAAAATCGCCAAAATTTCATTTATGATTTGATTTTGCACACAGATAGTCCTTATAATTCTCTACAAAAAATACGCTTACATATGTGGGTTATCTCTTTTACTTTTAGAGATATTTGGACCAAAGTAAAATTTTGAGCCATTTTTGGACATGTTTTTTTTTAGTTTTTTTAATTTGGCGGCCGCAATTTGTGTCCAAAATGTGTTCTAAAATATTCTCTGGATTCTGTACAAAATTCTAAACCATTTTTGTGCAAGATAAAAAGTTATATTATTTTGAATTAGAAAATTTTTAAAAAATTGTGATTTTTTGTGATTTTTTTCAAAAAGGTGGTAACATTTTCTCACTTTAAAATCCATTATTTTCCTCTGGACTTTAAATTTTTTTCATGTTTCTAAAAGAATGCTTAATATAAATGCATGTAAAACAAATCCGAGTCTCCCCGCAAGCCCTATCAGAATTTCGTTAATTTTAATTTTTGTGTTTTTTTTTTTTTTTTTAAATAAAAATACCGTAGAAAGTTACCTCCATATGTTGGCTAAATATACCAAAATTTGAATAAGCCACGCCTCTTATAACGACAGGGTGACCATTTTACTGAAGAAAGTCAATTTTTGAAATAAGTTTTCCCCGAACAGGATTTTTGGGTATTTTGGAGTAAAAAATGGGAATCTATTTATACTTTTCTTTTAAAACCCATTTTTTTATATAATACTAAAATTTCGGAATGATAGCTTTATTAATATAGATTTTATATAAATTCAAATATTATTTTTTTTTTGAAAAATATCACTAAATACAAAAATTTTTCGTTTTTTGATCAATTTATGGAAAAATTTTAGTTTTATTATTTAAATAATATTATTTTTCAAGTAATAACCTCTCCAACGATACCAAATACTTGCACAAATACTTTAAACAATCGTTTAAAAACTAACTGAAACTTTACCTCCTTCCGAAAAATTTGCACATTTTCCTTCAATTTCTATGGTAAATGTGTGCTGAAGCATTCTATATATATAAGTGTACAGCAGTTTCAACGTGTTATGGAGGAACACAAGTTTCTAGGTGGTCTTGAGGCAGGGGGGAGGACCGCCGAAATGGGTCACCTCGGATATTATATAAGAAATAATTAAAAATTGTACAGAATCCAGAGAATATTTTAGAAAAATTTTGGACATAAATTGCGGCCGCCAAATTAAAAAAACTAAAAAAAACATGTCCAAAAACGGCTCAAAATTTTACTTTGGTCCAAATATCTCTAAAAGTAAAAGAGATAACCCACATATGTAAGCGTATTTTTTGTAGAGAATTATAAGGACTATCTGTGTGCTAAATTTTTTTCAATCAAATCATAAATGACATTTTGGCGATTTTTTAAAAAAATTTCATACCACCCCTCGTCCTCCAGACCCGCTACGAACCTGTCCTCCTCCAAAGCAATTGCCATATACCTCAGAATTACCCATGTGAAATTCCATTCAAATACATCAAGCAGTTCTAAAGTTACAGAATTATTTCCAAAAAATTCCGTTTTGGGACCACTGTGTATTGTTATTTTTTTATTAGGCACAAATTTATAATATCTAGACGGAGAAAGTTAGAAATTCAATAGACAACAAATTTTAAGACTTCAATTTAGGAAATACAATTACATAAAGGTAAGAAAAATGTATTGGCTATCTTGAGACAATTTGTTAAACGTTTTAAACTCTTAACAATTTTCAGCCGAGGGCTTCTACAGAGATTTGGGCGAACTTCTAAAATGACATTCATGTAAAATGCACTTACATACAAATATCCCCCAGGTGCGATTGTTGTTGAAGTTCCAGCTATGATTGTGATTGCAGTGAGCAGATGAGTGAGTCCGGTATTTTAGTCAACTTCCGCACGGGCCATAAGAATGCGTTTCAAGAATTAACCCAAGTCTATGGTATGAAATAGTATGTCAAATCCTGATTTCCGCATATTTTTAAATAAAACGAGAGAAGAAGATATAGTCGGTCAAGCCCGACTATATGATACCCTACACCATTACGATCCACATAATTTTGTTTTTACTTATATACAACTTACTTGTGTTAAATATTAACATAATACTAACATTTGTATGGGATTTATGCACGTTAGTGATTTTCGGGAGATGAGTTTATATGGGAGCTAGGCAGAAGGATTTTTGCTGATATAAAACTTAAATGTACTAAATTTCATTAAAATATTCCTATTTTTAAAGCATCTATAAGTGTTAAAACTCTATCCGGGAGGACATTTGTATGGGGGCTAGGTGAAATAATGGGCCGATCATAACCAAATTAAAAAAAGCATATGTACCAAATTTCATCAAATTATCTTCAAAATTGCGACCTGTACTTTGCGCACAAGCTTTACATGGACAGCCAGCCAGCCGACCAGACGGACGGACGGACATCGTTTAATCGATTCAGGAAGTACTTTAAGGTGGGGGTCCGAAGATTTTTTCTCTGCGTTACAACTTCTGCACAAACACATAATACCCCAACCACCTTTGGTGGTGTAGGGTATAAAAATTTAATAAAAATATATCAGCTTTTTATTTTCCATATTTCAGTACTTATTTGTAACCGCTATTCATTTTGCTAATAATGACTTCTGTAATACTTTGAAATTAATGAGTGATTGAATAGCAACAAAGTAATTAGTTCTTGTAACGACATCTAAGTAATGACTTTTTGAAATGCCTACTTGTAATAATATAGAGTAAGTAGTTGCCTCTAATGACATAACCGTGTTAAAATAATGAGTTATTCATCTAATGTGAAAGTAGTGAAGAGCCATTATATTAGCTTCTTATCTCAGCCATCAATTTCAAGTATTTTAGTGTGTTTTCCACTGTTATTTTTTTTCCCAAATATTTTTATTATATTTTTTTTTAAGTTGTCCTAAAATAAACTAGTTTGAACTTTGATGGGGTAGAACTTAAAAAGTTGCAGGATGTTTGTTCTCATATTCTTTTTTAATATTCTGAAAAAATCGTGCGCATATATACCTCGATTTAAATCTTTAGTAGAGTAAAATGTTAAGTTTGGAAGGAGACATTACATAATTCTCAGGAGCGGAGCTTTTGGTATCTGACAAACAATTTTTAATCATTAGTCAAATTTTGGTTTCTGACTCGAATTTTAATATCTCCTTAAAGCTCTTGATAAGACCTATGAAAAACATGTTTGCACGTACTATTTATCTCATACATTTTTCGAGTTATATGGTTTTGACATATTTACTATCTAAATTTTGCATGATTTTTGTCAAGATTTTTTTCCACGAAGTGTTGTACAAATTAATAAAATTGTTTTACAAATATTTTTTTGGTCTTTGAAATTATTTATTAAATTTGTGAAAGAAATATTTTAAACAAAATATAGTACGTACTTTTTTTTTTTGGTACATAAATACTATTTGTGTTATTTCTTAGTTTATTTAAAATTATTGAACTTAAAAATTATAAACTATTACAATCATTCTGTTAATATTAAATTAAGTATAAAGTAATACAAGTTTTATAGAAATTCAAAATGATTTAAATATTTCTAATGAAATATTCAGAATATTTCATATTTTAAAAACTTAATATTACATATTAAAAATAAAAATATTTTTGGTAATTTCAAATTTTTTTTTTTTAATTGTGATTATTTTGTTTTTTATATGGTATAAAATATTTTTATATATTTTTTTTTCTTTAATCACAGATTTAAACTGTATGAGCTTTTCATTTGTTTTCTTTGGATTAAAAATTTTTGGTTTTATTTATTAAAAAAAAAGTATTTAAATTATTTTTAAAGGCAGTTTATCTTAAACAAGTAAATGCTATTGTTTTGTTTTACTTAGTTATAAAATAATTATATTAAAATTAATTTATTTTATTATTTTCATTTCTTCTTTCTCTTGTTAATATTTAAAGTCCATGGGTTGTATATAATTGAAATTCCCGAGTGAAATGGTTGTACAATCATTAGACATCATTGCGGCGATTATTTCGATCATTTTCTTCTTCTGTTCCACCTTCCATATTAAGACTGCGTAGAGATCTGAGAGAAATAAGTTCAAAAAATTATTATAAAATTTATTTATTAAATTATGAGTTACGTGGGTAAGTAGATAAGTCATAAAAAAGTCAATATTTAAAACCTTACCGAAAATGTTTTTAAGTTCGTAATATAGAACAAATATTTAACAGTATATTTATAATTAAATTTTAAAATTGCAAGAGTTAAATAAATATATTTTGTATGAATTTAAATTACTATTAATCATTTAAATACGATATAAATTAAAAGTTTTACTTTAAATAAGGTTTTAAACATTAGGAATATGTTATACATATGACTTTGTTAAGACTTATTAACAGATCTTCGTAATAAGTTTGAGATGTGCAGAAAATGATGTTAAAATTATAGAAACTTTCGTCTTTTTTTAAAATATATTTTAATAAAATTTACTATGTGTAAGTATTTTAGTATCTACAGGTCAGTATTGTTAAAAATTTAACAGAAGTTTAAAATTTATTTTATTTAAATTAAATATTTTATGAATTATAAGACGTTGTTCATTTTAAAAAATTTGTTTTTGTTAAATTTTCTAAATATTTATATAGAATACTAGTTTAACCCGGTGTACTTCGCTACCCCTTTTGTTGCCTTATCTAATATTTACTTTATATGGGGGCTACTACTCCACCTCGAAAAATCTTCCCTATTCAAAATTTGATATTAAATTTTTTCTATAAATTTTAAAGACTTTAAATAAATTACTACTTTAGATTTGCGAAAATTAATATGGCCTATTTTTATTTTATCTATGCAATATGATAACAAGCGCGAATATTATATTCGGCTCGGCCGAATCTATATACCCACCATCAACTTTTTCTAATTTTACGTTATATGGGAGGTGGGCGGTAAAGTACAAACTATTTATACAAAATTTCGTTGTTGCAGATGCTTTTGTTTAAGAGATATCAGCAGAAAAGTATGCAATTAAGCTACAATGGACACCCTGTGTTTCTAGTAGGGTGATCGACGCGGTTTTCCAACCGGTTTTAAAACCGGTTTTTTCAGTCAATGTGCTGTCGGTTTTTTCAAAATGTTCATTTTTCAAATGTCGAATAGACCGGTTTTTTTAAACACAAAAAACCGGTTTTAAAAATAGCATTTTATTTCAGAAAACGTGTACTAAATAGTTATAGTGATATTTGAAAATTTAGGAATAATTTTTTAAATATTCATAAAGACTGATTTCTTATATTTTTAAAATATAGTTTAAGTCTAAATTGGAATTTATTCTGTAATATTAAACAAATAAATAATTATCCTGTATGACCCAATTTAATTTTTTTGATCCAATATTTCCTTTATTTTTTAAAGGCGTTGTGTTAAAAAAGTTTCACTTGCAGAATCGTTTCAATTGAGACAGGCTTCCATATTAAGCCATGGTTTCTGTTTAGGCTAACTAAAATTTAGATGATTTTTTCTACAATTTTGAAACATAATTATCTTCTAGTCATCAAGATATATAATTTGCTTAGCATTTTTTCTCTTTCCAGAGCTTTCTGAAGCTACCAAACGACGTAGAAAATTAAAATTTAGCTTAATTATAAAATTTTTTGTCCAACAAATCCTAATGGAGCCATATTTTGAAATTTTTATCAGGGAGCGGATATAAGAGGATTTATGTGCCTTTTTCTAAGATTTTTGTTCAGCTTAATTATAACCATATTCGTCCTACAAATCCTAGCGGAGCCAGATTTTGAAATCTCTATCAGGGAGCGAAAATACGTGGATCTATATATACACTAAGGGAAAAAATTCGATTCAAAATCAACAACGGTTGTGGTCACATTGGTAATTTACGGTAACAGCTTTTTAATACCTTTCGTTAACAAATTTAATAGAAAACATATGTAATTAAAAATTTGATACCGAAATGGTTTCAACTTGGTGCCAATTAGGTATCGATTTTCAATAAGAATTGAACCGGTTAACCGGTTTTTTCTAAATTTCAAAAAGTGCAACCGGTTTTTTTAAAATACCAACAATTCGAACTATTCGAAAACCGGTTTCTCAAAAAAGTCGAATAATCGATCACCCTAGTTTCTAGTTTTTGTCCCATAACTTTTTTGTTTATTAACCGATTTTGCCCATTTTCAATATCAAAAAAAACTTATATAAGATAAGATTAAATGATTCCTTAGACATGTTACACACGGAATGACAAAATCAATATACCCCCCATCTTTTTGATGGTGGCTATAAAAAGGAATTTCTCACAAAATATAAAGGCTCTCGCCATAAAAGTTCTTTAGATATGTCATTAAGAATAATTGCTTTGTATCATTCCCCCTGGTTGTATCCGTTCCATTTTTATCTTAAATTATCCACCTAGATTGAAATTTTGTTCTACATTTAAAACCTTTACTAAACGACCACTTTAATATTTGTTTTGTAGAGAGGCTACACCTTCATTTCTCTGGCCCTTGTCCTATTTTTATTTCATGAACTCAATATGGTAAAAAAGTAGTTCCTACAAAATTTACCATAATATTTGCTTTCCTTCCCATTTCAATTTTGAGTTTGGAGCTTGATGAGAGGTATTTCTGCAAAATTTTAAGACTATAACAGTACGTCAATTAATTCTTTCTTTGTACGGGTGTTACCATTTCTTAAAAAAAATAAAGTAGTCTATTTCACTTTCGGGGCCTTCCGCGTGTTCCTGGAGATGATACCCTCCATACAAAGTAAATATGTTTTAGAACAAATTCCACAATTGGGGTGAACATAGGAGATCAAGGCCTAGGAGAGCCGTAGCACCAATACAATGTTAATATTGATAACACTGGTTGACAAAAAAATCCTTCACCAAAGATGAATAGTTGGACTTGATGCATTTTGATGTGCTAAACATGAATGAGCTTTTTTCCATCAGGTCTGGATTTTTTTATGGGCGTGTCTAATATTTCGCCCATTGCAAGGCTATTACTCTAGTATATTTCCTCATAACTCAAAAACGGTGTGTACGATTGACATAAGTGATACACCAATGCGGACTAAAAATATCTTCAAGTCATACAAACTTCATTTCTGTATGTACTCAATAGTTTCAGAGTTATTTTGAAATAAGTGTCCGAAAAAAAAATTTTTCATGCTAAATTTTAGATTTTTTTGTTACTAAAAAACTGTTTGCCAAATGAAAACATCAAAAATGTATCTTTATCTTAAGCTAGTAATGTTGCTTAAATCTGTCACGTACTATTTTTTTTATGGGCATAACAAATATCATCACCTTATTTAGCGTTCACAGTATAAAACTCGAGAATGGTTTGTCAAATTTAAACTATAACTCAAGAACCGTTTACACGATTTTGATAAACGATACACCAAAAGATACATACGAAAGGTATACCAACAATATTTTTATTTGCTCAAGAATTTTAGAGATATGGATCAAAATTTTCACGATTAAAAAAAAAAATTTAATTTTTTCGCTACTAATTACCGAACAACTACGGAATTGTTAACTGAGCAACTGAAACTGAAAATTTAAATCGCTATCTATTGGAGTTTAATTTATCGTAATAGAACAAACCGTTCTCGAGTTATACAAGTGTGACTGCCCAAATGCGGCATCGTAGTAGTCATGCCCATAAAAAAAATCTATGCGTGATAGAAAAAAAGCTAAAGCTGATTCTTGTTTAACACGTTAAATTTCATCTAAACTAACTATTTTTTTATTTAAGATGAAAATTTTTTGTTTTTTTTTTCCCACTAGTTTATCTCCACTTAATTGTAGATATGCATGGGTATTTTAACTTAACTGCGAATGCAATCAAAATTTGTGCATCAATTTTGATGGCTTTATTTACTCGTAGTTTTACCAGCTTTGAGATAAAGATGATAAACTAAAACGTTTTTGATGTTTTCACTTTTAAAAAGAAATTTTAGTAAAAAAATCTTCAATTTAGCATGAAAAAAAAAAATTTTACTCGGACACTTATTTCGAAATATCTCCTAAACTGATGAGCGGATAAAAATTTAATAGTAGAGCGACTTAAAATCTATTTTATTTCGCATATTTTGGTATCATTTATATAAATCGTGCATACCGTTCTCGAGTTATAGTGAAATATACTACAGTAATCGGATTATTTAAGGCGCAATATTAGACACGTCCATACAAAATATCTCGACCTGATGGAAAAAAATTTAAAGCAGATTCGAGTTTAGCATGCGTTGAGCATATAACTCGCATATCTAAAGAACTATTGTAGCGTAAATCTTAAGATTTTTAAATAATTTATTTTAACAATTTCTACATTTGGGATGAATATAGTACAGGTAGGCTTTGGGATATTCGTAACATCCATACAAAGGAAGTTTTAAGTTTTTGTGGGAATATGTATAGTTTCCTTATCAAGTTCAACAATTCAGATAAAAATAAGATGATTAGGTCTAGGGGGTGATAGCCTACACACAAAGTAAATACTAATAATCGCATAACTTATCAACTATAACTAAAAATATAATCTTAACATTTTGTGGAAATAATTTTCTTTCTTGAAAAATATTTTAGAACTCTTAATTTAATCCTGCAAAAAAGTTTTTAAAAAAGTCATAATTTTAACATTGTGTTGTCAATGAAAGGAAGTACTTAGTGGTGAAAAAGAGCTTTTTAATCCATGGTTGTCATTGGTAGGATGTTATTCCTTTATACTTCTTGTTCATTGCTTTTGAAGGCACTTCTCTTAAAATTATGTTTATAAAATTTTTTAATAAAAATTCTGTTTATGCCCTATTAAATGATAATAAAAATTCTTTAAAATTTTTAAAATTTAAATTTTGTTAGAAATTATTGCCATTTTTTCCCGCTAAAAATTCATTTATTTTCATATTTTTGGAAGTAATTATTAAGAACTTCCATAAAAGTTTAAAATATGCACTTTATTATACCCACCATCAAAAATATGGGGGGTATATTGATTTTGTCATTCCGTGTGTAACATGTTGAAGGAATCATCTAAGACCCCACAAAGTATATATTTTCTGGGTCCTGGTTAGATTCTGAGACGATCTAGCTATGTCCGTCTGTCTGTTGAAAGCAGGATAGGGCTCGAACGGAGCAACGTAGGGGGACGAAATTTGGCACAAATATTTGTCTTATATAAGGTTTGTTTGGTATTGAAAATGGGCAAAATCGGTTAATAAAAAAGTTATGTGCTAAAAACTAGAAACACAGGGTGTCCGTTTCATACTTTTTTGCTTATATTTCTTCAATAAAAGCATTTACGACAACGAAATTTTGTACGTATAGTTCGAGGGTCGATATAAACTCGGAAACAAAAAATGGGCGTGGTCCGCTCACTTTACCGCCCACCTCCCATATAAGGTAAAATTGTGTTCAAATAGCTCAAGGATCAATGTAAACTCGGAAACAAAAAATGGGCGTGGTTCGCCAACTTTAACGCCCCCTCCCATATAACGTAAAATTTGAAAAAGTTGATGGTGGGTATATAGATTCAGCCGGGCCGAATATAACATTCGCGCTTGTTACACTTTTGAAGTTGTTCTTCTTTTGTTGGGAAACGAATAAATGTCGATTTTTTTTGGTAAATTACTTAAATGATTATAAATCTATATGCACATATAATTGCTATCATAATACGCATACTTTTCATGATTTTTTTTTTAATTATAAATGAATGCAATTCTACCATATAGATTGTTTGCATTTTTAACTTATTATTTATTATCTTTTTTCTACTTTCTTTTTTAAATTTTCTCTATATCTATGGTTGTCTATTAGTGATAAAAGTAAAAGAATTGATAAACAGCTACACACTTAGTCTAGCTAAATTAATAGCTGCAGTTTTTGATGACGTTTTGCTCAGATATTTTAAAAACTTGACATGATTTTTATATAAATTGTATAATATTTTAATAGTCAACCCACAATATTAGAATGAAATTCTTATTTAATTAAAGTTTATTTTTTTGTCGCTTATAATATTTTACTAAACGTGCACAATATCATGATTAAAGTTTAAAACAAAATAGTAACTAATATTTGCGGAAATAAAAAAAGAAAATTTCATTTAGAAAAAAAAAAAAAAAAAAAAATTAAAACGCAGCAAATGTTTAATTTTAAATATTTAGAAAGATGATCTTTAAGTAAAGCAGAGACGTGATAATAATAGAAAGTAAAGGGGAGAAGGGCAAAGTTTTTAATTATTAATATAAAAAAACAATATTGAAAAGTTTTTAAAATAAAAACAAATTAGAAGGGAGCGGCAGATATTTAAAAGTTTCTATTTTAATTTGATGGTTACATTTTTAAAGAATATAAAAAAGTGTTTAAGTTAAAAAAAATATCAATAAGTTTAAAAATGCAGTTAGAATGACATACATACATATTAGATACATATGTATATGTTCATAGAAGTAATTTAATATTTTACTTATTTTATAACATTTTTATTTTTATATAAATAGTTTTATATTTTTTGTATAAATCGTGCGTGATTGCATAAAAAATTCTCAAGTGTTTGGTAATTTGATCTAACAATATTTCATTATTTTTTTTTGTTAAGAGTTATATTCATTTATTAAAGTGTTTTTTGTTCAATTTTTTTGTTGTTTTTTCTTATATTTTTTTTTTTTTATTAAAAAAAAAAAATAATAATAATAATTCTATTTGTTTACGATAATTAGTTGAATTTTAGCAAATGGTAAATTACATAAGACGGGTAAGTATTAAGTGGTTTGAAAATGTTGTTAACCCAGCAACATGTTTTATAAACAAGAGAATGTTTATGAAATTCTTAAAAAATAAACAAGCGCGAATGTTATATTCGGCCCGGCCGAATCTATATACCCACCATCAACTTTTTCAAATTTTGCATTATATAGAAGGGGGTGGTAAAGTGGGCGGACCACACCCATTTTTTGTTTCCGAGTTTACATTGGTCCTTTAACTATTTGAACTCAATTTCGTTGATTTTCACCTTATGTGGGAGGTGGGCGGACCACGCCCATTTTTGGTTTCCGAGTTTATATCGATCCCCGAACTATACTTACAAAATTTCGTTGTCGTACATGATTTTGTTGAAGAAATATCAGCAGAAAAGTATAAAACGGACACCCTGTGTTTCTAGTTTTTAACCCATAACTTTTTTGCCAAATTTCGTCCCCCTACGTTGCTCCGTTCGAGCCCTATCCTGCTTTCAACAGACGGACAGACATAGCTAGATCGACTCAGAATCTAACCAGGACCCAGAAAATATATACTTTGTGGGATCTTAGATGATTCCTTCTACATGTTACACACGGAATGACGAAATTAATATACCCCCCATCTTTTTGATGGTGGGTATAAAAACATATTAGAGTATTTCCATATCAAAACGGACAAATAACAGGTATTTTTAATATTTCCGATTTCAATGAAATTCGCTACAGTTATTACCAAATGCAAGTGTTGCTCAAATTATAAACTTTCAAACTGAAGGCCCTTTCCGGTCCAAAAATATGAAAAAAAGAAACTATCAAATTATTTTCAAAAGTGTACATTATTGCTCATAACTTCTAAAATATACATTGTAAAATTCTAGTTTTTATTTCATTTAATAGAAAAAGATATTTACTTTAAAATGATGTACATAAAATTTTATTACTTCGAAAGTTCAAGGAGCAAAATCTATGATATGAAGATCAAAGCTGATCATCTCAAAAAATGGTTCTTTTAAATTCTTAAAGAAAAGTTATATATTGATAATTTGTCTTTATTCTAAACACGAGCCAAAATCTAAGTTGAAGACTCTTTTGGTTTAGGAATTATAAAGCAAAATATGGTTTTTGAAGATATAAAGGTTTACAGCCGTATTCAAAAAAAGTTATAAGTAATTTATGTTTAATGCACATACTAGCTAATACACATTTTGGCTCTTATAGTATTTATTAAGTAAATCGTATTTAAAAAACTATTTACTGTCTATTATTACGTTTATACGCGCGATTATTGCAAATAAATAATTCACTGTTTATATGCAAATTGCACAAAGAAATATATTTCCTTATTTGCCATGCCAGATGGGAAAAATGAAACTATTATCATCGAAAATTCTATGAACGTAAAAGGAAGTGGCAACGGTGTAAGTTTTATTTGCAATTAGCTTCACTAATCACGATTATTTTTCGTGAGTTACTAACTTACAAATATATATTTCATATCGAAATATTTTTAATTGCGAGTTAATATAAACGTAATATATATTAACTAATAAACAGTTTTTTTTTTGTTTATGTAGGCAACCCTTCTCAGTTTCTCTCTCATTATTATTGTCATTGCGAATCTGCTTTCAGTTTTTTTCCACCAGGTCTGGATTTTTTTTATGGGCGTGTCTAATATTTCGCCCATAGTAAGTCCATTACTCTAGTATATTTTCTCATAACTCAAGAACGGTGTTTACGATTGACATAAGCCATACACCAAAAGATGCTTACAAAAAATATCTTCAAATCACCCAAACTTAATTTCTTTATGTGCTCAATAGTTTCGAAGTTATTTTGAAATAAGTGTCCAAGAAAAAACTTTTCATGCTAAATTTTTAGATTTTTTGTTACTAAAATTTTTTTTAATAAATGAAAACATCAAATATGTTTCAGTTTATCATCTTTATATTAAAGCTGGTAATGCTGCGAATAAAATAAGGTATGTATTTTCAAAATTGATGCACAAATCTTTATTTTCAGTTAAGTAAAAATATCCATGTTACATACAATTGAGTAGAAATACAGTGGTGGGCAAAAACAAAAAAAAAATGTTTTCTTGAAACAAAAATAGGTGAACTAGGTGGATTTTGACGAGTTAAACAAGAATCTGCATTCACTTTTTTTCTATCACGTACTGATTTTTTTTATGGGCATGATTAATATCATTACCTTATTCAGCGGTCACACTATAAAATTCGAGAATGGTTTGTCAAATTTAGACTATAACTCAAGAACCGTTTACACGATTTTGATAAATGATACACCAAAAGATGCATACGAAAATTGTCTTCAAGGTATGTCAACAATATTTTTTATTCGCTCAAGAATTTCAAAGTTAAGGATCAAAATTTTCATCCTTTTTGGAATTACGTGCAAAAAGCAAATAATGAAAATGTTGAACATATGCGATTGTGGCGAATATTGGGTTGAACTGCCGGCAGCCGGATTGTTGGTATTTTAATTAAAAAGCACCCAAAATATACTTTTTCTTGTTTATTTTTTTGATTTTAATACAAAACAGTTAAAATATGTATGTGGTTTAAAAATAATTGCAGAAAATATTATCCTGTCCCGGAATTCATTTAATACGTTTTAAAATAGCAATACTGACACATTTTTGAATTTTGGAACAAGTCTTAGCATCCGGACATTAAAAAATATGGCGTTTTTATCTACAATTTACGAATGAATCGAAAACTGTATCACTTTTTTCTTGAAAAATGTTACAGAAATATTATTAATATTAACAATGGTTTACCAAAGGTATAGTGAGCAAATCATCGTTTTTGAATACAACTTTAAGAAATTTTGCTTAACAATTGTTAGTAAAGCTGTGTTAAGTTTTTTTTTGAATATGGCTGTTTATTTTATAAGTATGTATAATTTTGACCTTTGAACATTCGAATAAAATCAACTTAATGCATATTATTTTGAAGGCAATATCTTTATCTTTAAAATGATACTAAAACTAAAATTTTATTGTGTGTAGTTCAGAAGTTATAATTAATAAGATTTTATCTTGGTCCAGAACTTCTAAACTAAATGAGTCTCCAACTTGAAATTTTACGTGTGTAGGAAGAAGAGTTTCCGAATTTTAAAAATACCGTTTTTTGAGATATAATGATTTGATTTGTATATATCTAACTTTGACCTTTGAACTTTTTTGTATAAAAACTTTATAAATATCGTTATAAAGGTAATATCTTTGTCTTTAATATGAAACTAAAACCAGATATCTACCATGTACAGTTTAGAAGTTATAAGCAATTAAAGAAGTAAACCTTTGTAAAGTTTGTCAATATCTGTAATGAATTTCATAGATATCGGAGAAGGCCTTTTGCTGTCCGTTTTGACATGGAAACTCATTAATAAGATTTGTGATTTCATTATCATATATGGGAGCTCTTGTTATTAATGGGCTATTTTGCGATATGTAATTTGATTACATAGACGGATGTACATCATTAAATCGATTTATCAAGTGATTTTGAAAATACAACTCTTTTTATTGTTTTCCTTTTTGAGAAACCCTTTTCCTTTGTGATGGAAAAAAGATTTGAAAAAATGTTTTTTCGAAAACAAAAAACGAGAAAAAAGATAAATCGGTCAATACCGACTTACACCAATAAGTATGACCATAAAAATTCGTGAAGGGGACTTATATTAGACCTGTGGCCAATTTTAGACCAAAATACTGAATAATGCGTTGATACTAACATCTATATAATTTTATGCACTTTAAATCGATTCCCGGAATTGGTTTTATATGGGAGCTATGGTAAATTATGGACCGATTCTCATAAAATTTGGTAATGTTGTTTCGTATGGGATTTATGCATGTTAATGTAATTTCTGGAAGAGGGTTTTATATGGGACCTATGAAAATTGGCACTAAGATTAACACTATACAAAATTTCTTTGTATCGAATTTCATTAATATATTGCTATATGAAGGGCATTTATGACCACATTTCCACTATTCTGGAAGGACATTTCTATGGGGGCTAGGAGAAATAATGGACCGATCATAACCAATTTCAATAGGCTTCGTCCTTGTGCCAAAATAATTATTCGTACCAAATTTCATCAATATATCTTTAAAATTAATTTTTAAAAGAAACGAAACTATGTATTTCTAAAAACAAGTCAATAAACAAAAAAAAAAAAAAAAAAACCTATATACTTTTTTCTATTATATTAACTTTTTAATATAAACTTTTTTGGAAGTTCTTAATAATTAATTCCAAAAAAGTGAAAATAAATGAATTTTTAGCGGGAAAAAATGGTAATAATTTCTAACAAAATTTAAATTTTAAAGCAAAAACAGAATTTTTATTAAAAAATTGTATAAACATAGTTTTAAGAGAAGTGCTTCAAAAGCAATGAATAAGAAGTATAGAAGAATAACATACTATCAATGACAACCATGGGTTAAAAAAAGAACTTCTGCAGCTTCTGAGTTAAAATCATGACTTTTTCAGTTTTTTTTTGCTGGGTATTGGCAGAAAACTATAAACTGGAGTTAAAACGGCACTCTGTTTTTCTAGTATTTGGTCCATAACTTTATTGTTTATGAATTGATTGATCTCATTTTCAATACCAATCAAACCTTATATAAGACTACGTAGTCCGCCCCGAGTCCTATTCTTCACTCAGCAGACACACAGACGGACAGATTTTCACGAAAACCCTTAGATGATAATTTCTACATGTTACACGCGAAAATATTAAGAATTTCACAAAATATTAAGAATTTCACTGTAATAGTTTTTTAGATAAACTATTATCAATATTTATTTTGTATGGAGCTGCCTCCTTCTCTAGACTTCCTATGTTATTTTCACAAATCTTATAACTTAAGCTTAAATAGTTTTTTAGATATATTACTTCTGATGGGAGCAATAACTTCCCCTAGATCTATTCGTCACATATTCATATCAAATATGAAAATTGTTAGCAATTCTCTGGTTTTTTATGTACTGATTTTGGCCATTTTCATTACCAAACAAACCTTAACACAGCAGAATATTGATTCAAATTTGGTTCCCTTTGGTGAACCGATCCGAGCACTATCGTTCTTTCAAAAGGCCGACAGATTGACGGACAAAGCTAGGCCATTTTCATATACTTTATGGGGTCTTAGACATGTTACAAATGGAACTAATTTTCAAAAAAGTTTGCGTTTTTAAAAAGCATTCAAAATTAATTACTGGGTGCTAAAGTGAAAAAGAGCACAATATTTAATGGCATGAAAAATATTTATTGATATGAAAAAAATGGGTACCACTCAAAATAGATTAACTGACTGATATAGTAAAATTACCAATCGATATTAGCATTTTTACTCGGTTTTTCTTTAAAAATCCTATTGTTTAAAATGTTGCTGGGTTACGTACACATATAGATTTTTGAATGTTAGTTTTAAATTACTTCAATTACTACTGAGATGACTCAACTCTATATAAAATTAATTTGAAACTAGCTGTGGCGTTAAATTAATATCAATGTCAATTTGTTTTAGTAAACGGTTAAAAGGATTAATTTAGATCTAAATTGTTTCAAAAGCTGACCTGTAGTTTTTTTACTTTTAATTTTTTTAATAATTTCCAATAAATTTCACTTCGGGTCACTTCACTTCATTCTTTTAAGCTAAAGCTAATTGTTTTTGTAGCTGAGCATTATTGTGTTGTAATTGTTGTTGTTGTAAAATGTTTGCATGTGCCGTCGTTTGTACAAACCTGGATCGTTCAAACAATGAGGGATCTGTATAAATAGGTTCACTGGGATCTTCGAATTGATTGGGTCCGGTTATGTTATTGCGCATGGGATTCATTACTGGCAATTGACACATTCGGGCTAAATTTCTGTAAGAAAAAAAAAAAAAATTAAAGAAAAATTAAATTAAAAAAGTAATTTTTAAATTTCATAAAATTTATGTTTCTTTTATTTTAAACACAATAACAAACAAACAATAATTACCCACCCAGTAGCAAATGTCTTATGAAGACTACCACCAAACATGGAGACATTTGAACGGAAAGCATTTGCTGTACGATTCGATGAAGACGATGAGGTTGCATTCGAACTACTTGAACCACTGGGCATATGACCGATTTCACTAAAACGTTCATGAGTACGTATAGATGATGAGTGACCCAAAGAATGAATAGGTGAATGACGATCAGCTAAACGATTTTTGGACATAGTTTTCCAATAACGTCTATAGGCCAAACCAGAAACCAAAGTAATGCTTAACAATAAAATCATCAATAATATAATGGCAGTTATAAGACCATGATATTCAGAGGGAGTAAGGCATACGGTTTCTACGGGTGCTACCAGTTTGCGCGGATAGGATTCTTTTTCAATTTCTTCACGGCTTTCAAACACCTTAAAAAATGATTTAAGAATTGTTAATTTATTTTAATTTTATTTTAAAACTCTATACCTCTATCATTTCTCGCACTTGTTCGGGTTCTTCGGGTTCGGAGTCGTTGGTGTTGTCTAAAATAAAAAATAATTTTTCATTAGAATCAAAAAATTAAGGGCCTAATTTTGTAAAACTTTTCACCTCACTTTGAAAAACTATTTACATAAATTGTTTTTGTTTTGCAAAAAATTGTATGGAAAATTTTTCAAAGTGAGGCGAAGGAAATTACGAAATAAGGGGGTAAATATTTCTTCCAATAAAAAGTATTACTTTTATTATTTTCTCCCAAAGTGGCGGTTACAGTTGTTGTATTTAATTCTGCCATATCATCTATTAATCTTTCGGCTATAGGCTCTAAGGAATCATCGTTATCTTCTTGTTCTTGTTCTTGAACTTCTTCTTTTTCTTCTTGTTCCAATAGTTCAGTTTCATTTAAAGATCTTCTGCGACGTCCAAAAGAAGGTTCTTGTCTACCCGCTGGTCCTGGACAGTAAGCTGGCTGGCAACCATCACGACAAGTACGTACGGTAGCTTCAAATACCAAGAAATTAGATTCGGGAATTTTAAAAGCATTAAAGCGGGCCTCCAAAGTATCACCATCACGCAGTTTATCCAATTCAGGGAAAACATAAGGATCTACCGGGCAACTAAATTAAAAACAAACTTTGTTATTAAAATATTTTCCAATACTTCTTCAATATAAAACACTTACCCAAATCTATCTATTAGCTGTATGCTTCGGCCCGTATAAGGATCTCTGGCTACTACATTTGTAGCAAATATATCCGTGGCATGATTATAACCATCCAAAGCTTCTAAACGGAATGTCAAAGGATCTCCCACCGCTATAGTGGTTGTTGGTCTTCCTTGATACAAAATACTTAAACGCACCTTAGAGCTTAAAGTATTTTCGGCTGGCAAATATTCAATGGGTATAGGACTTCCAGATCTATCGGAATCAGAAAGACTTTTTACAACATCAAATAGTTTGTAATTAAACAAAATGTTTTTCTTAAAACATTTTTATTATTTTAAAATTAATAAAAACGTTTTGATGATTTACATTTTGTTTTCAAAGAGATTTATTACTAAATACAGGGATTAGTCAGCATTCTACTTAAAAATATTAATAAAAAAAAGTTTGGCAATCATGCATTTGTCTACAGTTCATGCTTTAGCAATAAAAACTACTTTTAAAGTTTAAGTTTAAAAAATATAATACTTTAAGCTTTTTAAAAGCTTTTGTTGTTTTTACTTAAGCCTAAAAATATGTTTCACTTGGTGTTTGTTGCAAATTGTAAGAAAAGCTTAATTTGTTAACAAATCGTGGGTAAATAAAGCTTCAAAAAAGTTGAATAGCTAACTGCTACTAAAAGCAGGGGCGGTTTGTTATAATTCAAAAGAATAAATTTAAGAATTTTTAGTTTGAAAGTTCAACACAATTTAATATTAAAAGGACATAATCTAACCTTTTTTAGTTACTCGGAAAAATCACCAAAAGTACAAACCTACCTGATGCATACCAAATTATGAATCTATACTTAAGACTGTATGTAAGGGGTCAGGCCTGTAAAGGCAGTCATAGAGATAAACCCAAAACAATTATTCCCTTAGCTAAAGCTTTGTCTGCTTTAAGTTTTCTACCGAGATACCAGATTTTCAGAGAATCTTAGTAACTGCTCAATGGACTTGTTTATGTTTTTAATTGAATTTTTATTAACATTTACAAAACAAATTGTCGAATGAGAAGTTTACTTTAAATGTAACAAGGTGTGTAATTGTTTTATGCTGTTTTAGTCCGAATAAACTCAAATATTTATGTCAATTATAAAATAGTATATTTATCATTTTCTAGCCCGATTTTTATTGTTGTCCTTGCAGAAGAAGCATCCAGAAATTATTATACTATGGATAATGTTATTTTTGTGGAAATTAGAAAGGAATTGGTTTAAGTAAAAAATAAGTTTAAAAAGGCCACAGAAATAATAAATTCCATTTATAAATTTTGAATTTATATAGAAGGCGTATTAAAAAACTTAATAAAAAAATTCAGATACCAATTAGTTTTCACGTAAAATAATACATTAGAAGAGTCTGCAGGAAAAATGTTACAATAAATTGATTTATTTTCATTCCTAGCTTATTCCTTTTAACTTTTAAAAGATAATAAGAAGTGGATAATTTTCTCTTCCCCTATTTCGAGCGATGAAGTCGTATTAATATTTATCAATGTGGCATGCTTGGGAGGTAGGGTTGCCAGACGGCATTGAATGAACTTGATTGTCAAGATATTTTAGAAGTTGTCAAGTTACAAGTTCAAATGTAATTTGTCAAGTTGAAAATAATTTGTAGCCATTAAGAATATTTAATATTTTGATAGATATTATACCGTAGCATATTTTTATATTTTACAGGATACAAAGTCTTTTGCTTTATTACAGCCTTAAAGTGAAACTTGATTAGAACTACTCCGTGTAATGATGAATGAATTTTAAATAATATTAAAATCATTTAGATGTGAGATATATGAATCATTTTACAAAATTTTGTCCGACTGCAAGGAAGGTAATACAGAAGAATAAAGCGATTAAAGCTTATCTAAATGATATCATTTGAGCAGTGAAAAATATGAAAAATATTAGTTAGTTTTTTGCAAATTATGCTTATTTTTATAAAAATTCTTATTTTGGAACATATTTTTGAAATTCAAATGGCATATTTTTGCATATTTTATACTTAAGGGCATACTTTTGTATATGTTCCACTTTTTTAAAATACGATCCCTAAAAAATTTTCGTCTGAAAAAATTTATATAAATTTTGTAATTTCTTGATACAATATATTAGCTTTAAATTTTTTAATCAATTGCTAATAAAAAATATATATTTTTATCATGAATGATAAATAATTAAAAATTCAGGCAGAACAAATAATATTTTAAGAGCATTTAAGTGCATATTTTCCGATTTTAATATTGGCATAAAAAACTCTTCCTAGCTGGTTATCGAATAGTAATTGTAGTCATATTGACCACTCTACCGACCTTTAATTTAATTTTAAGCTTTTAGGAGTATATGGTATATAACCGCCACGATATTTAAAAAAATTATAAAATTTAGATTTTTAATTTTATCAGTAGAATCATTCAAATACTTTCTTTAACAGCAGTATTTACTATTTACTACACGGCAGAAAATTGAAAAATTTCTTTTAAATAATATTGCCTCAACTTACTTCAAATATAATGAAATATTGTGGATTTTTTAAAAGTAATAAAACATTTAAATTAATTCTGCTCTTTAAAAACTTAACTAAGTAGTCAACTAGTTTTGGCTAATCCAAAACTAGAGCTCTAAAGTAAAATTTATTTTTCAAATTAACTCCCAAATCAAAACATCAACATAATTGCTTGATTTTGGAACATACCCAGCTCCAATGTAGCCAGAGGTAACAACAGCTTCACCAGGACCACGGAAAACACAAGTTAAGTTATAACGTTTATCACGGCTGGTTTGGACATTGTCGGAGAATTGCACGACCACAATGTTGGTAAGAGTGTCACCATACTTTATAATACAAAAAATTTAATTTAAAAATCAATAGAATCAATAGAAAAGTTAATTTAAAATAAAACTTACACGTTGAGTACCACAATCGGGATAACCCTGAGGACCGCTAATGCGTAAGACATTGACAGTGCCGCCATTGCCACGGAAGAAACAGCTAAAGAAATAGTTCAATAATTAATAATTTAAAGAAACGAAATAAAAATAATCATACCGATCATAGTAACCATAGGTGTAAATGCGACCCATAAAACTGTCTGGGGTTCTTATGGTAAATTCCATGCCCTCCTCATTGCAAGTTTGGGTAACTTTAAGTTTTTTACATTTAAAATTAAATATGTATAAGAATTTCTTTATTTTATTTTTTTTTTTGAAAATAAACTTACCATCCATACATTCACCATCACTGCGTCCCATACTGCGCTCATAGAAATCATAGTTGGCGGCATCAAATAAATTGGGATCATGAACATCTAGTTCTCGAGAATCACGATCACTTAACTCACAATTGGGTAAATCACGATCGTCATAGTTAGAAGCCACCGAATCCCTGAATTTAAAAAACAAATTTATATTTAAATCTCCTCTCCCCTCTCTCTCCCACTTTTATTTACCTATAATTAAAACTTCTGCACACAAAATCTCTAGCCTCCACACACTCTCTTTCACACTGTATTAGCGAAGGCACCACCAATGATCTTCTTATAAAATGTCTTCTCATTTTATGACGTGCGGCCACTTGTTTAAAATTGTCACTTTCTTCGCAGCGGGTAATGGGTGGGCGTGGCAAACCTACAGGTCCTGGAGCTCCATACGGTGATATGGGATGAGGATGAGGTGGTGGCAAGGCTCCTGGTATGGGATGATCATTTGGTAAGGGTGTTAGAGGACCAGAACTGGGACCACCTGCACCAGCACCACCAAAGTAGGGGCGATTGAAGGGATTGTCATAGCCCACATAACCTCCGCTACCACCAGGATTTACTACAGGTCTGCGACTTAAAGGTCTATCATAATCACGATCATAAGGAGCATAACGATCACTATAACGTTCCTCATAGTCCAGGTCATAGTAAGGTGGAGGAGGAGGTGGACGTTTGTAACCTAAAGCAATTTGAAGCATTTTTAATTTATTCTTTGCAAACAAAATGTATGAAAATAGAATTTCTAAATCGAATGATTAGTTTATTAATTGTTTAGTAGAATATTACCTGGTCTTGCACCACCGGTACTGGGGCCACCAAAACGATTTCCATATTTGTATATATCAACGGGATAACGATCAGTACCTACCGGTAAGCGATTTGGTGAGGTCGGAGGATATTTACCAGCTGGTTCTGCTATGGGTGGAGGGGGATAACGTTTTGCTGAATCTGGTTCAGGTCTTCTAGCACTGTGTATGATTTCTTCGGGTGGATAACGACCATCGGGACCATAACGTCCTGGAGGTGCCGGGCCTCTGGCACTGTCGGGAGGTATAGGATAACGCGATTCATATGAAGAAGGTCTAAATCTTCTATCAGGAAAACCTTCGGGAGCATCACGACCTGGAGAGCCTCCTCCCAAAGGTTCTCGTATAGGAGGATAACGTGAGGGATATCTGCCACCATAGCGATCATCAGGATAACGGCTACTCGGCAAATAAGGCCGATAGGGAATATCATCGTCCGGTGGATAGGGTCTAGTATGAGGTAAATCCATGGGCAAGTTATTGTCTTTGACTGGAGGATAATGGCCTGTGGAGGGACGATACACAGGATAACGATCACGTGGTGGATAACGGCCTTCATTAGGATAACGATCATTGTAACTGCTTTCGGGATAACGGTCAGCATAACGATCTTTAGGAGGCATAATATCATCATAAGGATAACGCGGTGGATTGCGATCAGGAAAACGATCATCATAGGGAGGACGGTCTCTATCCATAGAACCAGGATAACGATCTCTATCACCTATAGGACTATAACGATCTCTATCACCTATAGGACTATAACGATCTCTATCAGCTGGATAACGTCCTCGATCTGCTAAGGGAAAACGATCGCGATCACGATCCCGGTCACGATCACCAGGGAAACGATTGCGATCTCTGTCCAAAGGATAACGCTCATCCTCATATAAACCTCCACTAAGAGGATAACGATCACGATCTCTATCTCTATTACGATCACGATCATCATTGTAATCACCACCTGGATAACGATCGCCTAGACCAGGTCTAGGCAAACCACCGCCAGCTCCCGGATAACGATCTAACATTATGGTTAATGAGTTAAATGATGGTTAGTTGTTAATTATGTTAAAAAAACCGTGAAATTTTCAAAAAATAAAAAATGGTGAAGAATTTTAGAAATTAGTTTCTTTTTATTTATATATAAAAAATTAGTTAATTTTATTTTTATATAAAAACACTTACCATAATCATTGGGACCCGAGTCCGGATAACGATCATAAGGTGGACGACCATAACCATCTGAAGTGCCAGGTATATCGCCAGGAATTCTATTTCCTCCTGGACCATAACGATTTCCACCATAACGATCATCATTTTTATTAGGATTATTCCAATTATTGCCTGGACGATCAGAGGGACGATGACCATTACCAGAACCTACCGAACTGCCACCACCTGAGCCACTACTACCACCATGACCATCATTATCACTGCCAGCACCCACCACATTAACTAAATTTTTTTATAAATATTAAAAAAAAAAACTATTTGAAAAAAATGTGTCATCATCATTAACTTACGCATTAAATTCTCATAATAATCATAGTCTGCATCATAAATTATACGCATGCCATCCTTTTGATTATAACGACTCAAGCGACATGTACGAAAACGATCACTATATACCGCTGATCTGTAATTAAAAAAAAAAAAAAAAAAATACAAATAAAAAAATAAAGTAACATATGTAGTGTGAGTATTGTTATGCGTATTTAGTAGGTGAGGAATGTTTTGTCTAGAAGACTTTTTATTTTTTTTTTAATTTACCTGCATTGAAAACTAGTTTGTCTTAAGCACTCATCCAGACATTCACTTAATGAGCGTCCTGTTATTTCCGAATGAAACTCTCCGCCCAAACGTGAATTGCGATAACGTTGAAATGCTGTATCTGGTCGTCGACCACTTGAAAAGAGATGCGATGTCACTGAGTTATCCGGATAATCTGTTGCACGTTCTACAAATAAACGAGTCATAAATGTATACTGCTTTTTTCAATGTACGCACAAAATTAGAAGAAAGACATTAAAATTTAATTAATTAGCATTAGAGACAAAGTGTGTTTGGCTACTGCTACTTTGGTTATTTGTAAAGGGAAGGTTGCTAAACAAAAGATAAATGTTTATTGCTTGAAATTTTAAGTACTCGTAAAACATAATTAAGGTTATCTATATATAATTTGCTAAGCATTTTTTACTTTCCAGAGCTTTCTGAAACTCCCAGATGACGTAGAAAATTAAAATTTGGCTTACTTGCATCATACGAATCGTAACGGAGCTTTCTGAAGTTCCCAGACATGGTAGAAAATTAAAATTCGGGTTACTTATAAAACTTTTCTTCTTATAGATCCTAACGGAGCTAAATTTGTCTATCAGGGAGCGAAGATTCATGAGTTTTTTTTAAGGTCTGTTTTGCTATACACATTTTGATTTGCTATACACAGCAAATCAAACGTCGATTTTTTTTTTAAGTTTACTAATTTAATACTTTAATCATTATTATCCCATCAGCTTCAAATCTTTAACTTCGATTAGGGGGAAAATTATTAAAATATTTTTAATATACATATATTTTTAAAGATCTTCGGATTATATTTCCAGCCTTCGTCAGGAAATATAATATGTATGTATATAATATTGTTATACCTTTTATAAAGGGTGGTCCAACCATAATGTACGATGTTAATTATGAGTAACACCTTAACGTCAAGTTTTTTGACCAACTTAATTAGGCATTTATTTGTTTTAGTGTTTAACAAATTCAACCATAAAGAGGTACACAATTGAGCAGCGCATGAAGATTGTTGAAGACTTTTACTTAATTTTCTCCCCGAGCAACAGATCACCAATCTAATTACTTCCTCAGCTTAATCACGAATAAGAATATTCATTAATTTCTATAAATGGTCACCAATCTTAGCACTACTCACAATAAACTCTGCTTAATCTTCTTTTTGAACAACTGGGTACCAATCTAAGTACTACCTTAGCTTAATCACGAATAAGAATATTCTTTGTTTAATATAATTGGTCACCAATCTTAGCACTACTCACAGTAAACTCTGCTTAATTTTCTTATATGGTAACCAATCTGAGTACTATTTTAGCTTAAGCAAGTATAACAATATTCTTTATTTTCTATAAATGATCACCAATCTTGGAACTACTCACAATAAAATCTGCTTAATTTTCTCCCTGAACGACAGGACACCAATCTAAGTGCTACCTTAGCATAATCACGAATAAGATTGTTCTTTGTTTCCTATAAATGGCCACTAATATTAGTACTACTCACAATAAACTCTGCTTAATCTAATCCTTGAACAATACGTCACCAATCGAAGAATTGTGCCAAAATTTCAGCAAATCAGGTCTGTAAGAAATGTGAAAACATGCTTACCCGGTTCGTTCTGCGGAAAATACTGATGTTATTCGCAATAGCGTGGCAGAAGAGCCGTTAACCTCGACTCGTCGTCGTGCCCAACGAATGAACATGTCATTAACATCACTGATGCGAATTTTGAATAAAGATTTGAATTTACATACAAGAGCTGAAGCCTACTGATCACTTCAAGCGTCGCACATTGGAGCAAAAGGGGGTCGAAAATGGCGATTAATTCAGAGAAAGGTGATATCAATATTTCAATGATCACGTTTTATTTATTTTTTTTATTGATTACACAGGTCAATAAGATCGCAAAAAAAATGTATATTTGGGATAAGTCTACAATATTATTATTCCTTAGGCTTGATATAGTGTAGAAAGTCAAATGAAAATTGTCCATCACGTCATATTTTTAACCCATTGAGGACCAAAGAAAATTTGATTCCTTGAGAAGTTTTTAGGTTATGAAATTTTCCAGGTAATAGATAGAGGAAATTTTTTGCACATGTTTTATAAGCAAGACATGGGACTACAAAAATGTAGTACTAGTAAAGTCTCTAACTTCTCACACATAGCCACTAGCAGTCGTTAAAGTTGTAAAAATCAAGAATTTCTCAACTAACCCTCATAAAACCATTGAAAAATGAGGGATAAGGAGTGGGTGTATAGGGGAAATTTTTATTTGATATAACAAATACAAGACCGCAGATTTCAAAAATGGTAAAGTTTTTAAAATCGCATTGACAGAAAATGCGTAGACACCAAAAGTTTGAAAAAAATAAAAATCCAAGTTTATATAACAATGCTAACAAAAAATTAGGAAAAATTTATATTTTGAATAATTTTGTTTAATTCTTACTTCTAAGACTTAATGTAGTGAAAAAAGTAACATGAAACATTTCCATCACATCGCACTTTTAACCCATTGATGACCAAATGAAATATGTACCTCTAAGAAATTTTTAGGTTATATAATTTTCTAGGTAATAGATAGAGTAAATTATGGATCCGTATTTTATAGAGAAGGAACAATAAAACCAAAGTGTAGAATATGCCATCTCTCTAACATGCCATCCATAGCACCTAAAAGACTTTAAAGTTGCTAAAAGCACTGAAAAAATGGGAAAAATATGCAAAGAACAATGGGAACTTTTGCACCAAAATGCTGTTACTGAGAGATTATATCAACGCATATGGAATCCTACTTTGGTGACAGACTTTTACAGCTTCTTAATATGAGAAAAAAATTATAAATAGTACATTCTTAAATCCTAATTAAAGAAAAAAAATATCCATAAATTTTTCAATAAAGTTTAATATAAAAGCATTATATATTTTAAAATTGTGATGTCATGGAAATGATTTATTTAACTTTCTACACTCTTTTTAGTCTAAGGAGTTAAAATTAGTCCGAATTATTCGCGATATATTTTTCTTATAATTTTTTTTAACTCTGTTACTTAAATTTGGATTTTTATTTTTTTTCATACATTTGATGGATACAAATTTTCTGTCAGTGTGATTTTAAAAATTTTACCAATTTTGATATCTATGGTATTTTGTCTTTTATATGAAATATAAATTTCCCCTCTACACCCATTCCTTACCCCTCATTTTTCATTGGTTTGATGATGTTTAATTGAGAAATTCATGGTTTTTACAACTTTAACGACATCTAGGGGCTACGTACGATAAGCAAGAGAATTAACTAGTACTCAATTTTTATAGCCCCATGCCATGGCTATACAAAATGATGTATTTATCTGCTCTACCTATTACTGAGAAAATTTTATAACCTAAAAACTCATCATTTAGTGTTGACCTGTGTTATTAGTTAAAAAAATTCAGTTTTAGAATTTTAAGATTTTTTTCAGCAGAACGGTAATGTCTTTCCGTCTGTCTATACATTAGAGTTAAATGGGTCGAAAATGGCACTTAATTCAGGGAAAGGTGATAGCAAAATTTTAATACTTTCATTTGGTTTTCATATTAATCGAGAAATGAAAAAAAAAAAAAAAATAGTATAGTAATAGTTTTCGAATTTTAAGATTTTTCTGAAAGAATTCTAATGTCCGTTTGTGTGTTAATTTTTGCAAACTTTCCAATTCAAAATCGTTTATCTTTTTGACTCAATAAAGATAACGACTTAAAATTTTCTTTGTTCGATAGATATTTTTACTTTTTAACCAACTACAGTTGAAAATCTTGTAAAATTGAGATTTTTGAAATTTCAAATATATATATAACTCGAAAAATATATAAGATAAGTAGCATATACTATGTATAGTATGCTTTTTAAAGGATTTATCAAGGACTTTAAGGAAATATAAAAATCTTGGAAATCGGGTAAGGAACAAAAATGTGCTAGTGGTTAAATATTTTTCATGATACTAGTACCCTATTTTGAACCACCATAATTCCCCTCTTGATGCATATATTGGATCCTGCTTCTAAACTTAAAATGCTATTGTCCTCTGCTACGTCTATTTCATGCAAATCCGATTAGAAGTTACAGATTAATTTCGATTCTTCCCCACTGTTTAATGTTTGATAAAGCAAAGAAAATGTTTGGCACTTAAGCTCTTTTTTGTATGAAATGTATTGGAGTTTTTTTATACCCACCATCAAAAAGATGAAGGGTATATTGATTTTGTCATTCCGTGTGTAACATGTCGAAGGAATCATCTAAGACCTTACAAAGTATATATTTTCTGGCTCCTGGTTAGATTCTGAGACGATCTAGCTATGTCCGTCCGTCTGTCCGTCTGTTGAAAGCAGGATAGGGCTCGAACGGAAAAACGTAGGAGGACGAAATTTGGCACAAATGTTTGTCTTATATAAGGTTTGTTTGGGATTGGGCAAAATCGGTTAATAAACAAAAAAGTTATGGGCTAAAAACTAGAAACACAGGGTGTCCGTTTTATACTTTTCTGCTGATATTTCTTCAACAAAAGCATGTACGACAACGAAATTTTGTACGTATAGTTCGGTGATCGATATAAACTCGAAAACCAAAAATGGGCGTGGTCCGCCCACTTTACCGCCCACCTCACATATAAGGTGATAATAAACGAAATTGTGTTCAAATAGTTCAAGGACCAATGTAAACTCGGAAACAAAAAATGGGCGTGGTCCGCCCACTTTACTGCTCACTTTCCCGCCCCCTCCCATATAACGTAAAATTTGAAAAAGTTGATGGTGGGTATATAGATTCGGCCGGGCCGAATATAACATTCGCGCTTGTTTTTTTTTTAAATTAATTTTCTCAAATCGGGCTATATATGCGCACGATTTTTTTCATAATATTAAAGTGGACAATATATACTATTTTTCAGAAAATTTTCAGAACAAACATCCTGTAACATTTTAAGTTGCATTCCATCAAAGTTGAAAATTAGTGTATTTTACGACAATTTTCGAAAAAATAACAAAAATATTAGAACAAAATATAATTTACAAATACTTGAAGAAAAGTACACTTAAATATCTGAATTTGATGGTTTCATTTTAAATTTTTACCTTTAAAGACTTTTTATTTTTACTATTTTTCAAAAATTTAAAAAAATTCTTAACTTTGACAGCTCCTTAAAAGAAAACAGCATAACCTAGCTTAAGATTTTAATTGATATTGATATTTTGATAATTTTATCTATTTTTATTCGGTACCCAACTTTATTACAAAATTTTAAATTTTTAAATTGAATTAAGCTCCACTTTTGACACACTTTACCTCAACGTGCTTCGTCGTGCGTTTTGGTTTGACCAAATCTCAGATCCCATAAAGTATCGAAATAACGAAGTCCGTTCTTCCGTCTGTCTGTTAAAATTAACTTCTCACTACCTCCCGATATTTTTGAGACATAATTATGTATATCGGATAATCTGCTCAGTTTTTTCTAATGAAAATCATCAAAATTCATCCAAAATACTTGATTTATAGCCCGCATTAAAAAAATAAGTTAAGAAATATATGGTCGGTCTTATATCTGTCTCAATTTCTATAAAACATACATATGTATGCACTATACATATTATGTTATTTATGCTTTTTAGGGTGAATCTCTGAAGTAGACCTTATATGGGAGCTATGGTCTCTGCGGTTTCTATTTAAATAACACCTATGGTGGTGTAGGGTATAAATAAAAGATACTACTTAATATAAAAAGTATTAATTTAAAAATAAAATAAAAGCTATTTAATAAAAGTAAACAATTTCGAAATAAAGTATCAACTTTCCCAAGAAAATCTCGAAAAAGCCAAAAATTTTGTAAAAAAAGAAAAAATTAAAAGAAGTATTCGAACTATAAAAAGGCACTAATACAAAAAGTATATAAAATTTTTTAAAATTTAAATTTTCCAAAAAAATTAATGTAAGGTAAATATAATTGGTACCTTTTGAAAGTTGGTTAATTAATGAAATAAAAAAATAATAATTATATAATAAAAAGTATTTTTAAAGGTACCAATTCTCACATAAAGTGCTATCTATTAAAAAAAAGTACAAGGTTTCTGAAAAAGTACAAGCCACTAATATTTAAAGAAAGTACAAATAAATGTTCAAATACGTCCAATTTAAAAACTACTTTTTTCCAAGAAAATTATTAACTAAAAAAGAAGTGACAAATGCCTTTTTGATTATTTAACAGAGGCATCCATCCTAATTTTCGTTTTAGTAGCACACTTCATCCACACACTCAATCATGCTTATTATTACTTACGGTTATCCAAACAGACAAGATCATAAAAATGATGTGTTGGACTTGAACTTATGCTTATATCATCTTTTTGTGAAATTGAATCCTCTTCAGATAAAATACACTGTTTAGTTTGGTCATCAAATTCCACAGAACGACAAAAGTATCTACACAGAAACAAAAAGAAGAAGAAACAAGATAACGCATTAAGTAAATAAGTTTTAATTTTATTTAAAAACTAGTATATTTTATATTTAATAAATAATTTAGTTGGTTTTGTTCCACTTACTTTTCTGCACGCAAACACATTGTTTGACATTCTTCCAAAGTCATATTATTAAATATGTCCACTTCAAATGGTCCACCTAAACGTTTGTTCTCTTCTTTGACAAACACAGCCAAACCATCACAACGACGTTCAGCATTGAGACAGGTATTTTCTAAATAATCGGAATTTGGATCATCTTCTAAGAGTTCAGGATGAGTGCGTCTGGTAAATCTAAAAATAGATTTGAATTTGAATTTAAAACTAGTTTTGGGTTTTAAGTTTAATAGGTCACTCTGTACCTGCTTAAAGTACATGAACGCATAGTAGAATCAAAATTAGCTGAACGACAAACAAATGAGAATTCATTGAGACATTTGTCCTCACAATCCGAACGATTGGCAGCGGTAATCTGTAGGAAGGATATGTAAAAAATAGGAAGTTACTTTAAAAGTTTAAAAGCGAAAAAAGTCGTTTTTTTTAATCACATTAAGCAAATATTTGACCTTAAAAATTTTAATGAAAAATATTTGTTTAATGATAAACAAAATATATATTTTCTATTAGAAGTAAATATACTATAATATTATTTTAATTTAATTTTCACTTACTTCTTTTATATCTGATATCGGTAACTTTAATTTCTTTCTAGGATGTCTTTCAAATACATAACTTCGACTGGGACATTCTCTTTCCGGTCGGCTAGCTAAAATTATCACAACAACAATCACACATTTCAACACAAACTATTATTTAATATTTAAACAAAAAAATCCACTTACATGTCAAACAGATCTCATTAAAATGTACACTATTTGGTACTAACATTAAACTGCCAATTCCTTCGGGTCCCGCCTGTTCAGATGTCAAATAACACAATGATTCTTCGTATTCCATATTGCCGCCAAATGCTGTTATACGACTACCAGGTTGAAAATCAAAACTAGTGCAAGTACGCACCAAATTATTGGAACCAGTACGATCACGTAAACAAAGATCTTGACATTTCTCTAGCACACGAAAGGGTGGAGCTGTATCACGTACAACATCATCATCGTAGCCTTGTAATTGTTGGTTGGGTAGACGTTCGTAAAGAACACGACCTAAACCATTTTTACAAGTTGTTTGAGCTGCAATGAATGGATGGATAAAAAAAAGCAAGTACATAAAACCGGTAAGAGATCAATGCTATTATTTTACTTTGTTTTTGTTTCATTTATGTGGTATGAGATGACAGGTTAAATGAAGACAGAGGTGTGTGGTTTAAATTTAAATTTTAAGGGGGATTTTTGTTTAATCTTTTTTTCAAATAATAACACTTAATAGAGTACAACTATTTGAATTACGAATTTAAAAGGTTTGTTTATTAATTTTTATAGGCTGAGCTTGAGAATTGTTTAGAGTTCATAGACTTTCAATTAATTTGTTATGAGTTTTTTTTAGAATATTTCTGTGTTAAAAAAAAAAAAAACAATATAGTCGTGTGTGAAAATGAAAGCAAGTAATTAAATGGCTAATTTCAGTTTTATTTATCTCTGAGTAAGAATCCAAAAAAAAAAAAAAAAAATAAACAATAATAATAAAATAAAGCTACTTTCCTATTCAAATAACTTTTTTTTTTTTAATTGAAGTAGTTTCTCTCGTAGGAAAATTAACGTTTTAGAGTGTGAGTTTCGAATTTAGATAATTCGTTAAACAAGCAAGCAAGCAGGGCTGAGGGTTGGGGTGTTGGTGGTTAGAGGGTAGACCGCTAAAGTTGGCCTCCTCATGTAAGTAATTTTTTGTAAAATTCTCTAAAAATCTATATATGTATATAAAAATTAATGTGTGTTTGTTTGTATGTATGTTTGTTTGAAGTTTATAGCCGCCTAAACGTCTAAACCGATTTTCTTGAATTTTTCACAGTGTGTTCCTATATGCCTGGAAGGAAAAATAGGCTAGATTTTTTTAAATTCCATGTGGGCGAGGTGCCACGCCCGCTTACTAAATAACTATTAAAAGTAGTATATCTCGGAAATTGGTAATACTAGAGTCCTCAAATTTTGCACGAACAACTTTGACACCTATATGAACATGGTGTCATGAACATGAACTAGCATTAGCTTCAATATGAATATTTTGGGCAAAAATAGGTACACTAGCAATAGTGGGCGTGGATCTTCCCATATAAAGAAAATATTAAATTATCATATCTAAGAAAATATAACAGAGTTCTAAAATTTTGTCGGAGCCACTTTGGTATCAATATTAATATTTAAGAAAAATATGGGCGGATTAGAAGTGGGGGACATGGTACCTCCCATATGAATTAAATGCAAAAATTCGTATATCTGGGAAACTATTGGAGTTGGAACGCTCAAATTTTGCACAAAGAATTTTGACATCCATGAAAACATTTGTCTAATAAATTAGCGGGTGTGGTATGGTCCCTCCCATAAAAATTAAATACTAAAATTAGTATATCTGGGAAACTATTAGAGCTTGAATTTTAAAATTTTGCACGGGAAACATCTATCTATAGGGGTGTGGCGAAGCACACCGGGTATTAGCTAGTTCATTTATAAAATTCACAAAGTGTACTATCATGTCGTATTGTCATATGTCCTAAAATATTTCAATGTATAAAAAATATTGTTATTGCTTTTCCTTTGTAAAATTTTATGACATTATGACAATACGACATGATAGCACACTTTGTAAATCCTCCAATAGTATTTGCAAATATTAAAAAAAATGCTTATATGTGTATGTTATCTCTATTAGTTTAATAGTTACTTAGGTCGAAGGATTTTTTTTTTAATTTTTGGCCACGTTTTTTTAGATTTGGCGGGGTTAGTTTAAATCCTTAAATTTTGTAAATATGTATTCACAAAATTTGCTTATTTCTGCAAGAATCATGCAAATATATGGATCTGAAAAAATATGTATTATTTAGAATTTGAAAATTTTACATTTTGGGTATTTTTTTTCCTAAAATTGGTAACAATATTTCACTTCTAAAGATCTGTGCAACGGTTTCACTCTAAGCCCTATTTAAATTTTGTCAATTCTAAATAAATAGATTTATTTATAAAATTCTCAAATATCAAAGCTAATATCGAAAAACAAAATATATTAGTTGTATATGTACACTAAGGTACACAGTGGGGCAGAATCAAAAATTTTTGGAAATAAATCTGTAACTTCTTAATGGCTGGTTTGATTTGCATGGAATTTGGATAAGGGTAGCAGAAGGTGGAAGGAGGACCCAGGGGCGGAGCTAAGGGGGCTCAAACTTGGGTACTTCTGATATTAAAATGTTTTAATCGCTTTCCAAATTTTTGTTTCTCGTCCGATTTCAAATATTTTTATACATTATTGAAGGCACTGATAAGACCTTCCTCATGTATAACCTAGTATTTCCGACAGATTTTATTTGTTTTTTCTTTAGCTAATTAAAGAACTAAATTATCTATTGAATAAAAAAGTTGAAGTCGATATCTTTACCGAGATCAAAAGTAAACAATTTTGAATTTGAAAATTGCAAAAATTACGACATTTTGTGTTTTTTTGGCCGAAAAAGTATCTATACTCTTTTTTCTCTAAAATAAAATTTTCTTTAACAACATATAATAACTTTATACTTTTCTGAAAGGTATCTTCACTGAGAAGATTTTAAAATAAAAAAACAAGCTCAATAACTCAAGTGGTCAAGGTACACACCCTCCCAAATTCGACCCATTTTATATGAAAGTTTTAACTTTAGTCCATATTTTCTAAAATCTCAAAGCACGAATCGGCAAACGGAATGCAGTTTAAGAATCTGTAATATGTTGTTAACAGTTTTCAATCAAAATCTACGAGACTTCGGAAAAATGTGGATTTTATAGCCGAAAATGTGAAAAAAAAGAATTTTTGGGATTTTCGGCCTTTTTTTGGGAATTGTGGGATTCCTTTTACAAAAATCTTAAACATTTTTTCTTTTTATCATTTCAAACCATAAAAGGTATATTCACTGAAAATTTCATTAAGATATCTTTACTAACAAAGATTTTATTGCAGATAAAATATTTATAGTTTCTCAAAAAACCAATTTTTTACAAAAATTTTACTTTAATTTAAAAAATCAGAACAAGTATAAACTCAATTTTTTTTTCATTTAAATTGCATTGCTTAGCTTACATAATTCTTCGCTATACAGAAAAAGATTGAAATCAATATCTTTTATAGAACCGAAACTACGCCACTTTAAATTTTATAAGTCACGGAAAATTATTTTTGGAAAGATATCGACTTCAAATGTTTTTTATTCAATAGATAATTTAGTTCTTTAATTAGCTAAAGAAAAAACAAATAAAATCGGTCGGAAATACTAGGATATATATGAAAAAAACTGGACCAAGAACATGCAAAATTGAGGTACTTAAAAATTCAAATGCAAATGTTTTTTGTAGGTATTATCAGTGCCTACAATAATATATAAAAATATTTGAAATCGATTAAAAAATTACCACTTGGATCAATTTGAAATGTATGGAAGAGTTGTAGATGAGGACATAAGCTTTCAGAAAAATTATCTTGTAGTCACCCTGTGATAACACAAGATAAGCTACGGGGCGCCAAAGTTGGCTATCTCCAATATGTAAAAATTTAAAAAAATCATAACCTCTATGAATAATTTTTATTAAAATTACCTAATTTTGAAAAATCAAAAATTACTCTATGGTAATCGGGAAGAAGACGAAAAGAAGATATCAAATATTTTTTACTGACTCATTTAAGTGGTTGTGTGCGCACAAAATTTATACTTTGTAACCGTTTAGGTGATTACATATGTAAAAAAAGAGCCACCTCGTAGTTATGAAAGTGCCTATTTTCCCTTAATTGACCCTTCGGTAGTCATATAAGTGATTGTGTGTGCAAAAGAGTAACACCATGTAGTCGTTGTGGTGGCAATAGACTTTCTCCTAGGATAAGCCCATGTTAAAGTGACTAGTAACGAAGCTTATAAAGTGACTAGTGGTATTCTAATGTAGTCGTTTAGGTAACTTGTACGCAACAGCTACCACAGACACCACCATTGGTGAGAAAAAAATGTAAGATTTGTTCTAGGACCATCGACGTAAATGACTGTGAAGCACCCTGATCCAAACATCGTAGGAAATTGAAATTTGGCAAGAAAATGACATCTCCTTTCATAATTTTGGGTACGTTTAAATGTAGCTCGCAAAAAGGAATTGTGGACCACCTTAATAAACATTATTTTTACAATGGGCCGAAAACACCTCAGCTCTGTCCATGTGAAATTTTATTTAGGTATTTCCAACAATTACTTCCAAAAAATTACATCACAAAGATAGTCTAATATTGTTCTTGAAAGTAGGTGTGATATGATATACATTTTTTTCAATTAAATTTTTTTAATTAAAAAAACAAAAAAAAAAAAAAAAAATAAAAAATCCCTACACCAATAAATTCTAAAATTGAGTACTTTTCATAAAGGACTGTAATGATAATACGTTTTAAAATATAACTCAACAAATAATGATTATTTTTGATTTTTATTTTTTTGCTCACAAGATAAAATGAAACCCATTTTCTATAGAATCTGTTCTGAGGAATAAATTTCTGTGTTTAATACTTTTATTCGATGGTTCCTTGTATCCGATTTTTTTTTCTTTAAAATTTCAAGAATAATGATTATTTTCATACAACTGGCATACAAAATCTGTAACTTTTTCTCCAAACATGAAAATTACAACGAAATCCCTACAAAAACTGAAAACTGGTTGCGCCCTTTTTAGATATTTCACCTTATTTGTAAAAAACTCAAGTCTTCTAAAGACAATTATTTAGTAAGAACACAGATTTTTTTTTAAGTATGACAATAAGAACTTTTGATTTAGAGCCACATTTTTGTAAAATGAAAATGTAAATTCATTGCGTTGTGCACATAAAATATTTGAAAAAATCTTTTTATTTGAATATCTACATCTATCCATATTGAAAAACCACTTTAGGTCATGTTTTAGGACGATAAAAACAATGATTTTATTGCGAAACATTTGGTTAAACCATTTGCACTTTAACTTTAAAAGTTTTTATTTAACGTCGGAAGGATGCTGGTGTTAGAACAAAAAAGTCATAAAATGGAGAAAATGAGAAAATATAAAGAAATTTATTTTTATCATTTCCTGAATTAAACGTCATTTATGATGCTACTGAAACCAATGTGAGCAATCCAACCAGCCAGACGGACGGACATTGTTAAATAAACTCAAAAAGTAATGAAATAAGCCAAACGTTATATTTTAAGAGGGTCATCTAAAAAACAGTTTGTTGGTATAATGTGTATTACGTCGTATATGGGCAATTCTCTTGTTACGTTTGCCTTTATGAAACCGACCTTCGACCTCAAATATTTTTTTAAATTCTGATTTGTTTAAACAATTTTTGATGCAATTATGTTAACAACACTTTGTTGTGTAACACAAACAAAATTCAAGACCTGAAACGGTTCCATGTGGTGCCGGCAAGCACCCAAAGTCAAAAATTCCCAAAAAAGTGTTTGAAACTAACAAGTTTTTTTATTTCTTTTACTTGCTGTTGTCGCAAATTTTAGCATAAATGTCCACTTCTTCTAATAGCGTAGACTATAAACACTTGTAGAAAAGGAACAGTATGGATTTAATTAGCGTGCCATTAACCAGTGTCAAATTGTGTTGTGCAAAAGTCGTGAAACCAAATTTTACAAAATTTTAAAATTTTGCAGATTTTTCACTGGGGATATTACGCCGTTTCGGATATTTCAAAATTCAAAACAAAGCACGCAAAGAAAAAATATGGTTCCTGTGACCGTAAACTAAGAGCAATATACTATTATTGTAATATATGATTCCAGGTTACAATAAGTATATTTGTACGTAATCATTATTATGATTCCAATTTATAATTTATTAGTAGGGTTCATAACCTTATTAATAACTTTTAGTAAGTTTTATAACCTTTTCTTAAGTATTGCTTTCATCTTCATCATGTTTTTATCATTTAATAATTCCATGTTATCATATATATAAAATAATTTTATCATATATATAATTCCATTCTATCATATATAAGAACTAATTCCATCATAAGTATAATTCCATTTTATCATATATATAATCCCATGTTATCGTATATATAATTCCATTTTATCATATATATGAACTAATTTAATCATATACATGAACTAATTTAATCATATATATAATCCCATATTATCATATATATGATCCCATATTTTCATATTTATATTCATTTGTATCACGATATGTGGTACATTCATCATACTGAATAAAAATAAAACTTGTCAATTTATATTTGTTCATATATAAACTAAATGAGAATTATAACTACAAGACTGATACACAAAAATGTGTATTCAAAAGGCATTAAAAGTTAATGGCTTAATGGTTGTAGAATTAACCAAATTTGTAAAATGAAATGAATGGTTATGTAATTAACTAAATTGTTGTGGAATTGACTAAATGATTGGATTTATTCATAAATAAGATTTCATATAAACAAGAAGGTTTCCAAAAGACATATAAAAATCATTGTGGCGTTTTAAAATATTACTTACAAAGTAATCTTTCAGAAAACTATAAATACTATATATGTTACTTAAGGTCCAAAATATAGGTCCAAAAATAAAAATTTTAATCTTTGAAGTCCAATATCTCTTCAACTAAAAGAGATAACCTACACATACATTGTACGTTGTTTTTGTAGATCTCGACTAGCAGAATCCACTCATATAAAAATCTTTTAAATCGGCTGAGATATAACGAATCTGATTCATTATACATTTTTTGAACACGCGAGGTGTCCAAGTTTAGGACCCTCTGGACCCGCCCCCGTTATGTCTATAACGTCCGAACTCAAGATTTAAACTCGCCTACACCTCTACTAATACTGTCTGAAATTTCATTGAAATTGGATCATCCGTTCGGAAATTCCAGATTTATTTCCATTTTATTTTTTGAATGGGACACTGTGAGCCATTTTAACTGTTTTTGGTACTTTTTGCATTTTTTATGTTACATACGTTTTCTCCTATAATTGATAGAGATTAAAAATTATCTGTAATTAAAACAAAAATTTGACGTTTGTCTTAATAAAAATTTCTCTTATATAGTCCGTGTCTATATTAGACAATTTTTTATCAAGACAAGCTTCACATTTAACACGAATTTATGGAAGGTGTAATAATTTAATTTTATATAAAATTTAATTAAATATTTAATTTTAATTTATATATGCAGTTTGACAGCTGTAACAACCAAAAATAATAATCAATTGTTTAACTGAAGTTATCTTGTATATATTCGCACTGATTTTGACGATGTTTTTAGCTGAACTCATTTTTGTTATTCGGAAATTTGAGTATAATTCTCCTCATAAAATATAGGTATGTTTTGCTTTTTTTTAGCCTGCTTGTATTTGTAGTTGATATTTAATACTTAACCATTACACCCACCTTACAACCACACCTCTGCTCTTAAATAATAACCACAGCTTCTAACTTTTATATTTCAAATTTAATACTCACCATAAATCTCGTCCCATCTTAAACTTGCAATACAAATTATCAATAAAATGATTGTATCTTTTCTGGGTTTCATCATTATATTGATCATTTTAACAACTTTTACTCTGTGCGTTTGGCAATCGCCTTATAAGCGATTTTAATTTGATTACAAAATATTGATTGTTCTCCTTTGGAATAAGATGGAGAAGAAATGTAGTTATCTAGAAAACATGATTGTGATCCTCATTAGACGTTACAGCTTACACAAAAAAACACACGTATAAAATAAAACACTGGAATTAGAAAAAAATTTAAATTAAAAAATGAAATCAAATAGAATAAAAATAAAGTAAACCAATTTAGTTCATAGTGACCTTAATAGAAATAACCAAAAAAATTAACTAAATATTTTTTTTTTTTGTTAATAATCATTATAGATAATTTTTTATATAGAGAATTTTTCAATTTGAATTTTTAATTAAGTTCATAAAGTGTTGCCATGCGTAACGCATAGAAAATAATGTTTTAGTGCTTAATTTTATTTATTTCTTTTTTTGTTTTTTGGTTGACAATTATCCAAATATCCAATATCCAAATCATAATTCACCACAATTCTTTTACAGCCACTAACTTGTTCATTTACATATGGATTTTTATGTTTTTTTTGGTGTCTGTGGCACGAGAGTAAATGTCTAAAAAACAGCAAATATTTTTTGTATCAAATCAGTTTAGAATTTTTCAACACCGGAAGTTATATCCGGTTCTTTGTGTGGTTTTCTCCAAAAAATTTTTATTATTTTTAAAACCAAATATAATATTGTATTTGTTTTTACGTTCCTTTTTTTATCGAAGCGCTTTAAATGTAGTTTCGTTGCTAAAACCAATTTCTAACTTAAATAACTAAAAAAAAAAATATTTTTCTAACATTCATCTTTGTTGTTGTTATCAACCTGAATAACAGTTAAAATTTCTCATTCTCATTTTAATTTTCAATTTAATTATTGCATCTCTTTTTGTGGTTTTTTGGACTTTGCCGACATTGGCATTCGTCTCATTTTACAATTAAATATTGTTTTTATTATTGTTGTTTTTGTTTGAATTTTAATTGTTATTCAAATATTTTTTTATTTGAATTCAGATTATTTAGTTGCATGTTGAAAAATAACAAAAATATCTGATAGATAAACAAAAGTGGTGGGGTGCATATCAAATGAATTGAGCGCGCAATTGTAAATTATAGTAGAAAGTTAATTTTTATTTCTCTGTTTCTGATAAGCTTTCCCGCCCTTTTTCTGCAGCAGTTCTCTTTCAAACTAGAAGCTTTTGAATTAATAAAATTTTATCTAAAACGCAACAGTTTATAATTTTACTTTGGTTTAAGAAAATTAATAATTATTTGTCACAACACACTTCATAAGCTTCATGGCGTCCATCTTCAGTGAGCATTGGTGTAAATTTAAGGAGCACAAATTTTCAGTTCGGGATTGGGAACCTAGCATATATTACGTTTATACGCGCGGTTATTGCAAATAAAAATAACTTGCAAATAAACAATTCACTGTTTATACGCAAATTGCACAAAGAAATATATTTTCTTATTTGTCGTGCCAGATCGGAAAAATGAAACTATTATAATCGAAAACTCTATGAACGTAAAAGGAAGTGGCAACGCTGTACTTTTTTATTTGCAATTAGCTTCAAATATAATACTAACTAACAAATATAATACTAACTCAATGTTTATATAGCAAAATTTTCATATCGCAATATTTTTAATTGCGAGTAAATGGTACGTATAAACGTATAAAGTGACGTCATCCAGTTTCCGACTCAAAGGACCATAAACTAGTTGCAATCGTTAATAGTTCTTGTTGTTTCTTTTCGTCGGTATTTGCATTATTTAATTTTTTTTAAGCGCTTAAACCGGTGCAAATATTTTAAAACCTATAACGTTCAATAATAACGCTGCACAGTGGTTCCAAAACGAAATTTTTTGGAAATAATTCTCAAACTTTAGAACTGCTGGAAGTATTTAAATAAAATTTCACATGGACAATTCTGAGGTGTATGCCAATTGATTTGGAAGAGGACAGGTTCTTAGCAAGTCTGGGAGACGGGGGTTGGACCTCCAAAGTTGGTAATATTAAAAGAAAAAAACCTTGGAAAATTACCTCCATATGTTAGCTAATCACATAAAAAATATTTAATAAGCCACGCCTCTTATAACGACAGGGTGATCATTTTACTGAAAAAGTAAATTTTTGAAGCAAGTTTTCCCCGAAGTGGAATTTTGGGTATTTCAGAGAAGAAAATGGTTGTATATTATTCGATGTGAGAAGCCCACAGACCAGCTAGAAACGTATACTCCACCAAAACTTTTGGAAAATATCTCAGTAATAACTATGTTAAATTTCATTGAAATATTTTGAACGGTTCAAAAGTTACACGAAATTATTTAAAAAAACACGTTGAAATATACATATTTAAGTGCACAGTACTTTCATTGTGTTTTTTTTTTAATAATATTGTCTAACTTTTGAACTGTTCAAAATATTTTATTGAAATTTCACATAGTTATTACTGAGATATTTTCCAAATGTTTTGGTGGAGTACAAGTTTCTAGCTGGTCTGTGGGCAGGAGGAGAACCTCCGAAAGTGGTCAACTCTTTTAATTATTTCTTATATAATATCCGAGATGACCCATTTAGGCGGTTATCACCCCTGTCCCAAGACCACTTAGAAATTTGTGCTCCTCCAAAACATTTGAAAACTATCTCAGTAATAACTATGTGAAATTTCATTGAAATATATTGAACGATTCAAAAGTTAGACAAAGTTATTAAAAAAAACACGTTGAAACTGCTGTGCACTTACAGTGGTGGCCACGAATTTAAGACACGACATGTAACGAACTAAGTTGTGATAATTATTACAACCCTGCAATATAAAATTAGATTTTGTTAATTTTTCAGTGTACCCTGTAATGTTAAGATCAATTACCGTTATTTGGTTTTGTTTGTGTATACATTTTGTTGCTGTTTTTATTATATTTTCGTAAAAACGTGCTTTTGAAGCTGGTCACGAATTTAAAACATATAAGAAATATTTGGTTTTTAAGTGATTTTTTGGTGTTTTTTTGGAGCTAAAAGGTAAGTAATGAATGTTTTATTCCATTTAATGTTAGAATACATCAAAATATTTAGTTAGAAATGGCCAGAGGTACTTGGAGTTCGGATGCCGAGCGAAAATTGATCCAACAAATGAATACTGATGGAAAAACAGTAATGGAAATTTCCAAGCTACTAAAATGTTCCAGATCCAAGATTTACAATGTACTGGAACACATCAAGCAACATGGCACTACCAAAAATGTCAAACAGCACCCTAGAGCCCGAAAAACTACACCCAGGGAGGATAGCTTAATTTATAAATCAGCTGCTAAAGATCCTTTCAAGAGCTCAAGTAAAATTAAAAATGAGATTTCATCGGATTTTGGTATTAATATATCGTCCAGGACAATAAGAAGACGTCTGAATGAGAAGAACTTACGTGGGTGTATTGCACAACGTAAACCACTTGTGTCAAAAAAAAATATTAAATCCCGACTAGCGTTTTCAAGAGAAAATCTCAATAAGCCGATGACATTTTGGAAAAATATACTTTGGAGCGACGAGTCGAAGTTTTGTCGCTTTGGTTCTGATGGAAAACAGTACGTATGGCGTCCTCCAAACCTGGAGCATCACCCAAAGTACACCCTTAAAACGGTTAAGCATGGTGGTGGAAATGTCATGGTGTGGGCAGCATTTTCCTGGCATGGTGTAGGTCCCATTCAGAAGATTATCAATAAAATGGACCAGCATATTTACAAAAACATACTGACAAGCATCATGATACCATTCGCTGAAGACAACATGCCTCTAATGTGGAAATTTATGCATGATAATGACCCTAAGCACACTTCACGCCTAGTGAAGAGTTGCTTAGAGGAAAATAATATCACAGTTCTGAAATGGCCAGCTCAATCCCCGGATCTCAATCCAATTGAGAACTTGTGGAATGATGTTGAGGAGCATGTACGAGCAGTAAAGCCAAAAAATTTGACTGATTTATGGGAAGAAATTCAAAAGGCTTGGTATGCCATTCCAAAGGAGCGCTGTATGGCCTTAGTTGAAAGTTTACCCAGGAGATGCGCTGCTGTGATTCAAAATAAAGGATTTCCCACCAAATACTAATATTGTTTTATGAAGCTGAGCTTTACTTTTGTGAATTAACTTTTATTTTGCCTATGTCCTAAATTCATGACCAGGCTTAAACTTGTATTAATCTGTATAATATGTAAATAAAAATTGGAAACTAAATATAGGTAACAAACTATTGTTGATTTTTTTTCATAACATTACTAGGATCTTTAAAAAATAACATGGATCTAAAATTTGTTCGATAAGATGTAAAAATTATCAGAAATATATAAGTGAAATGTCGTGTCTTAAATTCGTGGCCACCACTGTATATATATAGAATGTTTCAGAATACATTTACCATAGAAATTGAAGGAAAATGTAAAAATTTTGCCGAAGGGGGTAACGTTTCAGATAGTTTTTAAACGATTGTGTAAAGTATTTATGCAAGTATTTGGTATCGTTGGAAAGGTTATTACTTAAAAAATAATAATATATAAATAATAAAGTATTCGAACTAAATTTTTTCATTAAATTCATCAAATAACGAAAAATTTTTGTATTTAGTGTTATTTTTCAAAAAACAATTTTATATTTGAACTTAAATAAAATCTACATTAATAAAGCTATCATTGTGAAATTTTAGTATAATATAAAAAAAATTTTCATTAAAAGAAGAAAATAAATAGATTCCCATTTTCTTACTCCGAAATACCCAAAAATACACTTCGGGGAAAACTTGCTTCAAAAATTTACTTTTTTCAGTAAAATGGTCACTCTGTCGTTATAAGAGGCGTGGCTTATTAAATATTTTTTGTGTGATTAGCTAACATATGGAGGTAAGTTTTCAAGGTATTTTTATTTTAATATCAGCTTTGACATTTTTGTGCTCCACAAAAAACTAAAAGCACAAAAATTAAAATTACCAAAATTCTGATAGGGCTAGCGGGGAGACAGTTACCCCAACTGCAATCGGATTTGTCTTACATGCATTTATGTTAAGTATTCTTTTAGAAACATGAAAAAAATGTATGGTCCGGAGGAAAATAACAGTTTTTAAAGTGAAAAAATTTGACCACCTTTTTGAAAAAAATCACAATTTTTTTTTTCAAATTTTCAACTTTAAAATGATATAACTTTTTATCTAAACCACATAGGTATATGATCCTTGCACAAAAGTTGTTTAGAATTTTGTATAGAATCCAGAGAAAAATTGAAAGACTAAAATTGAGCCTGCCAAGTTCAAAAAACTTAAAAAAAACATGTCGAAAAATGGGTAAAAATTTTACTTTGGTCCAAATAGCTCTTAAAGTAAATGAGATAACCCACACATGTAAGCATATTTTTTGTAGAGAATTATAAGGACTATCTATGTGCAAAATATTTTTTCAATCAAATCAAAAATGAAATGTTGGTAATTTTTTTTTAAATTGTCATACCCGAGGTGACCAACTTTGGAGGTCCACACCCCGTCCCCCAGACTTGCTAAGAACCTGTCCTCCTCCAAATCAATTGCATTGTCCATGTGAAATTTCATTCAAATACATTTAGCAGTTCTAAAGTTACAGAATTATTTCCAAAAAATTTCGTTTTGGGACCACTGTGCGCTGGTCTACAAAAAAAGGTTTTTTCGTGCTCCTTCAAAAAAAAAAAAAAAAAAAAAAAAAAAATTGTGGACTAGGTGAAATTTCGCATGCTAAACTCGAATCTGCTTTCAGTTTTCTCCCATCAGGTCGAGATTTTTTTCTGGGCGTGTCTAATATTGCGCCCTAAATAAGCCGATTACTCGAATATATTTGACTATAACTCGAGAACGGTATGCACGATTTATATAAATAGTACACCAAAGTATGTGGAATAAAACTGGCTTTAAGTCGTTCTACTAACAAATTTATATCTACTCAATAGTTTTGGAGATATTTCGAAATAAGTGTCCGAAAATTTGTTCATACTAAAATCAAGATTTCTTTTTTATACCCTACACCACCATAGGAGGGGAGGGTATTATGCGTTTGTGCTGATGTTTGTAACAGCCAAAAATATTGGTCTAAGACCCACCTTGATTTATACCAATCGGCTTAGAATCACTTTCTGAGTCGATTTAACGATGTTCGTCCGTCCGTCTGACCGTCTGTCCGTCCATGTAAACCTTGTAATCAAACTACAGGTCGCAATTTTGAACAAAAATTAATGAAATTTGGCACACAGGTTTCTTATAGTCCAGGGACAAAGCCTATTGAAATTGGTTATGATCGGTTCATTATTTCACCTAGCCCCCATACAAATGTCCTCCCGGAAAAGTGTTTAACGATCATAAATCCCTTAAATATAGCAATGAAATTTGGAACATATAAGTTGTGTATAAGTCTAAATAAGTGTGCCGATTTTTAAAAATATCGGTACATATTTAACCATAGCTCCCATATAAACCCCTTTTCAGAAAATCATTTTAACGGGCATAAATCCCATTAAAATGTTAGTATCAAGTTAATATTCAACACAAATAAGTTTTATATGAACATAAATGATAGTGACAAATTTTACAAAGATCGGTCCATAATTTATCATAGTTCAAAAATGAATAAATTCATATACATGTCAGCATCAACGTAATATTCTGTATTCGTATGTTTTATTTTACACTTATGAGTAGTGGTCCACATTTGACTTCAAGCCCTTCCCGAATTATAATGTACACAATGGTGTACATTATAATTCGGGGATATAGTCGACTTGACCGACTATATCTTTTTTTCTCGTTTTTACTAAAGCTTCTTTTTAAAAGTGGAAACATCAAGAATGTTTCAGTTTATCATCTTTATCTCAAAGTTGGCAAAACTACGAGTAAATAAAGTCACTTATCATAAAAATTTATGCACAAATCATGATTACATTCACAGTAAAGTTAGGATACCCATGCATACCTACAGTTAAGTGGAGTTACACTAGTGGGCAAAAAAATTTTTTTTTTTTTTTGTCTTAAATAAAAAAATAGGTGGATTAGATGGAATTTAACGTGCTAAAGAAGAATCAGCTTTTACTTTTTTTCTATCACGTATCGATTTTTTTATGGGCATGACTACTATGACCCCGCCTTTAGGTAGTTACACTTGTATAACTCGAGAACGGTTTGTTCTATTAAGATAAATTAAACTCCACTATATATAGCGACTTAAATTGTCTTTAAGCTGAATTTACATAATTTTTTGTTCAGTTAATATTTCCGTAGTTACATATTTGGTAATTAATAGCAAAAAAAATTTAAAAAAAAAAAATGAAAAATCGTGAAAATTTTTATCCATAACTCTGAAATTCTTGAGCGAATAAAAAATATTGTTGACGTAGATTGAAGACAATTTTTGTATGCGTCTTTTGTTGTATCATTTATTAAAATCGTGTAAACGGTTCTTGAGTTATAACCTAAATTGTACAAACCATTCTCGAGTTTTATAGTCTGACCTCTGAATACGGTGATGATATTAGTCATGCCCATAAAAAAAAAATCAGTACGTGATAGAAGATCCTTGTTTAACTCTTCAAAATCCACTTAGTTCACCTATTTTTGTTTCAAGCAAAAATATTTTTTTTGCCCACCACTGTATTTCTATTAGGGTGATCGATTATTCGACTTTTTTGAGAAACCGGTTTTCGAATAGTTCGAATAGTTGGTATTTTAAAAAAACCGGTTGCACTTTTTGAAATTCAGAAAAAACCGGTTAACCGGTTTTTTGAAAAAGTTAATATTTATATCAAAAGACTACATTTCTTTAAAAAATCAATTGTTATAATTAAGTTAAAATTTATTAAATACAAGCGTAAAAGCCTAACAATGTCAGGAAAAATAATATAATAAAATATGCACAAACAAATCCGAAAATTAAAAGAAAAAAATATGAACAACATTTAGACACCTTCCTCTTCCTAATCGAAGTCAATTATTTGAAGCCGTTCAAATTTATTGGAATTATATTGATTAAAGTTTTAAATTCGTAAACCTTTCAAAATAAAAAAAATCGTCGTAAATGCGTTCCCTGGCCGAAATACAGAATCAGTTTTTTATAGGATTTGGAGAGCAAACAATAAGTATAGCAACTCAAAAGTTCTTAATACCAAAACAGACTTTTTGGTCCCTGATAGAAACATCTGGCACTGTTAGAATTTGTTGAATGAATAGTTTTATAAGTATGCCGATTTTTAGTTTCTTACGTCGTCTGGGACCTTCAGAAAGCTCTGGAAAGGAAACATTGCTTAGGAAAGATATATTTAAATCCATATATATAGATCCACGTATTTTCGCTCCCTGATAGAGATTACAAAATCTGGCTCCGTTAGTATTTGTAGGACGAATAGGGTTATAATTAAGCTGAATTTTAATTTTCTATGTCTTCTGGGAGCTTTAGAAAGCTCTGGAAAGAGAAAAAATTCTTAGAAAAAGACACATAAATCCATTTATATCCGCTCCCTGATAAAAATTTCAAAATATGGCTCCATTAGGATTTGTTGGACAAAATGTTTTATAATTAAGCCAAATTTTAATTTTCTACGTCGTTTGGTATCTTCAGAAAGCTATGGAAAGAGAAAAAATGCTAAGCAAATTATATATCTAGATGACTAGAAGATAATTATGTTTCAAAATTGTAGAAAAAATCATCTAAATTTTAGTTAGCATAAACAGAAACCATGGCTTAATATGGAGATAGTATATTAATTAAGTCTCAATTGAAACGATTCTGCAGGTGAAACTTTTTTAACACAACAGCTTTAATAAATAAAGGAAATATTGGATCAAAAAAATTAAATTGGGTCATACAGGATAATTATTAGTTATTTATTTGTTTAATATTACAGAAAAAATTCCAATTTAGACTTAAACTATATTTTAAAAACATAAGAAATCAGTCTTTATGAATATTTAAAAAATTATTCCTAAATTTTCAAATATCACTATCACTATTTAGTACATGTTTTCTGAAATAAAATGCTATTTTTAAAACCGGTTTTTTGTGTTTAAAAAAACCGGTCTATTCGACATTCGAAAAATGAACATTTTAAAAAAACCGACAGCACTTTGACTGAAAAAACCGGTTTTAAAACCGGTTGGAAAACCGCGTCGATCACCCTAATTTCTATACAATTGTATGTAACATGGGTATTTTACTTAACTGTGAATAAAATCAAGATTTATGCATCGATTTTAAAGATACCACGATTAAGATTACCAACTGCAACAGTAGAAATATCAAAACTGGCGCTTAATTTAGCGAAGGGTAATAATTAAGTCATTGGTACGTCAAATAAATACTTTCTGAATTTATAAGTATTTTGTTTAGGCTAAACCACTGTCCGTCCGGCTGTCCGTATATCAATAACCAACATTTGAAATAATCTGTAGTTTTAGTGATAATCAAATGAAATTTGTTATGTGAGCTTTTCTTGGACTAATACTATAAAATGTAATCGGATTATTTCAGTGAGCTCCCATATAAATTTTTTTCTGGAAATGGTTCACACGCCTTTAAATGTCTAAAATATGTCTAAATTTTGAACACGATAGTTTTGTCTAAGCACAAATCATAAATTTAGTGAGAGTCGGTCCAGAATTAACCATAGCTCCCATATAAATCAAAATCACTTTCTCGCACAAAATTCCTTTATTAATCTTTGTAAAAATATAAAATTAAATACAAATATATTTAAGTATTAGCCTTTTCTTTTCATAGAAAGACCTCTCATGCCAATGCCAATTCAAAATTATTTTTGTGCATTAAATTGATTTTGTAAGGCAATTACTTGCACGACTGCAAATTTCTTACTCGTTTTCAATATTTGCTTAAATTTCAATAAGACTCTTTTTTATACTCTACATTAGCATAGTTAGGAAGGGTATTAGGGGTTTGTGCTGATGTTTGTAACACCCAAAAATATTGGTTCAAGACCCACCTTAATTTATACCAATCGGCTTAAAATCACTTTCTGAGTTGGTTTAACATTAAATCTTCTCCCGGTAATAAATACCTTTATTATAGCACATAATAAAGCGCAGAGAAGCTCTATTTAATTATTAATCTTGGTACTAAATTTCATAAATATCGGTCCATAATTCATTATAGCTCCCATAAATTTATTTTCTGAAAAATCTAAAACTAATTCAAATGTTAGTATAAAGTTAATATTCGACAGAAATAAGTTTTATATAAGTGCCAAATTTAATAAAGATCAGTCCATAATTTACTATAGGTCCCGTATAAAGCCCATTTTCGGGAATCTCCAAAAAGTGCTTTAATTCATATAAATATTAGTATCAACGTATTATTCTGTATTCGTATATTTTATTTTACACATAGTAAATGAATCGGTGCTCAATTGGTCACAGGTCTGATATAAAACATCTTCCCGAATCATATGGTCGGTTTTGACTGACTTTCTCGTTAAATATAGCAAATAAGTAAATAAGTTATATAAGCTTTAATTAAAAATACATACTCATTTCATTTAATTTTGTTTTTGTTCGGATATTTGTACTTTTAAAAATACAATTTTTCTCATTGTATTCATCTTTTCATACGTACATATATGTATATTCAGATTTAATGGATACCAGGGTTGGGGGTTAATGATTACTTTTGCAATTAAATTACTTTACATGTAATTGTAATTGAATATTGTTAATTACAAATACAAGCAATTGTAATTGATATTTTTCTATTACAATTACAGTAATTTTAATTGAAACTTTCCAATTACAATTAAAATGTAATTAGAAATAAGTGTAATTAATTACACTTTTAAATCCTTCTAAATTTAATTTTAACGACATGCTATTAAAGAAATTCAACATACGATTATTGTTTTCCGTAATTTTGTATATTTTTAACCTCATATAATCAATATTTTTTATATTTTTATATTATACATTTCGAAGTTAATTAGTCATTGAAATTTTCAATAACAATTACTTGTAATTGTAATTAGAATTAACCTGTAATTGTAATTGAAAATTTCAATGGTGATACTAATTGATTTTCAAAACATGCCGATAATATAAAATTAAGTTTTTATTTAAAATTTAATCATAAAATTTTCATTGTTTTTATTCATTTGACAATTTTGATGATTTCTTTTTTCTCAAAATTTTGCATTTTGTTATTTATATATGATTTAATAAATTCAAATATCGATTCAATAGAATTATTGAATAAAATACCATTCTATGTGCCTTATAGATTGTCTCTTCGACATAGGAACTTATTTTATGTTGGTTTATATCATAGAAATTATGTATTAAATAGTCCAATAATACGATCATTAAATTATTTGAATTCTCTAAATAATGCTCATATGTTAGAATTTACAGCATCAAAAACTGATTTTAAAAACTTTGTACTGCAAAACATTAAATACTATTGTAAATTATTACAAAATAATATGTTTATATTATTCATTAGTCTGTAAGGAATATTGTTCTATAGACTTAAATAAATAAATAAATATTGCAACTATGCTCAAACATTTATTTTCTTGTTTTAACTTATTTTTTTTTTCACTCACAGCCCAATAAAAGTACATTGTGTAGCATAGGGCTTTCTCCTGTCAGTCTATACACATTCTGATATCCAAACAAGCTAACCAGTATTAATTGAAATTCATCTTGATAACAACTTGATTTCCTAAGCTATTTGCTATTTAAAATCACCCATTTAAATAAGTTTGATGGACATATTTTGACTTTATTCACAAGTCTAGATGTCTTATAAAAATGTAATGTAATAAAAATGTAACGTATTATTTATATTACGTATTTGTGCACAATTTTTACTTTAGGGGTCTTTAGTTAATTGTGAATAAAATCATTATTTGTTCATCAATTTTCATGATACTTATATGACTTATTTTACTCACAGTTTACCTAGCTTTATGATAAATCAAATGAAGTCCGCCAAGTTTAAAAAACTTAAAAAAGTGTGGATATGGATTTAAAAAGTGCAGAATCCAAAATAATTGATATTTTAAGATAAGAGTGAGTTCGAAAAAATCCTAACACACATTTTGCCTCATAACTTTTTTCGGAATCAATATTCGAAATTTTTTTTGATCTAGTTATCATGGAAAAATACTTCAGTTATTATTTTTAATAACAACCATGTTAATTTGTCCTTATTTTCATCAAAATAAGTGACGAAAAAGATTTACGTCCTGCAAGTTATTAAAAAATTTCAAAAAATCCAAATAGGTCTTACAAATAATTGGCCACAGAATTAAATGTCGTCCGTAAAATCGTTTCTAATGTTATTAAACAGTATCAGGAGAATTTGACTATTGGTGTGAAACCTAGTTCGGTAAGAAAAGAGGACCACATGATATTGGGAAGGCCAGAAAATTGAAGGCATATTGAAAGGAACTCCAAACACATCTGGTAGAAAATTTAAAGCTAATGAGAAAGTTGATAACATATAAAGTTCAAAAAATTCCAAACTGGAATTCTGCAAAAAAAAAAAAAAAAAATTACAAGCAAAAAATAGGACTCGGAATTTAAAACCAAATTTCATACAAAAATACTCAAGCTGTATAATTGACGAAGAAATGTAGGTGCTGGCAGAATCTTCGCAGACTTCTTTTCCTAAGAAAGCGCAACGTGTTCACATATTTTTGGACCCATTTGGTATCATGTCACTACGGTAAGAAAGCTCTGGAGTGGTACCAAATCAATAACATAGTTTTAGTACCAAGAGAGGTAAAATTTTCAAAATTGTCCATAGCTTAGAACAGTGCAGAGATATTGAGCTCTTGTGAAAAGTGAATTCAAGAGTACAAAAAAGGTGTCCCAAAATATCGAAGATTTTAACAGAAGATGTGCACACTGTTCCAAAAAAGTGACTGAAGCAACTATCAAATCTCCAAAGATCTGTGCTAAATTATCAAATTATTAAAAAAATAATGAAAACTCTAAGATCAACCATTTCCAAGTTATTGAATATATGTATGTTAATAATTTTTCGATCTCACTCCTTATTAAATGTTTAATATTTATTAAATATGTCTGGCGATGGCAGCAGCATTGCATATAGGGGCAAAGGTATTTTAACATAAGTGATTGGTATCGTTGAAAAGATAATTTTCTTTAGATTTTAAGTACGTTTTAATAATATAACCCACCGAACAATATTAATGCAAAAAATAATTAAAATATATATAAAGTTATTTTTATATTTTCCTAATTTTGTTCTTTGGTGAATATGGAATTTTTAAAAACTATTTTATTATTCAATAATTAAAAAAAGGTCTAAATACATGATAAAAATTTTACCATTCTGAAGTTTATTCCACATTAAAAGAAATTATAAATTTTAGAAAAAAATATTTTTCCATTCATACCACTGTGTTGCTTTCTGTTTCTGATGCCCCCAAGATTGTAGAATCTTATAAATAAAAGCTAGTTGTGCCAAATGTGAACCTAAAGTTAAAATTATTGTGAGGTTTATGCACTATAAGTAAATTTCGGGATGTAGGTAATTTATATGGACACTGTGGTCTAGTAAAAAATTAAATGATCCATCAAACATTTCAAAATAGTTTAAAATCGACATTCTGATCTTCAAAGTGCTATGGATAATTCTGGATATTTATGTTACCTTTTTGCTTTAAAAAATTTGGAAACTTAAAAAAAAATAATAGTAATTATACTATTTTCAAAAATTGTCAATTTGACCACTTGGCGACTGCAAATTTATGTAACATTTTTTACAGTTATTCTTAACAAAATTTGCCATCAGAAAAAGTAAAAAACCTTTATTTCTATTATAATATCAGATGATATTTTCTGACTAATGTGTACCATATGAAAATAAAACAAGCGCGAATTATATTCGGCCCGGCCGAATCTATATACCCACCATCAACTTTTTCAAATTTTACGTTATATGGGAGGGGGCGGTAAAGTGGGCGGACCACGCCCATTTTTTGTTTCCGAGTTTACATTTGTCCTTGAACTATTTGAACACAATTTCGTTGATTTTCACCTTATATGGGAGGTGGGCGGTAAAGTGGGCGGACCACGCCCATTTTTGGTTTCCGAGTTTATATCGATCCCTGAACTATACGTACAAAATTTCGTTGTCGTACATGCTTTTGTTGAAGAAATATCAGCAGAAAACTATAAAACGAACACCCTGTGCTTCTAGTTTTTAGCCCATAACTTTTTTGTTTGTGAACCGATTTTGCCCATTTTCAAAAACAAACAAATTAGATATAAGGTATTATTTTATTTGTGCCAAATTTCGTCCGTTCGAGCCCTATCCTGCTTTCAACAGACGGACAGACGGATGGACATAGCTAGATCGACTTAGAATCGAACCAGGACCCAGAAAGTATATACTTTGTGGGGTCTTAGACGATTCCTTCGACATGTTACACACGGAATGACAAAATCAATATACCCCCCATCTTTTTGATGGTGGGTATAAAAATTATTAATTTAAAAGTATAAAATTTTTCTTTCACTTTTGACTTCAGTCACGACCACACATTAGCGTTGACGAAAAATGTTGTGAAAAAACATTGTGCAGAAAAATGTCTTCTTTAAAGTTATATAGAATTTAAATCATAAAACGCATTTTTACATTTTTTTACAAAGGTCTCCTTATAGCTGCCCTTATGTGTATTGTTAAGATTTTTAAAAATTGTTTTCTTACTCACTGTATATTTATTTTAATTAATAAAATAATATTAAATAACACTTTTCATAAGGTCCTTCGGACTTGGTTTCAATTTAAATAATTATAGCAACATTAGCAAGATTATTCAGTTGCAGTTTATGTTTTATTCGCTTAATTATCTTTTGATTTGGTTAAAATTCTTAGGTATTTATTAATGATTTAAAATTGGTTTTTATTTTTAATTTAAAATAATTAGAATACACATTTACATTTATTTGTATTTTTTCTAAGAAAGGATACATTTCGCACTTACATTACAAAATTTCTTGCTAACTTTATTTTTAAAGTAATTTATTTAATTTGTTTATTTATTTTCATTAAGTTATTTTATTGTCTTATGTATGACCTTGTTAATTAATTAACACTAAGCTTCGTTTATTCAATTAATACTTTAATTAATTTAATTAAACACTAATTATCAAGGATATTTAGAATATAGATTTAAATAAAATTTCTCTTTTTTTGTTAATTATATTTATAAATCTTTCACTAAAACCCGTACGTTTTAGAAAACTCGACTGATCATTAGAATATTTCGCGATGAACTGAAATTATTAAGTACCAACAATGTAACAACCAACTTCATAGTCATAGGAAAAAGTCAACATAATGTTGAAAAAAAAAAATCCATAATCAAAATTATTGCCATCAGTAATGGCCGCAGAAGTTGGAGCAGCCAGCAACAGCAGCATACATACAATAACAACAATAAGGGCCACTGAACATTTAACAATAAATAAGAATTAAACTATAGAATTATATTAAAATTTACATACATACAAACGTATGTATCTACAATAACAAATAAACAAAGAACAATAATCCATAACCAGTGATTGTACCAAACAGAATTGAGCTGATGATCAGCAATATACCGCGCTGCATGCCACACCAACAATATCACCACCACCTTCAACGCTAACAAACGACTTTGGTTTTTACTAAAATAAAACTCCACCAGAGCAGAGTTTAATTAGATGCGTAACAAAAACAACAATAAAAAATAAAAATATTTTAACATAAAAATTTAACAAAATAATACTACAATAAATAAAATATGTATGTTTGTATATTTTACAAGTCAACTACAGCAAAATATGCGATATGGCTTTAAAAAGTTTAACACTAAACACAACTGAGTTTCATTAGAGTTTCAAACAGAATTTTTCAATTAATTTAGGTACTCTTGATCATGAAGTTCTATGTTCCATATTCACTTTTATACCCTACATCACTATAGGTGGTTCGGTTAAGGAGTGAGATCGGAAAAATTTTAACATACGTTTTGCCTCTTGACTTTTTTTGAAGCAATATTTAAAAGTTTTGTTTATTTGAAAAATATGTCAGTTATTATTTATGATGATAACTATGTTGATTTTGTTGTGAGTTTGATGAAAATGGCTGACGAAAAACAGGAGAATTTAACCATTGCACATTGGGGTAAAAGGGTTCGAAAATGGTGCTTAATTCAGGGAAAGGTGATATCAATATTTGAATGATCACGTTTTATTTTTTTTATTGATTATTAGGTAAAAAAAAAAATCAGTTTTAGAATTTTAAGATTTTTTTTTAGCAGAACGGTAATGTCTGTCTGTCTGTCTGTCCGTCTATACATTAGAGTTAAATGGGTCGAAAATTATGCATTATTCAAATAAGGGTGGTATTAACACTTTAATGATCACGTTTAACTTTTCTATTTATTAATAAGTAAAAAAATGTATTTTTAGAATTATAAGATGTTTTTTTGGCTGAATGGTAATATCCGTCCGTCCGCCTATACGTTTGGGTTAGGTGAGACGAAAATGACGCTTAATTCAAGAAAAAGTGATATCCAAATTTTGATGATCACTTTATATTTTTTATATTTTTTAGTTAATAAACAAATGCATTTTTAGAATTCTAAAATATTTTTTGGCAGCATGGCAATGTCCGTCCGTCTATACATTTCCCGAATTATGTGTCGAAAATTCCACATAATTCGGGAAAGATGATATCAACATTTTAATACCTTCATTTGGTTTTCATATTAATCAAAAAGTAGAAAAAAAATATCTTTCGAATTTTAAGATTGTATTGAAAGATTTCTTATGTCCGTCCATCTCTCCGTCTGTTTGTTAATTTTTGCAAAATTTCCAATTCAAAATTGTTTAACTTTTGACTCAATGAAGATAATGACTAAAAATTTTCTTTGTTCGATAGATAATTTAGCTTTTTAACCAAATACATAAAATATAATAAAATCGGTTGAAAATATTTGGCTATATATGGAAAAATCTTAACCAAGATCTTGTAAAATTGAGATTTTTGAAATTTTAAATGCACAGAAAAAAGTCACCAATTAACAAATATATATGAAAATAATTCATTCAATTAAAAACTTGTTTAAATTTGCACCTCTCACCAAAATGATTATATCAATTACTAAAAACTATAAAAAATACAAAACAGAAAAAAAATTCCCAATTAATAAATTAATTAAATCAATCAAGTAGATGATTGAATGAATTAAAAATGTGTATAGGAAAAAAAAATCATACAAAATTTATTTTTTATTTTATTTTTTCTTGAACATATTTATTAAATTTTGATGCAAAATTAAACAACTGAGTTAATTGTAAAAAAGACGGTAATAATTTTTTCTGTGTGTATATAACTCGAAAAGTATATATATAAGTAGTATATGTAATCATGTTTTCTAAAGGATTTATCAGGGACTTCAAGGAAATATAAAAATCTTGGAAATCGATTAGGAAACAAAAATGCGCTAATGTTTAAACATTTTCCATGACACTAGCACTCTATTTTGAACCCCTATAGTTCCGCTTCTGATGCGAATATGCACTTCTAAACTCAAAATACGACTGTCCTCTGCTACGCCTATGTGAAATTTTATGCAAATCCAACCAGCCGATTAGAAGTTACAGATTTATTTCCATTCTTTCCCACTGTTTAATGTTTGATAAAGCAAAGAAAATTGTCTGGCACTTAAGATGTTTTTTGTATGAAATCTACTGTTTTTTTTTGAAAAAAAAAAAAAAAAAAAAATATTTATTTTCTCAAGTGGACAATATATACCAATTTTCAGAAAATTTTCAAAACAAACATCGTGTAACATTTTAAGTTGCATTCCATGAAAGTAGAAAATTAGTGTATTTTAAGACAATTTTCAAAAAAATAACAAAAATATTAAGACAAAATATAATTTCAAATACTTGAAGAAAAGTACACTTAAACATCTGAAGTTGATGGTTTCATCTAAAATTTTTACCTTAAAATACTTTTTATTTAAAATAAATACTCTGAAATCTGATGAAAATTTATTTTTTTTTACTATTTTTCAAAAATTTTAAAAAATTTTTAACTTTGACAGCTCCTTATAAGAAAACCAAACAATTTTGATTTGATAAACAATTTTGTCTATTTTAATTTAGTGCCCAACTTTATTACAACACTACATTTTAAAATTTAATTTAGCGCCACTTTTGACACATTTTACCCCAACGTGCATTGATAGGAAACCTGGTTCGAGAACGATATTGGAATGGCCAAAAAAATTGAAAGCATATTGGAATGAGCTCCAAAAGCATCCCGGTTAGCTTAGTGCTCTGACTAAGCTAACCGGGATGTTTTTAAAGCAAAACGAAATGTTCCGAAATTGGGATGACTACACCTACAATATCTGCAACATGATTTTCAATAATCCTGTTTTCTAAAATTTAAAAATTTGTTTTATTTTTTTAATCAAAATATTCAGCATTAACATTATTATATAGTGTATGTATCATTACCAAAACTGTTTCCTTCAAAATGACCCTCTTTCGTTACATTTAGTGTTAACGATTTTATAGCAACACTTGCATATACAAACATACGAACTACACAAACACTAACCTATCCATCCATCCACCCTCACTCACTTATTAACTGAAGCACTTCCACCTTTTAAAAGCCAAATACTATAATTGTCACTGTTGATGACGATTGTTGTCAATATTTACACGTCCCCCATTCGCCACCTGATCATTCGTACTCAACTATTAAAAGTTGATCTTTTAATACAAAACACAGTAATTCTCTGGTGTAGGTTTGTATGAGTGTGTCTATAAAATCATTGAATTGTGGCTAAAATAAAAATGTTGGACAGATATACTTTTTGGTCACAATTGAATGATTAGTTGAATTGTAAATGCTACTACTGCCATTTACCTAAAAGCAGAGATATGATTGTAACAAAAAAAAAAAAAAGACAACGAAAGAAATATTCCAGAATATATTTCTCATATTAACAATAGTTTTGTGTGGTTGATAGTTTCTGATGGTAGAAGAAAGAATATGAAATTAATTTTCGTTGGATAAAAATGAGTTAAGTCCTAGAATTTACCAGGTCAATCTCAAGTTATATTTAAAAATATTAATTATGTATTAGCAGAAATTTTAGACATTTCTGAAGATTTTCTAAAATTTCATTTAAGGAAAAAATATTCTTAGATTATAAAGTTGTTCCATGTTTTTTAATATTCAATTCAATAAATTCTTTTTTTTGACCAGTTAAAGGTATTTTAACTAAAGTTTTGAAATTAATTTTTTTCATTTATTTAAATATAATAATTATATTACCATTACCTTGGTAATATTAAAACTGTTAAATGTTGGACCCACCCATAAGTTTAACATTTCCTTTACTTCCGCATTTGACAAAAGCTGCCATCAGATTCTAAGGTTTGTCTTCTCATAGACAAATCGAATAGAATAAAATGAAATAAAATATTTATTTATTTCAATTTAACTACAATTTAATGATTGTATTGTATTCATTGTGAAATACGAGATACAAGTAGAAAAAGAATAGTTCATTTTATAAATGTTTCCATTCCGTGTGTATTTTATTTAATTCTTTTAGACTATTAATATTAATCTAGTTCCGCTTAGTTTATCATTCATAATGCCAGTAATGATTAAAGTCATGCATAGCACAGGTTACAAGTTCATTTTAGTTAATTTGTTGACGATCCCTGGGAGAAACGATTCAATTTTGGCACTTGCTTAAACTGCTAAAAGAGAAAAATATCTTTTAAACGAAAGGAATATATGCCAACGACATTTTGTACAAATAATTTAAGGATCGATATAAAATTATTTAAAAATATTTAATAATTAAATTAATTATTAAATTTATCTTTTTTCTACTTCGCTCAGAAATAGTTGTTTGAAAAACGCCAAAAAATAAACCAAAAGATAAATGAATCTTATTATTTGTATGCAAAGCATTAGACGATAATCCATTCTATATAACAGTTCTAATGCACAGTGGGGCAGAATAGAAAATGTCTAGCAGAGCAGCGTACAATTTTAAGTTTGAAGGAGACCCCACATATTTATCCTTCAAGATACATTTTTAATTTTTTTTGTTTTCCCAATTTAATAGATAATTTTGTTCTTTAAAAACTAATAAATTCAGTCGGAAGTGCTGGGAATTAAAATTTCAAATGCGTACGAAAAAATTCGTGCACGCTTTAAGGATTATAACTTTTGTATGTGTTAAAAATATTTGTTCCGATAACTTGTTTATATTTGTTATTATTCTCAGTAACTATGAGCTAAATTTTATTGTACTAACGTAATAATTTAAATTTATAGCTAAAATATATGTTCACCTTACAAAACAGTTTTTAGAAATGCAAATATGTATTTAATGATCATCGAAAGAAATCCCTATTACAGAAGTAAAAGCTGATTTACGGATTGTAAGATTGTACACAAAGTAGTACGTATTTTATTTTGCATTGGTCCTTGAACTATTTGAACGCAATTTCGTTGTCGTACATGCTTTTGTTTATTTAAGAGATATCATTTTGCCCATTTTCAATCCCAAACAAACCTTATATAAGACAAATATTTGTGCCAAATTTCCACCTACTACGTTGCCCCGATCGAGCCCTATCCTGCTTTCAACAGACAGGCAGACAGACGGACGGACATAGCTAGATCGACTCAGAATCAAACCAGGACCCAGAAAATATATACCCAGAAAATATATACTTAGATGATTCCTTCGACATGTTACACACAGAATGGCAAAATCAATATAGGGGGGGTATAGTGGGTATAAAAAAAGTTGATAATAGGAACGCTAGAAATATGAAGGCAAAGGAGAGACCGAAAGTTATTGAGAAACATTTTTTTTTTTTTTTCAAAAATATGAATGCGACGTTAGCGGAACTTTTTTATAAAAACCATACTGTATAATAATTTTAAACTAAGATTCTAACTCCCTTAGGAACATTTTTAATAAAGGTGTTATGTCATCCATAAATAACAATATCTCTTATGAAAAATAAATATTAGATTAAAATTGCAGAACATTCAATAAGTACTATTAGAAGAACGATAAATGGTTCCAAAAAGTCCCTTCTTATGGATTCGCATTCATTTAGGACCACATATCTTTAATTTCATGTTTTTAGATTCATAATTATAGAAAATTCAAAAAATACCATTAGAAGAACAAAAAAGTACCACAAAGTCCCCTCTTATGGATTCTTATTCAGTGAGCACCACATATCCTTATTTTCATGTTTCCAGGTTCATAATTATAGAAAATTAAAAAAAGTACCATAGAAACAACAACAAAAAAAGTACCACAAAGTTCCTTCATATATATTCCCATTCATTTAGGACCACATATCCTTATTTCATGTTTCTAGGTTAAATATTACCGAAAATTAAAAAAGTACCATTAGAAGAACAAAAAAGTACCACAACGTCCCCTCTTATGGATTCTCATTAACTAAGGATCACATATCCCTAATTTCATGTTTCTAGGTTCATAATTATAGAAAATTCAAAAAGTATCATTAGAAGAACGAAAAAGTACCACAAAGTCCCTCCTTGTGAATTCTTTCCAACATCGGACCATGCGTATTTATTTTCATGTTTCTAGGTTAAATATTACAGAAAATGAAAAAAAGACCAATAGAAGAAGAAAAAAGTACCACAAAGTCCATTCTCTTGAATTCTTACCCACAGGCCCTGTATCTTTAAGTAACACAAATTCCACTCTTGTGAGCTATTATCTACATTTTCTTAATTTCATGTTTCTATGTTTAATGTGATTGAAAATTCATTATTAAGTTTGAATAAAATGTAATTTCCCGCCTTACCCCTTTTTTTGGTACTTTTTTTTCACCCATCGAAGTATCAAAAATTGTATTCCAATAAATTTCTAAATTGTAGTGGTATCCCATATTAAAATACTCATATGAATATTTCAATAAATATAAAAAAATGTTTTATGAAAAAAGTACCAAAAATATGTACGATTTTTACCCCTTAAATGTTTGAATTTCTAAAAAGTACCAAATTTTTATTTTTCATTTTTTGATAAGTTATGGATACGACATAAATTTTATCTGTATGTTGATTGGTTTCACAGATACATATGGCGCCAAAAAAGTACCAAAATACAGTTTTTACCAGTTTTCCCCCTAAAACGGCCGATTTAAAAAAAAGTACCAGACACCTGTCCAATTATTTTTTAAATGAATAATGATAACTATTAAATTTTTTTGTATCATCATTAGTTTGCCTTTACCCCCTAAACATTCGAATTTCCAAAAATCCTGTCTTAGTGGATCTATATGGTGGGAGACCTACCTACGTTCCAAATTTCGTCTCTCTAGCTTTAGCCGTTTGGGCTGTGGGATGATGAATCAGTCAGTCATTCAGTCAGTCAGTAACGTTAATCTTTTATATACACTCCCCGAAATATTTATAAGACCAAAATAGTTTTTTATATTTCTATGGAACTACAAGTGCAATCCCAGAATTATTTGACACACATATAAAGACAAGTAAAGTAGTTTTTTTTTTTTTTAATGTAAAAAAGTGTGTTCCAATACTCCTGTGCAAAAGTAACGGGACTTTTACTTGAGCTTCGAACGAAATAATTATAAGACCAAATATGACGAACTATTTTAAATATTTAAAGAAATGGAATATGTTTTCAAAATTTTTAAATATTTTGTTCGTATTATTAATAAAGGTTGTAAAGAGTAAGATCAGAGTTAATTTTTTGTACAGTGGGACAAATATATTTTTGTGATATATTCAAAAATAAAAAATACACTGTAGCAAAAATTAACTCTAATTAAACTCTGTACAGCCTTTATTAATAATACGAACAACAAATTTAAAAATTTTGAAACATACTTCGTCATATTTGGTCTTATAATTATTTCGTTCGAAGCTCAAGTAAAAGTGCCGTTATTTTTGCACAGGAGTAACGGAACCAACTTTTTTTACAAATGAAAAAACTGCCTTACTTGTCTTTATATATGTGCAAAATATTTCTTCGATTGCACTTGTAGTTCCATAGAAATATAAAAAAACTATTTTGGTCTTATAAATATTTCGGGGAGTGTATATAGATAGATAAATCAAAATTCAATCAAAAATGCACAGTGAGGCCAAAAGCAAAATAAATGGTAATAAGTCTGGAACTTTGGAACCATTGAACCGATTTAGATGAAACTTGGAACATCGATAGAGGAGGCGTTAGGCTTTCAGAATATTGTTGGTTTAAGTCTGTAGCTGCAGCACGGTGGGCCGCTATAGTGTCCCAAAGTTGACTACCTGGGGGGTGAAAAAGATATCGGAGCTTATAACTTTTACAAATATAAACCGATTTATTATTTTTACATTTTTGAATTTTCCTAAATAAAATAAAATTTCTAAACTTTTTTTTTTTAAATATGTTGAAATTCTCTATAATTTTCTAAATTATGCTAATAAAATTTTTTTTTTGTTACCTCAATTCGATAACAAGAAATAAAATTTTCAAAGTCAAAATTTCAAAACAGGTCTCAAAAATTGCAAATTTTTGCCAAAAAAAGTAACTTTATATATTTAACTTTTTTAAAAAATTTAGTAAAAAAAGTTTAATATTTTTTAGCATTTTCTGAAAGACGAGATCTCAAGAAAACGTGTAAGTGTAATTTTGAGAAATTCTGAACGTTCACCCTACATCCAGCAGTGATCAAAAATGATCAATTTTGGATGAGAAGTTGAAATTTTTGAGTCCGTAAAAAAAATTTATTGTTGATTTCGGTACTTCTGTAAATTGAACTATATAGCTCAATATATCCTTAAAGGTTTTGCAAAAAATTATGACAGCCCACCGGTAAACTTTGTCACACGAGGCAATTTTCCGAAAATATCCATATTTTCAATAATAAAAACTTCGACCTTTAAAAATATATAGTAAAATTATCTAAATTTTTCTGATTTTTACATTTATCAATTTTCCATTAAATATTTTATATCATGTGCAAAAATTATGTTGATACCAATAATCGTTTAGAAATTATTAAGTCTCAAATTTTTTAAATATGCCCATGTAAACATAATTTGCAATTGTTCGCTTTGTTTTAAGAAAAGTGTGCTAAAAATTTTAAAATAGTAAAATTTATTATACATAGTTTTGAAGAAGACACAATTTCCTTTATATTTTTAGCTTTGGCCAAATGTTCCAATTAAAATATGTTGCTCTTAGATTATGATCACTACTACTATATTTTTTCTCAGTGCCGAATACTTATATCTTCTTGTTGCTTTCATTTGTTATTTAAAGTTAATTTGAAAGAGAGAAAGTAATATGAAGCTTAAAATATCGGTATCTTTGGCTTTAAATGAATCGCAATCCCCCGGAATCCAATAAATCCTAATAGGAATACAAGTTATTCAGGTATGTGATGGAAAACGATTTCAAAAACGAATCGATTTTAAATAGAAAAAACGTGTGATGCACTGATATTTTCGTTTTTGTTATTGATAAAAATTATATTTTAATCACTTTCTTTTAGATTTTATTAAATAATTTTTTTATATTTGCCTAAAAATTATTGTTATTTTTCACATGAAATTTTTCATCACATATCTGATTATCTGCTTTAAAAAATCGATTTTTAATGTAGCGATGAAATTTAGATTATGATGAATGAGAACTGGACATCACCTTGAATATTTTTTTGTCAGTTGCGTTACCTAAGCGTTCAAAAGAACATTATGTAGTTGCTGATTTTTGGTCTAACCAATAATTAGTATGTTCACAAACATTCTTCCTATTGAGCTGTAAATTTTGTTCTATATTTCAAATTATAGTTATTAATTAATATTTAGTTTATTATATTTTATTAAACTACAATATTTTTGATTCCATTCAATTCTCAAATTTGGAATTCTTTTCTTATATAATTGAATATAAAATTTTTTGTCAATGATACAATTTATTTAGTTTTTTTTTTTTCTTGCTGATTACTAACATTATTTGCATTTTTAGAGCATTACAATTTGTTGCCACTATTAAAAACATTAAATAACTTTTATTCTAATATACAAATAGTACTATAGTTAGTAGAAATGTTGACTAAAATTACAAATTGTTTGGTAAATTAGCGCTTGGTTTAACAAAACCTTGACCATTTCATTGAAAAACTATAATTTTTGTATTCGGTACAATTTAAATTTTATAATATGATTGTTATTTAGAATTTGGATATAAACTGGCAATTAGAAGTATTAATATTATATTATAATACAAATTATTAAAAAGTTGTATGAATTAAGTGACATTATTTTTTTGAAGTGAGTTAATTGTGTAAAATATTATTCAAACTTTAAATGACAATATTCAGGATTTTTATATTTGTTTGAAGTGTAGCAAATAATGTTGTGATACATTTGTTATTGGCACACTCTAAGACGAAAATGAAATTATAGTTATTAAGAGTAATATTTTGGTCTCCATAATAATTTCAATCATTATAAATTCCTTGAATTTTATTAAATTCTTGCTCTCTATTTATACATTCTTAACCGGATATTTTAAACATCTTATATTTTTTTTCGCATCTCCCAAGTACATGTCTGACCAAGATAACAAAACCAGAAATCTTCATACTTCAAGTGTGGACTATAATTTCATAATAATATGTGTAGGATAAAAAAGTAACGCTTTGGTAACAAGCATTACTTTTTTTAAACTACAATTAACCGTATTTTGAACTAAAACTTTATTCATTAATTGGTTACATATTTTCGTAAAGCAAAAAAAAAGAGAAAAAAAAAAAAAGGAAAACTTGTATGACTCTTATACACTCGTATTTGTCTCATATAATATATTTTTTGCTTTACTTCCGTTAATTGTCTTTTAAGATTTATATATCTGTAGGCCATTAATTTATACCTGTAAGACAGACTGATCTTGAACAACAAGTTCTTTCAACTGACAATTAAATACTCGTTCGTATTTTTTTTTTTTTTTTAGCAGACGGCCTAGAGAGGGAGAGATTATTTGCCAAGTGATGTGTTAAAGATCCATAAATCGTTTATTAAGTGAATAATTAATATGCATGAGAATAAGAAGAAAAACAAAAATATAATAATAATGTTATTACAATAATTTTTATTCCTGCCGTATAAATAATACAGTGGGTTGATAGTTTGAAATTATTAAAATGCTTTTAACTATTAAATACAAAATAAATAAATAAAATAATAACTAATATTGAAATAGTGTTACGAATGTTTAAATATTCAATAACATCAAAAAATTATTTAAAAACGAGAGAAGAAGATATAGCCGGTCAAGCCCGACCATATGGTACCCTACACCATTTCGATCCACATAATTTTGTTTTTACTTATCTACAACTTAATTGTGTTAAATATTACATTTGTATGGGATTTATGCACGTTAAAGTGATTTTCGGAAGAGTTTATTTGGGAGCTATGGTCAGTTATGAACTGATCTTCATGAAATTCGGCAAACGGATTTGTGCTTATATAAAACTTATTTATGCAAAGTTTCATTAAGATATTCCTATGTTAAAACTCTATTCTAGGAGGACATTTGTATGGGGGCTAGGTGATATAATAGACCGATTATAACCAATTTGAATAAGCCTTGTACCATAAAAGTCCCATGTACCAAATTTCATCAAATTATCTTCAAAATTGCGACCTGTACTTTGCGGATAAGCTTTACATGGACAGCCAGCCAGCCGTCCACCCGACCAGACGGATGGACGGACGGACGTCATTAAATCGACTCAGAAAGTGATTCCGAGTCGAACAATATACTTTAAGGTGGGGGTCCGAAAAAAATTTTTTTTTGCACAAACACATAATACCCCAACCATCTATGGTGTAGTGTATAAAAAAAAATTACCATAAACCAAAAACAGAAACAGAAAAAAATCATCGGATACTCACCTTAAAAAAACCGTTTGATTTAGAATTACCTATGACTGTGTATCTGACTGGCTGTCTATGTAAATTTTGTGCGTAGTTAGGTCATAATTTAAAAGATAATTCATTGAACTTTGGCACATACATATGTTTTTTTCTTCTTTTAATTGAAGCCTTTTGAAATTTAAAATAAATGTCCTCCCAGAATATGGGTTTAACGATCATGAATACCTAAAATTAGCAACACAGAGTGGTCCCAAATCGATTTTTATTTTTTTAATTTTAATTTTTTTGTGAACCGTTGGATATATCTGGATAAAATGGTCAGAGCCGAAGTGTTTTCGGGTTAACTTGGAGGAGTATAGGCTCCTAGCGGGTCACGGGGGTAGAGGGAAGATCTCAAAAGTTGGTCACCTGGGGTATGTATTTTTTTTTTAAAAATTCGTCAAAAATTCATTTATGACTTCAATATAAAAAAATGTACGCATGGTCATAGCTGAAGTGTTTTCGAGTTGGTTTATTCTTAAAGTCCTCTATAGGGCCAGTAAACCGATAGCGGACAGCATTTCTATTACCAAAAAATTAAACACATATTATATATATTAATTAAGAGTGAGTTCCGGTCCCGAAATATGATAGTTTAAAAAACGAAACCAATTTAAAAACTTTAAAAAGGAATACTTATTTAACTTCTAATAACTTCTTAACTATACATGGTAGATCTCTTGTTGTTGCTTCATATTAAAGACGAAGATATTACCTTAGTAACGATATATAAAAAGTTGTTTACATCAAAAGTTTATAGGTCAAAGTTTAACATTAAAAAAATCAAAATAATAAGGACTGCGCACGGGAAAATCCGTGCATGCTCTTGGGCTTTTAATGTGGTGAAAAATAAATAACTCTGTTAATTGGTTTACATTTATCATTATGCTCACTAGCTATGTTCTAAATTTCATGGTAAGAGCAAAACTAGTTTTTCTTAAAATGGAAATTGAACATTCATGAAATCTTATATAGATCATATAAAACAATTGCTAGGAAGGCAGTTGAGTCACAAAATATAGTTTCTTGGGTTATAATATTATACAAAGAAGTCATGGTCAGTGAATGTGGAAGAAATATAGTATCTTCAGGTTGTAGAACTCAAACAAAAAGAAAGGATTTTGAGAAAAAAATCCCTTCATGTCTGGAAGAAAAGTGTCACAAAAAGTTAATTGCCTTGAATCTTTATCAGAAAATTTGAAAGGAAATCTAGTATGAGGATCTATAAAGAACAAAAAAATCCTAATAGAAACGCAAGCAAGAATTTGGAGGTAAAAAAATAACGTGAAACTACTTCAGACGATTTTTTTTATAATTATGGTTAGTGTATAATAGACGATGAAACGTTCGAAACGTTGAAACCTTTGAACTTTCGTAGTAATTAAATTTTATACACGATTTTTTAAAGTCAATATCTTGTTCTATTAAATGATATAAAAATAAGAATTGTACAATGTATAGTTTTGAAGTTATGAGCATTGAAATGTGATTACTTTTGGGAAAAATTTTACCGCTTTTTTATTTTTGAAACATCATACACAGAAAAAAATATTTCAAATAATTTTTTAATAAAATTATTAATTAACTTTATATTGGAATTTAATTATATGATTTATTAACATAATTAATTTTCTAATTGGTTTTCAGTTTTGTTTTTTAATAAATTGACAGCTGTTAATAAAATATAGAGAAAAATTAAATATTTGTCTATAAAAGTACAGAAATAAAATAAATTTAAGTAAATTTTCAAAAATTTTCAGCTCATTGCATCTATTTAAGGAAAAGAAGTAATAATAATATCAATTATTATAGTTATTAATATTATCATTTCGATGATTGGAGCAAAATCAATTAAAAATTAATTAATATTACAAATTTCGTAATTGAAGTTCATTTTTACTTTTTTCTGTGTATTTTTGAACCGAGAAAAGACTTTACTTTGAAAGTTTGTTATTTGGAATACGTAATATATGTAGCGAATTTCTTTAAAATTGGAGATATCAAATCTGAATTGTCCGTTTTGATATGAAATCATTCTTAAATATTAAAATCTTCACATTCCAGCTTTGCAATTTGAGAATTAAGCCGAAATTAAAATTTATGGGAAGAAAATAGTTCTAGTTCGGGAGTCCCTGATTTTTCTAACTTTTTTCCTTTACACTATTATTTTTATTAAATTATTTTTCAGAAATACTTTACTTACTTTACTTAAAAATAATAGAAAGAGATATAGTCGGTCAAGCCCGACTATATGATACCCCATACCATTGTCTATGTGTTCCAAAATTTGGGAAGGTGCCAATTGTGAACCGATACATGTATTAAGTGTAAAATAAAACATACTAATACAGAATATTACATCGATACTAACATTTGTTATATGGATTTATATTTATATAAAACTTATTTGTTCCAAATTTCATTAAAATATTCCTATTTAAAAAAAAAAAAAAATCAAATTATATATACCAAATTTCATCAAATTGTGATCTGTACTTTGCGCACAAGCTTTACATGGGCATCCAGGGAGCCAGCCGACCAGATGGACCGACATGGTAAAATCAACTCAGAAAGTGATACTTTAAGAAGGGGGTCGGAAGATTTTTTCTCTGCGTTTCATAATTTGCACAAACACATAATACCCCAAACACCTATGGTGGTGTAGGGTATAAAAACACGATTTTATTATTTATGATTAATAAAAAAATATTAACACTCATATAAAAATCTTTCAAATTAGTTTTAATAAATTAAAATAGTTTAAAATATTTGTCATACCCGGAGGTGTTACATTTTAGGACTTGCCCCTTTTACATCTATATATAGTTCAAGTCAAAATCTAAGTCCACTACTCAGGCGTTCGGAAACTTATTTTTTGCCATTTAATGTTTTTTTTTTAAAGGGAAACTATGGAACGCCATATTTTCTATTAAAAGGACTTAACCCTAGGCTGACTGGTAACGTTATGAGCGCTAAGTTATCCTCTTGGTCTGGTCAGACCACAGAACGGTTATAGGTAAAATGTTGGCCCTAGGAACAATTTATAGTAGCACTTTTGTCTTGATTTTGTGGATAGTAGTTAATATAAGTTATATATGTTAATATAAAGTGGAAATGTTTCGCTAGACTTACAATAACAACTATTGCGATGAAAACAAAAATATATGAAAAATCTCATAAATTTGCACTTTTTTAAATAAAACGCAATTTTAGGTTAGGTTTATGATATGCATAGAAAGTGAATAAATATTTTAATTTTTATTAAAAATAATGTTTATCTAATATTACTCTGCTTGGTAATCATAAAAAACATATGAATTTGCTTATTTACAATGTCATAGGTTGGTAGTAATGTCTCATTTTTTACATTGAAGAATTATTTTTTGATTACTTTTCAGTATTCAATTACACCTAATTTTCATTATTTCGTCGTCTAAGGGGATAATTTGTCTTTCTCTAGTATTTTTGTTTCATATTTTGCTAATTCTGGCGGAATGTATATTTTGAAACATGTACGTATAAGATAAGAATAGAGCTATTTATTCACGTACAAATTTACGACAGGGGTATATGATGATTCCAAGTTTTTAATGAGAATTACTCAAAGATCCTCTACGGTAGCTAATTTTCTAAAATATTGATGCTTTGAGTAAGTGTTTGAAGCATCTTATTGAGATTTTCGCCTTATCAATATCGAAGTTATATAAACTTTGATCGACTAAAACTATCCCATTGGTTGTTTATTATTCAAGTTATCTATTGCAATTTATTTTTTATATCTTGAACAATAATATTAAGCACTTCTGGAGTAAATATTATTTTATTTAATATTACTTTGTACTCAGTGGAAATTGTCTAGTTGGCAACTTTTTGTTATAGTAATATCACAGTTTATTTTATTGCTGAATATCCAGTATTTCCCTAGCCTAACGGTTCGTCACTCTCATCTTCACTGTATGGAAATTACGTTGCACATTATCTCGATTTCAAAGACTAGACATAATTCCCTCTTCATCCTCTTTCTTTTTAGTTACTGTAAAGTCCATTTTATGGCATTTAATAACGTCCGAACCACATTTTTTTGCATCAAGAAGTAATTTTTTGAAGGAATTGCAAATTTTATTGTAACTTAATTTTCGTTCTTGAATGACGAACATTTACTCACAAATTTGGGTACATTCAGTTTTATTCAAACATTTTATACTTTCAACATAATATTATGTTTGTTTTTAGAATGATTGTACGTAGATGAATGAAAAGAAACATGTTTACAAAGAGAAAACACATTGTAGTCTATCCAGACCAAGAGGTCAACTTAGCGTACTTTTTCTTTAAACCCAAAATTTTCCTAGTTATCGTACTCCAATCGACTCAAAATTTATTTCATTTGATTCAGTAGATATCAGTTCTAGATACCATGGTCATCCTTTTTTGATTTTCTACTTAAAATAAAAGATATTGAACTCCAAAGTCAAATTTGGTCTGACCAGACCAAGATAGTAATCCTAGGGTTAAATTTATAAATATTTAGGAATATTATATCAACTCAGAACTAAAGACCTTTTATGCTAAAACTTTTACCCAGTTATTCTGTAGATGTCAAATTTATATTATATTTTATATATTTATACTCACTTTGCATCGTAAATTTAATTTATCTTTAATTTTCCATTTTTTCATATTTTTTCACCAAATTAAATGCATTTAGTAGGAATTTTTTTTTTTTTTAATTTTCCTTAACTTAACATTTAATTATTCCACTGTATTTTCATGCTGAATATAAAACACCTTATAATATCATTGCTAATATTTTACAACAAAACTGAAAAACCTGGTATCGATTACATGTAACACTGCAACATCACGTGAAAAACCAACAAATCAACTGCTTAAAAATTCATTTTTTTCTGCAGGCAAGCAAGTTTTTTTTAATCGATGTTTTAGAAGAGGGTACAAAGAATATTTTTGCCAATGTTTTAAGCAAAGTCATTGCCAACAATGATAATCTTGAACTTGAATTTTAACTCTTATGAAGTTATGAATGATTAAATTTGTACTTGAATTGTAAAAAAACTGATAAATATAAAATTATAATTGTACTTACCTTTCAAATGTAATAAAGATGATTTAAAAAATTTATAAAAATCATATTAAAAAAAATAAATAGTTGAAATTTATTAAACAAATGAATGAGCTAAAAAGGACTTAATGGGAAACGTGTTCTTATACTCCCACCAATAGTCATTTGTGGTATATATTTTTAATAAATGAACAAATTTATAGTACATTTTGGTGAGAATATAATAAATAAAATTAGGTCAAAATGATAAAAATGTTCTTTTTTAACAAGGCATCTTTTAAAATATATAAGAAAGTATTGCTGTTCACTTTAATTTCAGATAGGTCATTTCTCTAAAATGGTTAAAGTTCACAAATTTTGATATTCAGAAAACTTTGACCTTTCGGGAAATAAATTCTTCTTACAAAAATAATTTCACACAAGAATTGTGCTCGTGTTTGAAGATCATAATCCTGAACTAAAAAATTCTTTTATTTATTTAAACTCTAGATAATTTATTTCATATTCATATATAATTTTAACAATAAAAGTGTACAAAACATTTTTAATATATTTAAAAAAAAAAAAGTTCATTGATCTTTGCTGGTGAAATGATCTATTCTATGAAAATATTATTACCATAAATAAATTTTGTTTAGTTACGTTTTTTTTCTACATATTTTTTATATTTTCATTAAAATTGCGTGTTTTTAAATTAGATCATCAGTAAATGATAAAAATATTTATGTACTAAACTAAAAAAATGTGTAGGTACTTGTTCCAGTGAAGTAAAAAATACAATTTAATGGTGAAATATAAATTTAATTCTACTTTAAACATAAATAAATATACTAAATAGTTAAAAAGTTAATAATCGTAAATAACTATTAGAATTTATAATTTTGCACTATTATGATTTATATGTGAAGCGTAAGATTGTGTTAAATTATTTTATAAATATAAATAAAATAAGTATTATTTATGAATATATTTTGTAATTAGAATTATGATGACTAGAAGTTTTATGTTTGAATAAAATAAAATAAAACATTTAAATCGAATTAATGTAATGGGTCTATTATTCAAATTATAAAGGAGTAAAAACAATAATATATAATATATTTTTATGGTTTAAAGAAATATGTATACAATATGTTTAAGCTTTTTCTATAATTGCCCTTTTCGTGGATTTATTCTATTAATATCATCGCTGGAGTTTTATGGATGTACGTTTTTAACCTTTCATAGGAGATGACAAGTTTGTGCATATTTTGTATGTACTTTTCCGCCAACAAATTTACTAAAATATCGACTTGTATTCTAAATTCAGATTGGTTTTTCATAAAAAATCCAGATTTTTCTATATTAAGTTGTACACATTAAGATGAAGAGTGTATAAGATTTGGGACTGTTGAAAATACCATTATAAATGAATATGTATAATAATGAACTTTAAGAAAGAAATAAATCACACAAATTAATTAAAAATTTTATACATTATATACACATAGCTATAATGTTTTTCATCTGCTGTTGTATATTTTTAGTCATTCATAGTTCTTAGAAGTGCAAAATAAGAATATGATGTACTTAGAATCTGAAAAAAAAAACGTTTAGTGAGATTTAAGAATAATCAAAACAAGTTGGTTTTAGTATAAAAATTGCTATGTACGCTGTATAAAATGAAAAAAGTGCAATGCAAGGCACAGTGTACTTCTTTTTGGAGTCTTAGTGATAAAAATTCGTTAGGTTTCAAATAATCATAATTTTTCTTCGGGATCTTTTCTAAGTTACTGAACAAAAAATTCTCTAACATCTGCAATAAAATAATAATTATATTTTCAACATATTTTGTCTTATAATATAGGGTAAGAAGGGGATCATTTGGCATGGGGGCATATCTGCCATTTCCAATTATTCTGAAAGAGAAGTAAACATTTTTGAGGCATTCAAAACCATAGTTGGTTAGGGTATTATGCGTTTTTGCTGATGTTTTTTTGTAACAACCAAAAATATTGGGGTGAGACCTATCTTAATGTATCCCAATCTGCTTAGAATTTCACTTTGAGTAGATTGAACGATGTCCTTCAGACCGTCCGACGTTGGAGTAAAATGTGTCAAAAGTGACGCTTATTTGAATTTTAAAATTTAAATGTTTGTACTAAAATTGGGTACCGAATAAAAATAGACAAAATTATGTATCAATATTAATTAAAATCTTGAAGCTGGGTTGTGTTGTTTTCTTATAAGGAGCTGTCAAAGTAAAACATTTTTTTACATTTTTGAAAAATAGTAAAAAATTAAATTTTCATCAGCTTTCAGTGTATTTATTTTAAATATAAAGTCTTTTAAGGTAAAAATTTAAAATGAAACCATCAACTTTAGATATTTAAGAATACTTTTTTTCAAGTATTTGTAAATTATATTTTGTCCTAATATTTTTGTTATTTTTTTGAAAATTGTCCTAAAATACATTAATTTTCTGATTTTGTTCTGAAAATTTTCTGAAGAATAGTATATATTGTCCTTTTTAATATTATGGAAAAAAAATGTGTATATAGCCCGCATATGTATATGGCCCGATTTAAAAAAATAATTTTTTTTTTCAAAAAAACTCCAGTAGATTTCATACAAAAAAAAACTTAAATGCAGACATATTCTCTGCTTTATCAAACATTAAACAGTGGGGAAGAATCGAAATAAATCTGTAACTTCTAATCGGCTGATTGCATTTACATGAAATTTCACATAGGCGTAGCAGAGGGCAGTAGGATTTTTAGTTTAGAAGCAGGATTCCATATACGCTTCAGGAGCGGAACTATGGTGGTTCAATATAGGGTACTAGTGTCATTGAAAATGTTTAACCACTAGCGAATTTTTGTTCCTTACCCGATTTCCAAGATTTTTATATCGCCTTAAAGTCTTTGATAAATTCTTAAGAAAACATGCTTACATGTACTACTTATCTTATATGTTTTTCCAGTTATAGGGTAAGTGTACCGGTAGTCGGCAGTTTAACTTTTTTTCTTACTTTAAAGTTGTCAGCTTACAAATGCGAACGTAGTTTTTGAAGGATAAATAGATATTACACCTCAGTAAAGGATGTTGTTTCAGATTTACTAAGACTTTTGCAAAAAAATATTGCTAAATATGCTCAATTATTATATTTTATAAAAAACTTCGAATTAACATGTAGTCGGCAAGTATTTCCCAATATTCGGCATATCATCATTCAATAGTCGGCATGGCATTTTTTATTAATGAAATAAAAAGTCACTGGATTGAAAAACATTTTTTATGTCCATTATTCTATAAAATTGGGATAAATTTAATTTTTCATAATACTTATGTTTACTCAAACATATTATGGAAGAAAAATATATATTTAAATTAGGTACAGCATTCCGTTGTCCAAGACCAATATTTAAAGTTATAATGGAAAAACCAAATTGCATAGGTCTTTAAAATTGATATCAGTAATTATTTGGACCTACATCTTTGGCCAAATGACTTTAAAGAAGTCACCAATATAGGTAATTTGACCATCAAAGGGAAACAATTTCGGTGTACAAGAGAATTTTTTTGGTTTTCGGAAGAAAATTTTGATTACAATACTTTTAGATCGATCTAAGTTTCAGCAAAAACTATTTTTAAAGCATTAATTTTGTCACAGTTTGCAAATATTTGCCTATGATGTATTAAAAAGTTCTTTAGAAGACCGAAATGATTAATATTTTTTCATAACAAGTTAAAAATTACGAAGTGATAGGCCCCATACAAAGAAAATACTAATTATCGGATAACTTAAATATATTATAAGTTTTCGACGATTGGTATAATAAGTTCGGCCAACTAGAATATAATATTCTTACTTGTTGGTATTTGAAAAATATTGTTCAGACTTAAATTTAAGACAACGTATTTAAGTCTTAGGAACAAAAGAAATATACAAATATCTTTTACGGTAATGAAAAAAAAAAAATTTTTTTGGCGAATGATCCTGGTTGTAACATGTATTTTTGATTTTGATCACTCACACCTTAACCAAAATTTACATAGTCCGACGGGGACCTTTTGTGTGTAATAAATACAACGTTTTGGAATGACTCTCTTCTTTTCTGCTGGAATATATCTTCATCAAATACTAATGCAATTGATCTTAACAATTTGAAATTTATTAGTAAGTAGATCGTACAATCCAGGAAAAAATACTTTTTTGTTGTAATTTTTGTATATGAAATGAAAGCTTCACATGAGAATTTGTCGTAAATGTTGACCCTTCTTATCTCTCATAATTATTTATATTATTTTTTTAATTTACATACTTACGCTGGCAAATGACTCAAAATTGAAACAAAAAAATGGTTTCGGTCGAAAAACCAAAGGACTCTGAGCTCTTCGTATCAAAAATCTTAAACAATATTTAAATTCCTTAGATTGCTCATACCAACGATCGATTTCATAAGCAGCATCAGCTACGTCAAGAGACTTTAAAGAGAGGGAGAGAAAAAGAAAAAAGTGGCAAATATTTTATTCATAAACTAAATACAATTAATAAGTGATATGCATTTAATGAAACTTATTTACGTATTGGAGGTGATTTCAGGAGCAATTAATTGTCATTCCTATTGCAATTACAATTTACATCTTTAATTAAATGAATACTTACATTATAATAAACCATATTTCCTGTACAGCACCAATAAAACAATTGAGCGAAAGCCGAAAACATATAAATTTGAAATTTTATCGCCAACATAGGTTGATCTTGAGCCAACATCGCCTCAAAAGCGGTCAAACAAATCATAAAAGTACTAGCCGCCATTTGAGCAGCATAATTGTAATAATAAACATGATTAATTTTCGTAATCAAACTAAAAATAATCAAATAACTCAGAAATTAAAACTTTCCAAAACAATCAACACTTGCTTACTTTATAATATACTGATGAAATTTAATAATATTATGTAACTCCTCCAAATTATTCCCACCCGATCGAGAGCCCAATTCTCTAATACGAATACAAAGTAGCTTTAAATTCAGTGTAGTCTGGGTGAACATATGACAACCGATATTATCAATTACCACAATCGACAACAGCATAAATTGTGTCATAATACATTGAAAAATATAAATGCTGGAAAATAATATGGGATGTTCTGTATACGATTCCCATTCGAAAGGATATTTGGCACGATAAGGTGTACCATTAGATATGAATATGGGGGGCAAACAAATGACCACAGTAAATAGAATACATAAAATAAGATAAAGAAAAAATGTTATTAATTCGGCTAGAAAAAATAAGCGCTGCCATTTGTGTATTTTCTGCAGATTGGGTGATATTTTGAGGTGGCTAAAGTATTGATGCATTTTGGAAAATTCACACATTATTTGTTCGATATCTTGGGAATGATAAGCACATAGAACAATTTTGAAGAAAATTAAATAAATCTTAAAGAGAGAAAAATAAACGAATAAGAAGTCAAATATATTTAAACAAAAATGTAATTTAATACCCCAATTAAAACCACTAAATCATCACCAAATTGTAAAATATCATGCGATGCATCATACAAATCGAAAGTAATACTCACAGCAAGTGAGGCCAACATTAGCATAATAAATTTATTAATGAAACTATAATACAAAGCTTCCTTTTCCCATGGACGAGGTAAAATTCCCAAAAGTCTGAAAATAAATTAAATTTAATTACTGAAATAGTTGAAAAAATAGTTGAGTAAATTTCACCTCATATAGTTTCTCATATAGATCAAAGATATTTTTTCGGGTTGTTGTCTATAATGAAGAACCTTTCTAACATTTTTAAAAGGTGCTAAAATTACTTTAAAACTAGCATTTTCCATGCCATATTCTTCACATTCATCATCTGGTAAGAAGTTGGTAAATTTTTTTATTCTTACTTTTAACATTCTCTAAAGAAAATTTAACTTCAACTGTGAAAATTGTAAATAAATTGTGTCATTTTATATTAGCTTTAGTACCTTTTGTTATGGAAGAGGGAGGTGTAGAAGTAGGAATAAATTATCTTAAGGCCTTTTTAAAGCTGGTAGCGTTATGAGTTTGTCTTTCCGTTTGCATACATTATCTGTGTCTATACATATACCCAACAAAAACTTTGGTTGCCAGGTAATGAGTTAAGAAGCTAATATAATAGCTCTTCACTAGTTACTCATTAGCTGAATAACCCATTATTTTAACACGGTGATGTCATTATGGGCAACTACTTCTCATATTAGAATATTATTACTTACAAGAACTTATTACTTCGAAGCTATTCAATAACTCATATAAGTATTTTAAAGTATAATAGAAGTCATTATTAGTAAAAACCATAGTTACTAGTTACATTTTAGATTAAAAATATGAAATATAAATAAATAAAAAACTGATTTTTTATCATCGTTTTATTTTAAACGTAAACAGATTTTATAAAATTTAATTATAGATGTCAAAAACGTAACATATTTTTGGCATACCTATTAATATTTTAAAGTAGCAATTCTGAATATATATTTATCCCTTCTTTAAAAAGTAATTATATGAATTGATAAACGCAATTAAAAGATCAATAAAAAGTAGCATTCTCAAAAATCTAATCATAAGTAAGTAATTACATTTCGGGCTATAAATAAGTAGTTAGTTACTAGACTACTTTCATGTAATACAGACGTTAGATACATGCCATTACCAAGTTTTTGCTGGGTAGGTAGTGGATTTCATTTAACGATGCCTGCCAGTCTGTTCTGAAATCAATTTTCGGAAGGACCCGTTATCTTCAGAATTAAAATACTTCTTTTTATATGTATATTAAAGTGCCTTGATTTGTGTGGGGACAAAAAAAGTTGCAAATGTACCCCCCTAAAATTAAAGATTGATATGTTCTAAGCTCATTCTCAAAATATTTCGGTTCAATTATTTCATTTATTTGAGCTGGACTATTTTTAAAAGACTTCCAAAAATATGGTTTTCGATCGACAGTATACATAATTTTTAAATTTTTTTCAAAAATATTACAACATATGATAGGAAAGCGATGTCTACTACAAATTGAACAAAAAAAAATTTAAAATTTGTTTTCATTCTCGCGAAATTAAAATTTTAGTAAAATTTTCAATGATTTTATTTTAAACAGTATTTTATTAAAGTTTGAATATTTTGAACAATAGTATTGGTACTCAAAAATTATATTTTTGAGTATCAATACTATTGATATGTGTATTCATTTAACCCTTTAATTGCACATATAATATTTTGGGATTTCCAATCCATAAATGGTTAAGTTAATTTTAACGGCAAATAAATGGTTAGTTAAGGATATAAATGTCCTCAAAAGCAAAAATTGATAAAAAGGTGGCGATAGGTGTAAAATGGCAGCTAAATTTCAAAAACTATTTTTTATTCGAATATTATCGCGGTTTTAAATGAACTTATTATATTTTTCACAAATTTATCAATATTAAAGTGTAATAAGTACTTCTATGTGACTTATTTGCAAAAATTGCTAATTTAACCTTTTGGGAACTAAATGCATCAAATTGACCCTCTAGATCTTAATGGGTTAATTACATGTTATCTTCAATAATAACAGGATTGACTATTCCTATGGTACATTAAAACCTAATATATTTTGAAAAATGTACGAAATATATAAAATTATATGTTTGAACAAAGAAAATATTAATAAAAATGTTAGTCAAATCTTAATATTCCGCTACTGAAAAGAGACATAATAATTATTTAAATGAATATTCAAGGTCTTAGTATGCCTCCATTATAATTTAAAGGTTATTTTCTTATAACAAAAATGTTGATAATGATATTGAAAGAAATACGTAACTTTAGAGGTGTTTTGAAAATGGTCCAGTTCACGTAATTGTAAACATTGAGATGTAATATTTTGGGAGTCATACAAGAACATACTAATCTTCATTTCTGGAGGGGTATATTTGCAACTTTTTTTCTTGAGGCACTTTAATGTATATAAAGTGATTTCTTTATAAAAATAAATTATATTTAAAAGCAAGAAAAAATTTAAACAAGAATTTAAACTTTTCCTAATAATCATGAATTTTCTCAGTTTAATAAAAAGTTATAGTCTGTCAACCATATGATAGTGATTTTCAAGATTTTTGGAGGGTTGTACTGCTGTAAAACATACGTATGCATAATATAATTTTGTTACTAAAATTTATGTCCTTAAAGTAATTTTCAGAATTGGGCTTTATATTAGAACTAGGAAAATTATGAACTGATTTCACTGGTCAACAAAAAAAAAAATTTTTTTCGTGCTCCTTCAAAAAAAAAAAAAAAAAAAATAATAATAATAAAATATGTGGACTAGATGGAATTCCGCATGCTAAACTCGAATTTGCTTTAAGTTTTCTCCCATCAGGTCGAGATTTTTTTATTGGCGTGTCTAATATTGTGCCCTAAATAAGCTGATTACTCGAGTATATTTCATTATAACTCGAGAACGGTATGCACGATTGAAATAAATAATACACCATAATATGTGGAATAAAATTAGCTTTAAGTCGTTTTACTATCAAAATTTTAACCGCTCAATAGTTTTGGAGATATTTCGAAATAAGTGTCCGTAAAAAATTTGTTCATGCTAAATTCAAGATTTCTTTTTTTTACTAAAACTTCTTTATAAATCTTTATCTTTATCTCAAAGCTAGCAGAACTACGAGTAAATGAAGCTACGTATCATAAAAATTAATGCACAAATCTTGATTGGATTCATAGTTAAGTTAGGATACCCATGCATACCTACAGTTGAGTGGAAATACATTAGTGGGCAAAAAAAAAATTTTTTTTTTCTTAAAAAAAAATAAGGGGATTTGATGGAACTTAACGTGCTAAATAAGAATCAGCTTTTACTTTTTTCCTATCACGTATCGATTTTCTTTTATGGGCGTGACTACTGTAACCCCGCCTTTAGGCAGTCATACTTGTATAACTCGAGAACGGTTTGTCCAATTAAGATAAATTAAACTCCAATATATAGTGATCTAAATTGTCATTGAGCTGAGTTTACATAATTTGTTTGTCCAGTTAATATTTTCGTAGTTATTCGGTAATTATTAGTGAAAAATTATTATTATTTTTTTTTTTTAAATGGTGACAATTTTGATCCATAACTCTGAAATTCTTGAGCGAATAAAATATTGTTGACATATCTTGAAGCCAATTTTCGTATGCGTCTTTTGGTGTATTATTTATCAAAATCGTGTAAACAGTTCTTGAGTTATAGTCTAAATTGTATAATCCATTCTCGAATTTTATAGTGTGACCGCTGAATAAGGTGATGATATTAGTCATGCACCTAAAAAAAAAAAAAAATCAGTACGTGATAGAAAAAAAAGTGAATGCAGATTCTTATTTAACTCGTCAATATCCACCTAGCCCATCACTTTATTGTATGTATAAATGGGTATTTTTACTTAACTGTGAATAAAATCACGATATGTACGTTAACTTTGAAGATACATACCTTATTTTGTTCGCAACATTACCAGATTTAAATTAAATTTGATAAACTGTATTATTTTTGATGTTTTCAGTTATTAAAAAAAAATTAAAATACCAAAAAAATCTAAAATTTAGCATGAAAATGATTTTGATTTTTATTTCAAAATTTCTTCGAAACTATTTAGCACATAAAAAATTAAGTTTTAATGATTTGAAGATATTTTTGGTGCGCGTCGTTTGGTGTATCACTTATGTCAATCGTACACACCGTTCTTGAGTTATGAGGAAATATACTAAAGTAATGGCCTTACTATGGGCGAAATATTAGACACACCCATAAAAAAAAAATACAGACGTGATGGAAAAAAACTGAAAGCAGATTCGTGTTTAGCACATCAAAATACATCAAGTCCAACTATTCGTCTATGGTGGAGGATTTTTTTTTTGTTGACCAGTGTTTTTGTTTGAAATTTAGATTAACGCTTTTAAAAAATGTAAATGTGCCCCTTTATTTAGAATAATGATATATTAAGACATTTGTAACTCTTGAAACCCTATTCCAGGAGGTTATTTGTATGAGGACTATGTGAAATAATAAACCAATCATACCAAATAGAATTCAATATTAAGAAAAAAAATCGAATAATTTCATTGAATTTCCTTAAAAATTGCAACCTGTACTTTGTTAGCCGGCCAGTCAGCAGTCAAACGGAGATCGAATAACTAAGAATAATTTTTTACTAAAAACAAAAATTTCTTTTAAATCCCTGTTTTTCGTCATAAAAAATAATTTTTCACCAAAAATTAAATTTGTGCAATTAACCAAATTTTGTATTTATTTCATTAGTATAGGTTAGGTTAGAAGGTTCGCCCGCTATTGCACTTGGAAGTCCTTAGGCCCATTCTTCCAAAAGGAAGAATTATATTTCCCCTTTTGCTATTGATAAAATTACCTTTTCTTTCGTTCAAGTTGAAAAGCCGTACCGCTGTCATTGTGACAATCCAGATTGTAAAAGAGTTATGTACCGAGAAATCTCTGTCTACGCTCTTGTAGTTCTGGACATTCACACAAAAGATGTTGTACGTATTCTTCTCCTTCTTCATCTATTATCAAAGAATAATAGTGTCCTAAGGTAGTGAATACTACCTTAGTGTTAGTAGTATTCAAACGAGATATCTAAGTCAAAACTCGAATCAGTGCCGTCAGTGAAAACTGAGATCGCATATTCCTAAACACGAATTTCTTTTTCTTTTACCAAAATCTCAGTTTTAAATAAAAAAGTATTTAAGACGATTTTTTTCGAAGAAGTTTTTGTATAGATTGTTTTTTACTAAAAGTCAGAATTTTTAGTTAAAAAATGTTTATCAACAAAAAAAGAACTGCATTAACCCTGGAAGGGATTCGATATTTTTACCCTTCTGAGGGCTTCGTAAGTTGAAACGACTAACACTAACTTTTATTAAAAATATTTCAGGGCGATTCCTGAAATTGGGTCTTATATGGGAGCTATGGTTAATTATGGATTGACATTTAAATGAATTTTAGCAAAATTTTTAATTTGTTTCTTATTTGATGATAAATTTTAAAGTTTTAACTATAATGAGAAATATGTGGGGCTGATTTCTGAGGTTGAGAATATATTTTTTGGTCCATAAAATTAAAGTCCTTAAAATATTTTCACGTCATTTAAATTAAAGATTAAGCAAATAAAACGCTTTTATTTGATATCAATATTAACGTCATTTATACTTCGCGATAGTTGTCAGCAAGCGAAATGTGTTTGGAGATGAATGCTGTTGTAGCCGATTTAAATTACGTTTCTTTAATTTTTTTCATAATATAATTTGGCATATGGATTTATACTTATATAAAACTTATTTGTGCCAAATTTAATCAAAATATTCCTATTTTTAAGGTATATATGAGTGTTAAAACTCTATTCCGGGAAGGCATTTGTATGGGTTCCAGGTGAAATAATAAGCCGATCATAGTAGCTTTACGTGGACAGCCAGCCAGCCAGCCGACCAGATGGATGGACGCACGGATATGGTTAAATAGACTCAGAAAGTGATTCTGTGTCGAACGGTATACTTTAAGGTGGGGGTGGGAAGATTTTTTCTTTGTGATACAATATTTGCACAAACACATAATACCCCAACCACTTATGGTTTTGTAGGGTATAATAATATTAATAATCATTTTCATTGAAAAACAAATTTTGACCAAAAATCTGTTTTCATAAAAAAATCCGGATTTCTGTAAAAAAAAAACAGTTTTCACCAGAAAGTAAGGGTTTACAAGATTCAGCAAAACTGAATAAAGTATTGCTACTTGATTATATTATGTTGTTTGGGAAAATTATTATTTATATTATTGTATGAACTAAATATGCAATTTATGGTAAATAAATATCTGCAGGGGTATATATATTGAGTAACTAATTGGTTTATTATACAATATATTATAGTTTTTTTTTTTTGTTTTTTTGAAAAGAAACTTATTACTTTTAAAAAAAGGGTTATTCGGTAAAAAGTGTTATTATTCTTTATTAACCTGGCAACTTCTTTCTTTAAATTTTATAAAAAATAAAAAAAAACTGAATGTTTTATGAAGTGAAATTGAAATCATATTTAAATTCTACATTCAAGAAATTATATGTACTTATATGTACATATAGATCTTTTTGGAAACTTGGGACTAAGGCTGATTTATAGAAAGTGATCGTAGTTCTACAAAAAACTTATTGAGCTGTAAGACTCACTTTAAAACATTTAAGTATTAAGCTTTTGAAGGGACTATCAATGTCGAAAAAATTAAAAAGAAACATCGGAGGTGAACTAGAACATTAAATTTATATCTAATTTTTAAATTGCTATGAAGCACTTAGCTAAAGTAGATTAAGTACTTAAACAATTGGTATCAAAGTAAATAAATAAGATTTTAATTATTTTAACAAAAAAATCTCTATTACTAATTTCAAATCAGAACCTCTACAAAACATTTTCCACACTTATTTTTAAATTTCAAAATAATGTTTGCAAATATTTCGTGCTGTGAATAAATTGTTTATTTCACATTTATGTCTTCCATTAACAATTCCACTTATTTTCCTTCAGGTTTATTACTGTTTTTTTTTTTTTTTTTTATTAAAAACTTGAAATTCTATTTGTTTTTCTAGATGTGGCAACAAGATATATGAACATATGCCTCATGTGTCCATTCACACTGTGTTGCCTTATGTGGGGAATCGTAATAAGTTACACGCCCACTTCAATTACCTCAAGAACTACGGCAGACAACATATAAAGCAGAATAAGATGTTAAAGAACCTGATATTAAATTACAAAATTATATGTTTGTTCTATTTTGATTTGAAAGAAATTCAATACAATCAAGTGTTAAATAAGCAATTGAAACTGTAAATACGTTGTTATTGTATTGAATTGGATTGATTTATTTATTGCCAATAATAGTTACGAATGACAATATGATTTGAAAATAATTTATAGTTGAGAGAATGATAATGAAGATGATGATTATTAGGTTTATTAAGGTAGATAAAAAGTGAGCTAGCTGTTATTCAGCTGACATTTTTCTGAAAAGGTTTCTGAAAGGGTGTATTCACTAAGGTTGAAAACATTATTTTAGGTTTTATATAAATTTGTATATTTTTTAAATGGAATACCGTTTGTAATTTAAAAATTAAACGAGAAAAACAGATATAGTCGGTCAAGACTGACCATATGATACCCTACACCATTGTATATGAGCATACAAATTCGGGAAGGGGACTTATATTAGACCTGTAGCCAAACACTTTTACTGAATGTAAAATAAAATATACAAATAATGAATAATGCGTTGATGCTAACATCTATATGATTTTATGCATTTTATGGTGATTCCCGGAAGTGGGTTTATATGGGAATTATGGTAAATTATGGACCGATTCTAATAAAATTTGGCAATATTGTTTCTACTTATATAAAAATTATTTGTGTCGAATATTAATTTTATACTCCGTATGAGATTTATGCATGTAATTTCCGGAAGATTGCTTTATATGGTATGGTCAATTATGAACCGATCTTCATGAAATTTGGCGCAAAGATTAATACTTATTAAAAACTTTTTTGTACCGAATTTCATTAAAATATTTCAATATATAAGGGATTTTTGATCGTTTAAACTCTATTCAGGGAGAATATTTGTATGGAGGCTAAGTGAAATAATGGACCGATCTTAACCAATGTTCGTCCTTGTGTCAATATAAATATTCGTGGCAAATTTCATGAAGATATCTTCAAAATTGCGACCTGTATTTTGTTCACAAAGTTTACATGGACAGACAGCCAGACGGACGGACGAACATCGTTAAATCGACTAAGTGGGGTCCGATAATTTTTTCTGTGCGTTACAAACATCAGCACAAACGGTTAATATCCCAACCACCTATGGTGGTGTAGTGTATAAAAAGATAAAATCCTTAAAATAGCTGAGTTATGAACAAAAATCAAATTATTATTATTTTTTAGAGGAATCAATTCTTTCGTTCGAATTATTAGTACAGAGGCAAATAAAAAAGTGGTCAAAATAACGTTAGTATTCTAGGGTTAATATCACTGGTCGACAAAAAAATCCTCTCCCTAAGATGAATAGTTGAGCTTAATGCATTTTGATGTGCTAAATACCAATCTGCTTTCAGTTTTTTTCAATCAGGTCTGGATTTTTTTTTTGGGCTGCCCTTAGTAAGGCCATTACTTTAGTATATTTCCTCATAACTCAAGATTGACGATTCACATAAGTGATACACCAAAAGAAGCGTACTAAAAATATCTTCAAATCACCCAAACATTTTTTTCTATGTTGGACTCTAATACGTAAAAAAATCCTATTGTTGATGTCTTGAAAACTAAAGTTAATTTTGAAGCAAAGAGTGAAGATTCGAATTCAACACACCAAATAACCTTAGAATCTTATTTCAACTGCTAAAGTCCAAAATCTTGCATAATTGTGTTATAAAAGTCAAAGTGTTATTTTACAAATGTAGTAAAAATGTTTATATTTTTCATAAAATGTTTAATAGTAAAATTATAATTATTTTTATATATTTTAAAAGATAAGACATCGGACGTGATTAATAGTGAAATTCGTAATTAATTAAGATTTGCATCCTAAGTTCTGCATTGGTCGAAAATGTTTAATTTAAAAAAAAAAAAATAAAAAAAAAGTCATATGAAATTTTTCAAATTTAAAAAAATTTCTTTTTAAAAGTAAAAGCATCAAAACTGGTAATGCTGCAAATAAAATAAGGAATGTATCTTCATAATTGATGCACAAAACATTTATTTCTATATTATAGATTGATTTAAAACTTAATTGGTTTCCGTTCGGCCAAAAATGTAGAATGTAGATTTTATATTTTGAGAAATTTCGTATAAAATAGCGAACAATCATTTTTGTTACTGTCTGCGTTAAAGCCATTTATTTCACCAATATTTTGATCTCCCAAAACTCGGTTTTTATATTTTAAACAAACGTTTTAACAAAAGTATAAATAACATACAATTACAACTAAATTTCATGAATTCATTTGTGTGCTTTCTCCATTAAGTGAATCCCTTTAAAAGCAACTTTAATAATTTGCAATGTTATTCAGCTATTTGTTGTTGTTTTTAGCCACACTTTTATTTAAATATTTTTTAAACAGTATCTGTTGTTCTCTCAAACGTACGACATGCAAATTCTAGTTTCTTTAGTTTTAATATTTTCTTTATTATCGTGTGGTTTGGCAGCTGCTTATTACGGTTTTTATGGAGATGCTGGTAAGGAAATTACTAATTAGTCGCATACAAAATAAGTTATTAATAAACAAGTTATTAATAATTTTTTTTATCTTAATAAAATTTTTTGCTCCCAAAAAAATTTATAAAATTCTGGGGTATGTGCTGAAAATTGTTAAAAATTTAGCATATTTTAGGGGTTTTGATTTGATTTTTAATGAGAAAATTTTAATATTATAGAATTAATACTTTTACAAAAACAAAAAATTAACAAATAAATAATTATAATAACACAGTGTAACAGTGTAAATATATTTCTTAAATGACCTAGTATAGGTTAAAGACTTAATTGAGTAGATCATTTTGCGATTTCTAGAATTTTCAATACAAAAATATATTAATTACACTGGTCGACAAAAAAATAGTTGAACTTGATGCATTTTGATGTGCTAAACACGAATCTGCTTTTAGTTTTTTCTATCAGGTTCGGATTTTTTGTTGTTTGCGTGCCTAATATTTCGCCCATAGTAATCCCATTACTCTAGTTTATTTCCTCATAACTCAAGAACGGTGTGTACGATTGACATAAGTGATGCACCAAAAGATGCGGACTAAAAATATGTTTAAATCTTCCAAATTTAATTTTTTATGTGCTCATTAGTTTCGGAATTATTTCGAAATATATGTTCGAAAAAAAACTTTTACTTTTATGTAAAATTTTAGATTTTTTTGTTACTAAAATTTATTTTTAAAAGTAAAAGCATCAAAGCTGGTAATACTGCGAATAAAATAAGGCATGTATCTTCATAATTGATGCACAAAACTTGATTTTATTCACAGTTAAGTAAAAATACAGTGGTGGGCAAACAAAAACAAAAAAAATATATATATATATATTTTCTTGAAACAAAAATAGGTGGACTAGATGGATTTCGACGAGTTAAACAAGAATTTGTATTCACTTTTTTTCTATCACGTGCTGATTTTTTTTTATGGGCATGACTAATATCATCACTTTATTCAGCGGTCACACTATAAAACTCGAGAATGGTTTGTACATTTTGGACAATCGTGTAAAGAACCGTTTACACTATTTTGATAAATGATATACCAAAAGATGCACAGGAAAATTGTCTTCTAGGTTTGTCAACATTTTTTATTGATTTAAGGATTTCAGAGTTCTGGATCAAATTTTCTTTTTTTTTTAATTTTTTTGCTACTAATTACCGAATAACTACGGAAATATTAACTGAACAATAAGTTGTGTAAATCCAACTCAAAGATAATTTAAATTGCTATCTATTGGAGTTTAATTTATCAAACCGTTCTCGAGTAATATAAGTATGACTGCCTAAAGGCGGGGTCAAAGTAGTCATGCCCATAAAAAAAAAAAAAAAAATCAAAACGTGATAGAAAAAAAATGAAAGCTGATTCTTGTTTAGCAAGTGGAATTCTATCTATTTCAACTATTTTTTTTTTTTATTTAAGACGAAAAAAAATGTTTGTTTGCCCACTAGTGTATCTCCACTTAACTGTAGGTATGAATGGGTATCCTAACTTAACTGTGAATGCAATCAAGATTTGTGCATAAATTTTTATGATACGTGGCTTTATTTACTCGTAGTTTTACCAGTTTTGAGATAAAGACGATAAAGAGAAACACTTTTTATGATTTCACTTTTAAAAAGAAGTTTTAGTAAAAAAAAAAGAATTCTTGAATTTAGCATGAACAAATTTTTTTCGGAAACTTACACTAAGGGAAAAAATTCGATTCAAAATCAACAACGGTTGTGGTCACATTGGTAATTTACGGTAACAGCTTTTTAATAACTTTCGTTAACAAATTTAATACAAAACATATGTAATTTAAAAATTTGATACCGAAATGGTTTCAACTTGGTGCCAATTAGGTATCGATTTTTAATAAAAATTGAACACGCAGTGTTTAATTTAAACACATACGGTGTAGATTCACTATTGACACAGAATGGTATCGTTTTCAACACGTATGTGATTGATATTTCTCTGGGTGTATTTCGAAATATCTCCTAAACTACTGAGCGGATTTGATAGAGCGAAATTTGAAAGTTAATTTTATTCCGCATATTTTTTTGTATCATTTATATAAATCGTACATACCGTTCCCGAGTTATAGTGAAATATACTCGAGTAAACGGTTTCTTTAAGGCGCAATATTGGACACGCCCATAAAAAAAAATCTCTACCTGATGGGAAAAAACTGAAAGCAGATTCGAGTTTAGCATGCGGAATTCCATCTAGTTCACATATTTTTTTTTTAAGGAGCACGAAAAATTTTTTTGTCGACCAGTGTTATCACATGTATAAATATTTTCAAATTATAAAGATTTATTTTTTAAACCCTGTTCTTAAATTTAAAAACCGTTTAAAAATAAATTTTTAAGATTACTTTTTGGGTTCATGCAGTCGTAAAAAAGGTTTCTTGTCGATAACTTCAGATCTTCCTACTCATTATACTATACAACCAGCACTAGGTCACTTTAAAAGTATATGCAACTTTTTCCATTTTGTAACACAGTGTAATTTGTTAATTAAACTGTAATGAGGCTTTCAGTCAGATATAATTGTATTAATATTAAATAATCATAAAGAAAATGATTTAATACCCGAGCTCTAATGAGAAAATTTATAATTCCCAGTTGGAAGGTATTTATGTAGGTTCATAAGTACACTACCTACTAAAAATAACTTTTAGGTAATCGAATTTAATTCTTTATCTTCTTTTAGATCATCCTGGAAAGTGTGTTATAAATGGTTTAATCTTATCCCCTGGTGATGTTCATTACGATTCAACCAGTTGTCAAAAAACTGCTTGTCAGGAGAATAGTATGGCTTATTTTCTAAGGTGTGTATAGAATATATATAAAACATAAAATAATTAAAAACAAGTAATAAAGGTATATGCATTGTGTATGTGCATCAAAATTCATGGAAGGGAACTGTGGCCAATTTTGGACCGATAGTTTAATGTAATACATTTTTCTATTAAACGTACATAAGTATATATTATATTATGTTGATATTAATATTTATATGAGATTGATGTACTAATGGGTGATTGCTGAAAGAGGATCTTATGTATATGAGAGTTATGTTTAATTATAGACCTCTTGTTTTAAAATTTGTCACTGTCACTATGATTTCTACTTAAATAAGACTTATTTGTTTCAAATATTAATTTGATAATAACATTTTTATGGGATTTATGTACGTTAAAGAGATTTTCGGAAGAAGGGTTTATATGGGAGCTATGGTGAATTATGAACCTATCTTCATGAAATTTGGGATTAGAATTTACACTTATATAAAACTTACTTTTGTAAAAAATCATGGTAACGATATTTTGGATTATTACAATAAGGTTTTTAGCGGTATCCATAATATGACCAGACATCCCGCTTTTTAAACTGATCCCGCCTAAAATATTTTTCCCGATTTTTATTAAGAAATCCCGCTTTTCTAACTCTAACAACTACTTATTCGATTTCCTTATTTACATTTTCTATAACATTCTTACTAATATTTAAGTGTAACTAAAAATAATTTTTTCCACTGGAGAGTTGATAATTTTTTACAAGTCGTTTTTGATAATTAAAAGTTTTAAATATTTTATTACGCTGATCATTTTCTCTACTGACTAATCTTAAATGTACTTTGTTGTGTATTTTTTGATGACTTCGATGTAGGAAGACCTCCCAAAAGATACGCATTATTAAGTTTATTAAAATATTTACAAATTTTTTAACATAACGGTATTTTTAGTTATTTCGATAACGGTATTTAGCGTTATCGGTATTTCGAGTTGTTGCGGTAATGGTATTTTATGGGTAACTGTTTTTTCATAAATTTCGAAGTATCGGTTAGGAACCATAAAATATAATTTGTAGTCAAATGTTATAATGACGAGCTATGGTAGCCATATCTTTATTACAATTTTTATTTCAACTTTATTAAAAATAATAATATTTATTGGTATTTCGAGCTGTTTTGTAACGGTTTTTTAGCGTTATGTATTTTAGCAGTATACGTATTTGGAATTATTTCGGTAACTGAATTTTAGCGGTAACGGCAACCAATTTTAGTTTTATTGTTAGCGGGTCTAAGAATTATTTAAGAAAATCTATTGCTATCAAATTCAAAAAGTACCAAGTTTTTTTTTTATCAATCTGTATTTAAATTCAATCTTGAAATTTAACTAGGAATATTTTGAAAACATTTAGAGAAGCGCGTTAAAATTATAATTTTAATGTTTCAGTTTGTAGGGATATATAATTATCCCTACAAACTGAAACATTAAATATATTTACTTATTTCGATATTCCAACATTTTTATGGGTCGTTCTCAATTTGTAACGTCTCAATTAGGTCGTGAACAAGGTGCTTGCGAGAGAATAGCTGATCTAGATTTTTAATTGAGATATAAAAATAAAATCCCTCTTTTTTACAAAACTTTTCAAAATCCCGCTTTTTCCATTTAATTTTGTTCAGAATCCCACTTTTTAGTCGTTCGGGTCCAGCTTTTTGACAAAAAACACGTTAGGTATCCAGGGTTATTTCGGTAAAACCATTATAAGGTTAACGGTTGTTACTAAAATGTTGCAGATATCGGTTCGTAACAATGAAATATAAAGTGGAGTCAAGTATTTAAAAGTCGGACTGGGATAACCCTAATATTTTTGCAAATATTATTTTAATTTTATTCAAAACTAGCTTTTCCCGGTAAGCTTCGCTACACCATTTTATGCGATTAGTAATATTTACTTGATATGGGGGTTTTTACTCTCCATGGACCTATCTCCCTATTCGAAATTTAATATGGAAATTACTCTTACAACTTTTTAGGACTTTCACTGCAATATTCTTTTAGATATGCGAAAATTAATATGGAGGTTACCTTTTTCTCTGGACCTAACCAGTTTAGGAGATGTAGCTTTTTAAAAATTTTTACCTCCCAAGACTTAAAATGTCTAAAAAGGTTGGCATATTGTTTCGACATTAACAACCATAAATTTGTTTAATATTTTAGTTAAAAAAGTACCAAAAGTAAAATAAATTATAGGATTTTCAAAAAGTGCCAAAGGCATGTTTGATATACATATGTATTTATGATAAAGAAAGATACGATTTTAAATTTATTTCTATGTTTTTGGTTTAGAAAGTTCGTAAGATACCCATAAAGTACAAATATTTTATATCTTTACCGTTCAATGGTTCCAAATACTACCGAATTATTTTTATTTATTTTTTTTTTAGCAGAGAATAATGTTAAAAATTTTCGATAATTTCTCGTACATATATCTTTTATTTCATGTTTCTAGGTTAGTAATTACAAAATATTCAAAGAATAATATTAGAAAAATTAAAAAGTACTATAAAATCCGTTTTAGGGATTCTCATTCTTCAATTTTATGTTTCAAGGATGAATATTACATAAAAGTTCAAGAACGAAAAAGTACCAAACAGCCTCCACTTTATAGTGAAATTTAAATTTTATTATTATTTTTTTATTTATTTTTTTTTTATAAATTTGGGTTTAAGAGAGAGGCGGTATACTGGTAATAAATTTACGTTTTTGTGATTATACAACTATGGCTCTTTCGAGCTTTTACTTGTGTGTTCTCCAGAGACACATTGCTTATGATTGGCCTACTATTTTACTTAGCCCCCATACAAATTTCCTTTCCTAATAGGGTTTTAACGATTATAAATTCTTGAAATAAATTCCTACTTATTGGTATTAAATTCGGTATAGGTATGTTTTATACATGAATAAGTCATTGTGACAAATTTCAAAATGCCCGGAAAATATGTATTTCTGTCGAATTTTGACAAAATATCTTAAATTGAGATATGATCGGCATTTTTCTACGATTCTTAACTTTGGGAATACAGCTTAAAAAAATTAAAAAAGGGCATAACAAAATTATAGCCCTATTAAATTTAAAAGAGAAATTTAAATTTTATATTTTTTTGTGTTATATTTTTTAGTTGTGGCATATATACACCGCCCGATGACTGCAAATTAGGAGAACAAAAAAATCCTAACGCACCGTATCCTGACTGCTGTGATCACCATGTAATATGCAACACAATTTAAAATGAAATTACTTTCGAAAATAAAAAGTTTTAAGTATATGTTTAACAATACTTCAATGTAACTTTAACAGAATAAAGGCTCAACTACATAGAATACTTTCGCTTCAACTGCGACTGACAGCTACGCAACACATAAATGATATTAACCCAGTCGTTGCATTATTTTGTTATTAAAATTTTATATAATAAAATATAAAGATGTAAAAATTCTCTTATGTTCTCAGTTGAAATAATGAATTGCAAATAAAAATTTCCGACTCAATGAAAAAATATTAAAATAAGAATAAAACAAACGATAAAATATATTTACGTACTTCGGCACTTCAAAGTTGAACATTTTTCATCTTTGAAGTACTTCACGCAGAAGTTTGGCGCACTGATTTGGTCCAGCTCAATATAAAAGCATGTATTTAACTTAGCTGTCGTTCGCAGTTGAAGCGAAAGTATTCTATGTAGTTGAGCCTTAAAAGAGCTGAACGATATGTAATATAAATTGTAGTTCAAATTATAGAAAACAAGGTACGGAAAAATTCAGATTTCGAACTAAATTTTAAGTTTTTTTTCGCTTTTATAAATATTATTCGTAAATTTAAAAATAAAATTCACTTTTTGAATTAAATTTCTTTTCTTTACTTTTTTAATTTGAGTTACGAAAATAATCTAAAAAACTTTTTTTAAATTTGTATTTGTGGAGAAGATCGCTATTTTACGATTACAAACGGTTCGGTCGCTACACACAAGGATGTGCGTAAAAAAGTGGTTGAAAAAAAAGTAAAAAAAAGTTTCGTTGTGTGCATGCACATTTATACATATATGTATGTAGATATGTATAAAAAAGTACTTTTCAGCGGTATGAACTGTCGAAAAGATAAAAAGCATGACTATAAAAACTCCAATGATATTTGTTATTTTAAATAATTATTTAAAAAGTAGCGATCGTAAAAAGTAATATTATTGTTTGTGTGATATCGATAAATTTTTGATTCCCAGCAGGCCACATGTCCATTAACGAAACTTTCATCGATGATGTCGTCTAAATTTGTCGTCAAGAAAATGCATGTAGAGGACAAGTTTGATTAAAAGTCACCTATATTGTCATCTTACCCCATCGGCGACTTCAATAACAAAATATACTGAATTGTCGTACATATCTAGTTCGGTGACAACATGAGTAAAATGTACAGCGAGAATGTCGTGAGTTAAACCAAACACACGACATGCTGCATGACAATGTCATCAATACCTATCAGATAAATAAAAGCATTAATAAAACCATTAAAAAGTAGAGAATGTTGTAGCTGAAGTGGTAAGTGCGCTTGACTATTCAATAAGGAAGAGAGAAATTGGTGGCCTGGGTTAAAATCTCGGCGGAACCCTACTTTTTTTCATTTATTTTTCTTAAAATGGTTGACGAAAATATACATGACACTGTCGCTCAGATTATCGTTGATGACTTAAGTGGCCTTTGTTCGAAAATGTCACCAATGTTTGTTCGGAGCTGTCGCACATGTGTCGTCGAAGACTGTGACAAATCATCAAGACATCGTCGATATTTTCTACAAGACATGGCCTGCTGGGTAGCGATCTTCCCCACAAATACAAATTTAAAAAAAGTTTTTTAGATTATTTTCGTAACTCAAATTAAAAAAAGTAAAGAAAAGAAATTTAATCCAAAAAGTGAATTTTATTTTTAAATTTGCGAATAATATTTTTATAAAAATGTTTTAAACATAAGTCAACACATTTTTTATACCGTTACACGACTTCAATTCGATTAATTCGTTTCGGGTTAATTCCTGAATAATATTTTTATTTTCGAAAATAACATTTCTGATCTTCGAACAAATTTAAAAATTAAATTTGCAAACAAAAAAATAAAATTAGGATTAAATTCGCTGATAAAAATTATGCTCCGAACAAATCAAAAAAATTAGCGTTCTTCCTTCTCTGACAGACAACAATGTTTTTATTATAGTAAAATTATACAATTAATGTTGTAAAAACTATTAAATAAGTTGCAGTAATCGATTTCAGTATTTAATAAAATTTATTGAGTTATTCGGAAGAGACAATCGAATTGAAACTGGTATATTGGTAGTTGTAGTCGAAATATTCGATTATAATATAAAAATTACTGATTCGGTCCTCAGAATCATTTTAAAATAGAAAATTTTATTTTCATTTGACGTTTAAAGAAAAATATTAAAAAAATTGTTCTTAGAGGAAGACGTTTTTTTGAGATTTCAATATATGACCATCCTCTTCATCAAAATATTATCTCTTTGCTGTAAAGATGACTGGAATCCTCAATTGGAGCAAATAAAAGACGCATATCGTAGTATATTTCTATTTTGTATGTAATTTTATTTTCATGTATTCTTCTTTATATACATTTTTGTCTCTATAGTAGTATTGTCAATAAATTCAAAAAAATAAAATTATTACAAAATTAATTCACAATAGTTTTGATATTTTCTTTCCTGTCCAAAGAATTCTTTTTTAAATTCAGTTACGAGCACCATAAATATTCGATAATTGCAATCGAATTATGTGATAGTACATGCAACCGAAAAAATTCGATTGGCAAAAAATTCGGTTGCAGTAACGATCTGTTTTCTCTGTGCACATATGTAAAAATTAATGTGTTTGTTTGGGTTTTAAAGAAAGCTAAACCGCTGGCCCGATTTTCTTGAAATTTTCACAGTATCACTCTGTAATACACGAAAGTAAAATAGGCTACATTATTTTTCGACAGGAGCAGGGAGAATAGTAGCCCCCAAACTAAGTAAATATTTATTTTCTCATATCTCCAAAACGATTAGAGATAAAGTCCTGTGTTTTTGTTTTATTATTAATTTACATAATTTGAACGAAAATGGGGTGGGTAGTCTAAAGGGAATAATAGCCCCCCATCAAAGAAAATAATAACTAATGGATAACTTAAATACTGTTACAGCAAAAGACTTAGAATTTAGGATCAGGTGAAATAATACCCCCCATATAACGAAAATATTAAATATCGTATATCTTATGAATTATACAACAAAAGATTTGACATTTTGTAAGAATAACTTTCTCAAAAACTTCCACAAATTGAAATGCAAATGGGATGGATAAGATAGAACCTGGAGAAAAGGTAGCCCCCATACAAAGCAAATATTCTTATTGCCATATAGTGAGATCTCTAGAATTTTGTAAGAACTACTTACAAGCGGGAGTGGTAGCCCCCAATTAAATGAAAATAATTTGCGCATATCTAAAGTAATTTACTGAAAGTCTTAAACAACTTTGAAAATAATTTTCATATTAAATTATAAATAGGGCGGATAGGTCGATGGGGAGTAGTAACTCTTATATAAAGTAAATATTAGTAATCGCATACAAAAGGGTAAAAATGAATTGAGTGATTCCATATCAAAACGGACAGCAATCGGACTTGACATCTCCGATGTCAATAAAATTCACTACAGATATTGGCAATTGAAAGTGTCTCCCAAATCATCAAATTTTAGACTCATGCTTCTTCCCGGTCTAAAAATATGACGATTTGAAAAACGAGAAAAACCTAAAAAATTTACAAAGTGCATTCGTTTAATTGCTAATAACTTCTAAACTATAAAAAATTAAATTTGCAAACAAAAAAATAAAATTAGGATTAAATTCGCTGATAAAAATTATGCTCCGAACAAATCAAAAAAATTAGCGTTCTTCCTTCTCTGACAGACAACAATGTTTTTATTATAGTAAAATTATACAATTAATGTTGTAAAAACTATTAAATAAGTTGCAGTAATCGATTTCAGTATTTAATAAAATTTATTGAGTTATTCGGAAGAGACAATCGAATTGAAACTGGTATATTGGTAGTTGTAGTCGAAATATTCGATTATAATATAAAAATTACTGATTCGGTCCTCAGAATCATTTTAAAATAGAAAATTTTATTTTCATTTGACGTTTAAAGAAAAATATTAAAAAAATTGTTCTTAGAGGAAGACGTTTTTTTGAGATTTCAATATATGACCATCCTCTTCATCAAAATATTATCTCTTTGCTGTAAAGATGACTGGAATCCTCAATTGGAGCAAATAAAAGACGCATATCGTAGTATATTTCTATTTTGTATGTAATTTTATTTTCATGTATTCTTCTTTATATACATTTTTGTCTCTATAGTAGTATTGTCAATAAATTCAAAAAAATAAAATTATTACAAAATTAATTCACAATAGTTTTGATATTTTCTTTCCTGTCCAAAGAATTCTTTTTTAAATTCAGTTACGAGCACCATAAATATTCGATAATTGCAATCGAATTATGTGATAGTACATGCAACCGAAAAAATTCGATTGGCAAAAAATTCGGTTGCAGTAACGATCTGTTTTCTCTGTGCACATATGTAAAAATTAATGTGTTTGTTTGGGTTTTAAAGAAAGCTAAACCGCTGGCCCGATTTTCTTGAAATTTTCACAGTATCACTCTGTAATACACGAAAGTAAAATAGGCTACATTATTTTTCGACAGGAGCAGGGAGAATAGTAGCCCCCAAACTAAGTAAATATTTATTTTCTCATATCTCCAAAACGATTAGAGATAAAGTCCTGTGTTTTTGTTTTATTATTAATTTACATAATTTGAACGAAAATGGGGTGGGTAGTCTAATGGATAACTTAAATACTGTTACAGCAAAAGACTTTTGCAGGAATATCTTTCTCATCAAACACCAAATTTAGGATCAGGTGAAATAATACCCCCCATACAACAAAATATTAAATATCGTACATCTTATGAATTGTACAACAAAAGATTTGACATTTTGTAAGAATAACTTTCTCAAAAACTTCCACAAATTGAAATGCAAATGGGATGGATAAGATAGAACCTTGAGAAAAGGTAGACCCCATACAAAGCAAATATTCTTAATGCCGTATCTAAAGAGCTATTATAGTGAGATCTCTAGAATTTTGTAAGAACTACTTACAAGCGGGAGTGGTAGCCCCCAATTAAATGAAAATAATTTGCGCATATCTGAAGGAGTAATTTACTGAAAGTCTTAAACAACTTTGTAAATAATTTTCATATTAAATTATAAATAGGGCGGATAGGTCGATGGGGAGTAGTAACTCTTATTTAAAGTAAATATTAGTTATCGCATACAAAAGGGTAAAAATGAATTGAGTGATTCCATATCAAAACGGACAGAAATCGGACTTGACATCTCCGATGTCAATGATATCCCTACAGATATTGGCAATTGAAAGTGTCTCCCAAATCATCATGCTTCTTTCCGGTCCAAAAATATGACGATTTGAAAAACGAGAAAAACCTAAAAAATTTACAAAGTTCATTCGTTTAATTGCTAATAACTTCTAAACTATAAACGATAGTTATCTAGTTTTAGTTTTATAATAAAGACAAAAATATTACCTTTATAAAAATATTTATAAATTTTTTTTAAATCAAAAGTTCAAAGGTCAAAGTTGGACTTATAATAATAAAATCGTTATATTTCAAAAAACGGTATTTTAAAAATTCTGAAAAAAAATATAAAATGTTGACGTAACTCTTCTTCTACAAAGCAAATATTCTTAGTGGCATATTAAAAGAACTTTTATAGGGAAAGCTCTCAAACTCTTTCAGATATGTGTATAGGACGTTGGAGTAATTTAGTGAGTCTTAAAAAGTTGTAAAAATAATTTTCATATACAATTTTGAATATGGAAAATGGATAGGTCTAAGGAGAGAAGTAGCCCCCAGATAAAAAAATATTACTTATTAAAAAAATTTGTCTAAGAAAGACAGCCGGATGGACATAATAAAGCCACCAGCTTTATGTAAATTTTCATTATAATGTATTAATTAGATTCTAAGATATTAATAAAAATGATGTTACATTTTAATGTAAATAAGTTTTTTTGAAAGTAATTTATATTTTATTTAAAACAAGGCAGTCGATCAAGCCTGAACATATGATACTCTACACCACAATTATGAGCGTATCCACGTTAAATTTAGATGTTTTCAGGAAAGTTAGCCTGTAAATATGATGAAAAACAGAAAATTGTCAAATTGCTTCAATAATTTAATTTGTTTTATAATTTTTTTGTGTAAATTATTTTTAAAATATTATCAACAACGTTTTAAACAGTTTTTTAATTTAATTGAATTTATTAGAAAATCAACTATACATATGTATGTATGTACTTATTTCAACCTCCCAAACCACTGTATGACACTTAACATCATCTGCAAGAAAGTAACTCATACCAATAAGACGCAAGTGATAAAATCAGCAAAGACTGCTATAAAATGTCATTAAATAGCCGGCAAAAAAATAAAAAAAATTATGTTTTGATATAAAGAAAACAACATTTTGAATCCAACTGGTTTTATTGTGCTTTAAAAGTGACATAACAAAACTAATTAACAATATAAAGAGCCATAATTTATGATCAAAATTTAAACAAATAAAACTAATCATTCTTTTAAATTAAATACTAAAGAAATACAATTTTTTAAAACGTCTTAAAAAATAAAAACAAAAATAACAAAACAATCATTTTTAATTTGTTTTGAAATATTTGAAATATTTCAGTGGCTCTTAGACACATTGTTTGTTTTGTTTTAATCTTTTATTTTATTTTTTTTTTTTGTTTTTTGGATTTTTATAAAGTGTTGAAAGAACAATAAAAACTTGTAAAACAAGTAAGAGTATCTTTAAGATTTTCTCTAAGTAACTAATATGCAGAACATTTTGCTAATTTTATTTTTGTAAACATTTATTTAAAATAACTTTGCCGGTATTAAAATAATTTGTAGAAATAAATCGTGGTTTATTCCCTAAAAAAAACAGAAGCAAACTGTAGTGAATATATAATTTTTAAAGAATTATGTCAAACTCCTATAAATAAATATGTATATTTTAATAAATTATTCAGATAAACAAAAACAATAATTTGTTTTAACATTTAGTGAGTGGCGTTAGAGAAAGAAGCAAAAAATAAAATAGTATTGATTCTAGAAGTTTAGTTAAAAAACAAGAACAGTAAAACAAATTTTAGCTACAGTTAAAAAAGTGATCAATTAAGTAATTGGGAGTTTATTTAATTTAGTTTTTAAATATTAAAGGAAGCATTAATTAATACTTTTCAGATGTGAGATTTTTAAAAGAATTTTCTGTTATTTTAACAATTTATACACTAAAGTTAGTAGCTTTTGATAGAAGTGTGTAAAACAAATGTCAAACAACAAAATTTTAGATAAGAAGATAGAATTTTCCTTTCCTTTTGGAATGTTTTGTATTTGGTGCGTATAAGATATCAAAAAGAACTAATGAACTGATCACCTAAAATTTATGCATATACCTGCGACTGAAGGAAACTATTCAAGAAAAAAATCATTCAATCAGTTTACGTAGCCTCTGCATAAGTTAAAATAATGCCCCCAAATCACTCCTGCCTAATATCTATAGGAAAATTAAAGCAATTGGCTGAGAGAATATGTCTTAATACTTTAATTGGTTTAAAACATGATAATAGAGCACTTTTTGGAATTAAAGTTTAGCTTTCCGGACAGCCGGAAGGTACATATTAAAGCCAATAGGTTCATGCAAATTTTCATTGTAATGTATTTATTGGATTCTGAGATATTAATAACGAGAGAAGAAGATACAGTCGGTCAAGCCCATATCATATACAATTTCGATCCACATAATTTTGTTTTTACTTATATACAACTTACTTGTGTCAAATATTAACATAATACTAACATTTGTATGGGATTTATGCACGTTAGTGATTTTCGGGAGAGGATTTTATATGGAAGCTAACATTTGTATGGGACTAACATTTGTATGGGATTTATGCACGTTAGTGATTTTCGGGAGAGGATTTTATATGGAAGCTGTGGTCAGTTATGGACCGATCTTCATGAAATTTGGTAGATGGATTTGTGCTAAATTTCATTAAAATATTCCTATTTTTAAGGCTTCTATAAGTGTTAAAACTCTATTCCGGGGGGGCATTTGTATGGGGCCTAGGTGAAATAATGGGCCGATCATAACCAAATTCAATAGGCTTCGTCCTTGTGTTGAAAAAAACATATGTACCAAATTTCATCAAATTATCTTCAAAATTGCAACCTGTACTTTGCGCACAAGCTTTACATGGACAGCCAGCCAGTCGACCAGACGGACGGACGGACATCGTTAGATCGATTCAGAAAGTGATTCTAAGTCGAACGGTATACTTTAAGGTGGGGGTCCGAAGATTTTTTCTCTGCGTTACAACTTTTGCACAAACACATAATACCCCAACTACCTATGGTGGTGTGGGTATAAAAATGATTTTAAGTCGGTAAATATAGTCAGTCAAACCTAGTGAAACATTAAGTAGTTTTATTACAAGAAACTTACCCTGAAAAGTCTTATTTAAAATTTATATGAGAGAAAAAAAGCGTTTAACCAAGTGAAAGAAATGCACTTAGTTGAACAGAGTATAATATTTTTATATATAACAATCGTAGAAAGAAACCGATTAGTGTAAAGAAAGTACATATCTTCAAACTGGAGACATTTTGATTAATTTTTAGTGTCGTATCTTATATAATCTCAAATTACGTATTATCGTAGATCATAATTAGCTTTAATCATTATTTCTTTAGTGATCATCATGATCAGACAATAGCTTCAATTGTAAATCCTTATACAGTTTCAAATTATATTCAATCAATAGTACAAAATTAGCTTCAATCTTATCCTTAAAATTCTTTCAATCCTTAATATTTTTTACTTATTTTTACTTTCTTTAGTTCTGATTTATCCAAAAAATTACTTTTTCCTAAATATCTTCAATCTGAGAAATATTATCTTATATTTATTAGTTTCAAGTCATAAGCTAGCATAATTGGTTGGTCTTTTGTTAGATCAAATACATTGAAATATACTTCAAGCAACCTTTAATCAAACCAAATTATCTTATCATAATTAGCAGATAAATTCGATGCAAAATCGTCCAAGTTTTGAGATAAAAAATCGATTACTTGATTTAGGCTTTTTATATGTTAATGAACGTTAAAAATGTTTTAAATTTATTTATTTATTTATTTATTTATTTATTTATTTATTTATTTATTTATTTTTTTATTTATTTATTTATTTATTTATTTATTTATTTATTTATTTATTTATTTATTTATTTATTTATTTATTTATTTATTTATTTATTTATTTATTTATTTATTTATTTATTTATTTATTTATTTATTTATTTATTTATTTATTTATTTATTTATTTATTTATTTATTTATTTATTTATTTATTTATTTATTTATTTATTTATTTATTTATTTATTTATTTATTTATTTATTTATTTATTTATTTATTTATTTATTTATTTATTTATTTATTTATTTATTTATTTATTTATTTATTTATTTATTTATTTATTTATTTATTTATTTATTTTTATGAAAAAATTGTTTTATTAATGATTAAGTTCGTTAAAATGTTTTGCAGATCTAGGTCAGCAGAATCGACTAATATAAATTGGTTTAGATATGAAAATATTTTAAATATTTTCCAACTTTGGGACTTTATGAACCCGTCCCCATTATGTTTATATTGCCCTCAAAACATAAACCCTCTACACCTAGATATACTATCACTATGTAAAATTTCATTGAAATTGGATAAGCCATTTGGAAACTGCAGAATTATTTCCATTTCATATTTTGAATCGAACACTGTGAGGCGCAAAAGGGTCCTAATTGTCTTATAAAATAATCTCAACATATTTTACTTCAATGATAAAATAATAGTATTTTTGGGATTAAAGGACAAGTTAAAGATATGTACGGTTATATCATAGGCTTAACTATATGTTCAGAAACTGCCTTAATATCAATTTTTGTAAGAGATTTATGAGGAATAAAATATTTAGGTCTATGGACTATGGAGTATTCTGTTCCAATTAATCATTAAAATGTTTCCTGAATGTAAGTTATGAAATCCCGTTGCCGAATTTGAAAGAGATTTATGAGGACTAAAGAAGAATATCACTTATTGGATCATTGCTAATTATGGATCAATTCATAAACACTTTGTTTTTTGGTAATTAAATTTGGTCTATGTACTCTAGGTTATACATAGCTTGATTGTATGGATTATAATGGATACATGGATGCATAAAGTAAAGAAGCTTTAATTTTTTTAATGTTTTGAATCAGCTGGCTATCTTTCAATTGTTTAAAACTTCTGTCAGGATTATAATTGCTTCATGTAACTATATGAAGAGTATTTACTTACAAAATATATGTTTGTCTTGATCACTGATCACATACATATTTATCAACATCTCTTATCAAATTTCTCAGTTAATCCAAAAGAGTCTCGATATTTAATTTCCTTTTTTGCACAAATTTTTTTCAAAACTTTCTTTTTTTTAAATTTAACAATAAATAATCAAAATTAACTTTATTAAGGTCACCATTTTCACTTTAACTAATACTAAATAACTAATAAATATTCCTAACTATTAAATGAGATGCCATTATCACAAATAATTTTCTTTCGACAACAATTTGGATAATTTGCTTCAGGATTAATAGGATTGCCCACTTTACAACCAGGAGGAGCTACCATAACAGCACAACTGTAAAAAAAATAAATAAATAAAAAAAAAACACAGAAATTTAAATTAAAATTCCACCAGCAAAAAACAAAAATAAACCTACGTGACTATAGAAGCTTTGCTATTTTCATGGCAGGTAATTTTGGCGCACATGTCTGGATGTTTAGCTACCGAACCAGGAGATAATACTAATTGTTGCACTACACATTGACCGGGATGACCTAACACAAATAAATTGTTAAACATTATTTTAATATTTTTTTTTTTTTTTTTTAATAAAGAAATTTTATATTTTTATATTTTATTCAACTACTTACTTGGATCCTCATACTTTCCAATAGTGAGATCGGCAAAACTAGTCTTTATGAATATGCAAACAAATATTAAACTTAAAACGGAAAGTTCAAATTTCATGTTGCTTCGTTCAGTGTTTAAATTCAACTAATTAGAAATTTAAACTAGAGTTTTGATTTTAAATTAAAAGAAACACAAACACAAAACTATCTAAATATAAAAGTATGTAGTAATAGATATAAAAAAAAAAAAAAAAAAATAACTGGAAGATTTCTTATCAGTTAGTCATCGACAGATTGATGATGAAGTTGTTCTATATTTAATAAAGCAGAAAATTAAATAATTTTATTTGTTTATATTTTCTTAATATGCGAGCGAGTATTTTATAGATGAACACTGTTTAATAAACTGAAATAAAAACATTATTAAAACTGTATTTTATATTAAATTTTATTATTAACAAAAATGTCATTTAATCATCTCTTGGTTTAATTGAAATAATATCAAAATTCCCCAACTTTTATGGTTACTTGTTTTTATTATTATTATTATTTTTTTTTGGACTTTTGATTGTTATTTAATATTTTTGTTTTGCAAAAAGTTTGTATTTTTCTTTTGAAAATAAACAGTTCATTACCCTAAAAAACCTTTAAAGTATAAGGAGACATACTTTAAATTTCTTAAGACGTAATTGTCATTATGGCACCATTGCCAAGGTAAACTGCCATAAAAAACAAAAAAAAAAATTTTTTTGTTAATTTATGTGCGACATTAAACAATTAAACATTTTTGTTATTAAATGCAAAAATATAATTATAAACAAATTAATATTTTTTTTGGAAAACACCTAACAAATTCGTAATTGTACTAAAAAACGTCAACCTTAAACTTGCAATTCAGCTCAATGGCGCCCCGATTGCAGATGAATCAGAGCAGTCAACGAATGTATTTATTTAATAAATTTACAAATAAATTTATTTAATCAATAAAAGCTAAACATAAATAAAGATTTTAATTCAGAAAGTAAAACGAGAAAAAAAGTGATAGTCGGTCAAGCCCGACTATATGATACACTGCACCATTGAGTATGAGCATAAAAATTCAAGAAGGGGACTTATATTAGACCTTTGGCCAAAGGGAGACCAATACTTTTACTAATTGTAAAATAAAATATACGAATACAGAATAATGCGTTGATACTAAGAACTATATGATTTTTAGCACTTTAGAGCGATTCCCGGAAGTGGGTTTAAATGGGAGCTGTGGTAAATTATGGACCGATTCGATTCAAAAAATTTGGTACTGTTGTTTCTACTTATATAAAACTTATTTGTGTCGAATACTAACTTGATACTTATATTTGTATGGTAACGAAAACTCTGGTACCGCCAAACAGAGACAACAAGGTAATTTACGATTGAAAACTTGCTTAGGATTTATGCACGTTAAAGTGATTTTCGGAAGAGAAGTTTATATGGTAGCTATGGTCAATTATAGACCGATCTTTACGAAATTTGGTACACAGATTTATTATATAAAATTTCGTTAAATTATTTGCTGCAATAAAGGTATTTATGTCCTACCTATTCCGGGAGGAAATTTGTATAACTGCTAGCTGAAATAATGGAGATACAGGAGATACAGATTTATTATCAAAAATTTTGCGTTTGGTCCCACTGTGCCCAGCCGCTCTAGCAAACTTAGTCATTGAAGAACTAAATGAACTTATTATTTAATGGTAACTTGTTATTCCACTACTCAAATGAGAAATACAACTCATCACCTGGTAATGAGTATTTTTTCCTAAAATGTTCTAATTTTCAACTTTCATGAAATGTAACTTAAACTGTTACGGGATGTTTGTTCTGAAAATTTTCTGAAAAATAGTACATAGTGTCCACTTTAATATTATGAAATAAAAATCATACGCATATATAGCCTGATTTGAGAAAATATTTTTTTTTTTTTTTTTTTGAAAAAAACTCCAGTAGATTTCATACAAAAAACAACTTAGTGCAGACATTTTCTTTGCTTTATCAAACATTAAACAGTGGGACAGAATCGAAATAGATCTGTAACTTCTAATCGGCTGTGGTTGGATTTACTTACATAGGCGTAGCAAAGGACACTAATATTTTAATTTTAGAAGCAGGTTTTCATATACGCTTCAGGAGCGGAACTATGGGTGTTCAAATTAGGGTACTAGAAAATTTGTAACCACTAGCAAATTTTTTTCCTTACCCGATTTCCAAGATTTTTATATCGCCTTAAAGTCCTTGATAAATCCTTTAGAAAACATGCTTTCATGTACTACTTTTTTAATATATTTTTCGAGTTATATACATATGATATTTCAAAAATTTCAATTTTACAAGATCTTGGTCAAGATTTTTCCATATATATCCCAAAATTTTTAACCGATTTTATTATATTTCAAGCAATTGTTTAAAAATAAAAATTATCTATCGAAAAAAAATTTTAAAATTCGAAAAATATTTTTATACCCACCATCAAAAAGATGGGGGGTATATTGATTTTGTCATTCCGTGTGTAACATGTCGAAGGAATCATTTAAGACCCCACAAAGTATATATTTTCTGGGTCCTGGTTGAATTTTGAGTCGATCTAGCTATGTCCGTCCGTCTGTCTGTCCGTCTGTTGAAAGCAGGATAGAGCTCGAATGGGGCAACGTAGGGAGACGAAATTTGGTTTGTTTGGTATTGAAAATGGGCAAAATCGGTTAATAAACAAAAAAGTTATGGGCTAAAAACTAGAAACACAGGGTGTCCGTGAAATACTTTTCTGCTGATATTTCTTCAATAAAAGCACGTACGACAACGAAATTTTGCACGTATAGTTCGGGGATCAATATAAACTCGAAAACCAAAAATGGGCGTGGTCTGCCCACTTTACCGCCCACCTCTCATATATGGTGAAAATCAACGAAATTGTGTTCACATAGTTCAAGGACCAATGTAGGAAGTCGGAAACAAAAAATGTGCGTGGTCCGCCCACTTTACTGCCTACTTTGATGGTGGGTATATAGATTCGGCCGGGCCGAATATATTCGCGCTTGTTTTTTTTACTTCTCGATCATTATGAAAACTAAATGAAAGTGTTAGGTACTATTTTTGACCCATTTCGACCCGAATGTATAGACGGACGGACATTGCCATTCTGTCAAAAAATATTTTAGAGTTCTAAAAATTATTTTATTTACTAACTAATAAATAGAAAAAATCTAACGAATTAAGCGTCATTTTCGACCCATTTAACCCAAATGTATAGATGAACGGACGGACATTACCATTCAGGAAAAAAACATATTGTAATTCTAAAAATGCATTTTTTACTTACTAATAGGAAAGTTAAGGAAAATTAAGTGCGATCATTAAAGTGTTGATATCACCTTTTCTTGAATTATGCATAATTTTCGACCCATTTAATTCTAATTATAGACGGACGGATATTACAATTCTGCAAAAAAAATTAAAATTCCAAAACTGATTTATTTTACCTAATAATCAATAAAAGAATAAAACGTAATCATTAAAATATTGATATCACCATTCCCTGAATTAATCGTCATTTTCGACCCCTTTTACCCCAATGTGCGACGTAGAAAATTAAAGTTTGGCTTACTTATGTAACTTTCCATCCTACGAATCCTAACGAAGCCGGATTTTAAAATTTGTATCAGGGAGCGGAAATAAGCGGACTTATGTGTCATATTCTAAGCATTTTTTCTCTTTGCAGAGTTTTCTGAAACTCCCAGACATGGTAGACAATTAAAATTCGGATTACTTATAAAGCTTTTCGTCCTATAAGTCCTAACGGAGCCAGATTTTTAAATTTTTATCAGGGTTTATATATATGTATATGTAATGTAATTTTCTTAGCATTTTTTCTCATTTCGGAGCTTTCCAAAGCTGATTTCACATTTCGGGCAGGTGGGCATTTACGTCGATTTTTTATTTTAAGTTAACTAATTTAATACTTTAGTCACTATTATCCCATTAGATTTCAAAAGCTTCAAAGAAAAGCGTTAAAATGTTGTTCATATATTTTTTTTTAAAGATCTTTGGACTTTTTGTGCATATTATATTTCCTGGCGAAAGCAGGCTTATACGCTCGCAAATTAATAAGAGATTTGCCAATAACTCGTTTGCTTATGGACTGATTTGTTTGATTCAAAAAAACGAAATGTTATAAAAATATCTATGACTTTTATAAGAACAAAACCCGTAGCTTATAAAAGAGCTTCAAAAAGTATAAAAATGCATTTAGGTCGATATCTTGGTTACTAATAGACCGATTTTGTTCATTTATTCAGAAATAAAAAAAGGTTCTGAATTTTCCGTGTAGGAACGAAGTTGATAGCTTCTATAGGAGCTTATAAAATGACAACTTTTGGAGGTATCTTCGGTTTTTTTGGCGAGATCTCGGCTATTTATGAACCGATTTTGCTAATTTTTATTAGCTTATTCTAAGGAATATTTCCCAACAATTTTATGTATAAAACATATTTATCCGATAACTGGGGCTTTCTAAAATTTTATTTCAACCGATATACGGACATACAGTCAAAAAGACATCGACTTTCCTATCAATAAGGATACAGAATGTATATACTTTTTGATGTCTTAGATGTAGAAACTACAAACGGAATGACATACTAATATATATCCTTTGCACCTGTGGTGAAGAGTATAATAAGCAGGGCAAGTTTTTATATGCACAAAAAAAAATATGCACAAATATGCATTTTTTAACTTTTAATCTCTAATAGATTTCGATGTTTATAAAAATACGAGTTGTTAACCCGCTACTTCGTTAGCGGAATTTTTTTTTCAAAACCATACTATAAAATAAATACTAATAAAATAAAAAGGATTTTCGAAAAGTACAAAAGGCATGTATGATAGGGTAAAGCACCAATTTTTTACATTTTTAACATTCGAAAGTTAAAAAACTACCAAAGTATTCCTATTATTATTTTTTAGTATAGAGGAATGTGACTAATAGAGCTTGAGAATTCTCATTCATAAATAACAATATCTCTTTAATAATAGATTTTTAATATGTATTTGAATAACGAAAAATAAAAATTAGAATAACGAAGAAGTATTTTAGGGTAAGGAATTAAGAACCACAAAATCACTTTTAAGGATTCTGATTCACTTAGGACCTTACATCTTCAATTTTATGTTTCTAGGATGTATATTAAAGAACATTCCAAAAGTATTGTTAAAAGATCGAAAAAGTACCACAAAATCCCTTCTTATGGATACTCACTAACTTAGGGCCACATAACTTTAACTTCATGTTTCTAGGTTAAATATTATAGAAAATTAAAAAAAAAAAAAAAACATGTCCTTAATTTCATGTTTTTAGGTTCATAATTATAGAAAATTCAAAAAGTACCATTAGAAGAACAAAAAAGTACCACAAAGTCCCCTCTTATGGATTCTCATTCACTTAGCATCACATGTCCTTAATATCATGTTTCGGGATTCATAATTATAGAAAATTCAAAAAGTACCATTAGAAGAACAAAAAAAGTACCACAAATCAAACATTGTGGATTCTCATTAATTTAGGACCATAAATCTTTAATTTCATGTTTCTAGGTTAAATATTACCGAAAATTCAAAAAGTACCATTGGAATAACAAAAAAGTTCATGTTTCTATGTTTAATGTAATTGAAAATTTATTATTAAGTTTGAATAAAATGTAATTTCCCGCCTTTACCCCTTTTTTTCTGGTACTTTTTTTCACCCATCGAAGTATCAAAAATTGTATTTCAATAAATTTCTAAATTGTAGTGGTATCCCATATTAAAATACTCATATGAATATTTCAATAAATATAAAAAAAGGTTTTACAAAAAAAAGTACCAAAAATAGGTACGATTTTTACTCCTTAAACGTTTGAATTTCTAAAAAGTACCAAATTTGTATTTCTAATTTTTTGATAAGTTTTGAATACGACATAAATTTTATCTGTATGTTGATTGGTTTCAAAGATACATATGGTGCCAAAAAAGTACCAAAATACAGTTTTTACCCGTTTTCTCCCTAAAACGGCCGATTTTCAAAAAAGTACCAGACACCTGTCAAATTATTTTTTAAACGAATAACGATAACTATTCAACTTTGTTTGTATTATTATTAGTTTGCGAGTTATAAGGTTACCGATTTTACCCGTTTTTACCCTTTTTTACCCCCTAAACATTCGAATATCCAAAAATCCCATCTTAGTGCATCTATACAGAGGGCGACCTACCTGCGTTCCAAATTTCGAATCTCTAGCTTCAGCCGTTTTGGCTGTGGGATGATGAATCAGTCAGTCAGTCAGTCACGTTACTCTTTTATATATATAGATAACTATCTTAATTTTAAGTATCATATTTGAAGCTTCCGAATTTTTTTCTTTACAATATTTACTCACAAAAAAATTTAGAAATCATTTGATTTAACTCCAAGAAATTCCCAAAAAATTGTGTTTTTGTTAAGGAAACTTACTTTTGTATCCATTATATGCAAATTTATGCAAAGATTTGAAATATAAGCATTTTTTGTTAAATTCTTTTGAAATATGCAAATGCTTACTTTCCAAGCGAAAAGCTTGAAAAACTTGCCCTAATAATAAGTAAAAGAAATTTACACGGTTACATTATGCTTATCGAATGTATAATGAAAAATAAATTATTTAAAGTCATATTAAACTAAATAAATATTTGTATAACATTAACGGTGAAGAAATGAAAACATAAATTAATTGATTAGAAACAGATTTGTTGAGAATTTTGAATAATAAACAATATTAACAAATGTTTCCGTATATAGTCAGTTTCATTGCTATTATTGCTGTCCAACACATGTGCAGACATCATCTCCGACAGACTTTTTTTTTTTAATAATTGACGCCTTTCATTAAAAAGCTGTCATGATGCTAAGAAAGAAGAAAACCTCACATTGGCTATGTAAGTAAAACACCAAGTTTATTTACACAAGTGGCAACAAAAATACACATAGAAAACAACACTATGGATGGGAGATATCGTTGATGAGGTTGCTTATGGTGATACACTGACGAAGATCTATCAGCTACATAGATACATCTTGATAGCTGGCACAAAATGTTGCTCACTTAAATTTTCTTTACTGGTGGCCTTTGCTTGACGGTTGTATGCAAAATAAAATTTCTTCGAATTTAAAAGTATTTAAAAAAAGACTTTGGTTTTGGTTCTGGGTTTTCTAAAAAGTAGCAAAATATACGAAAGAGTTATATTTATATGTTTGAAATGATAATTGCTTAGTTATTACTGCTCATGAAAAAAAAAAACGTTACTTGTTGCAGGAGATAAAGTGTTTAATGTGGCACGAATATGTCTAACGAAACTAACACATAACTACTTGCAACAGTTTAGAAATATATATATGTGCTACATATCTATGACTTTTGTGCCTAAAGGGGTGACATTAAACTTGACATTTTGATGAGTCACATTAAAATTAAGAATTTTTGTATTTAAATTTACTGTAAATTTCTATATAAAATTACTGGGTGCTATGTAATGCTTACTTCACAACTGTTATTAGATGTATGGAGTAATTTAGAAAATGTTATATTTTGAAGAAAAGAAATTGGGAAATTTGACACATAAAGTTTCACTATTTAGTAAAGTAAAATAAAAAAATAAAAAATAAAAAAAAAATTAATGGGCAAGAAAATTTAAAGGATTAAAAGTCAATAAAACACGAAGTAAAATATAAAATAATGATAATTTTCTTATACCCTAAAGGTTGTTTAAAATAACTATAAATTATTTTTGAGCTACGCGCGGTATTTGCTATTAAAGGATACAAACATTTGATTTAAATGCACCAGAAAACACTTGTCTTATGTAGAAAGTGATTGTACTTAAAACCCAACATTCGCAAAGATCGGGGGTATATTGAATTTGTCATTATGTTTGTAACATGTCGAAATATTCATCTAAGACCCAATAAATTATATATGTATATTCTGGTTGCTAGTGAAATTTTACGAAGATCTAGCTATGTCCATCCGTCTGTCTCTCTGGGCACCACCTTGAAGGACAAAATTTGGCTTGAATATTTCACTCATATATTATTTATTTTTTATTGAAAATGGGCAAAAGCGGTATGAAAAGTATGAACTAGAGTTACGGTTACTGCCGTAACTCTAGTTCATACTTTTCGCTGATATCTCTTAAACCAAATAGTGTTCGACAACGATATTTTCTATAGATAAAGAGTCTTTATTAAAGACTGTGCACTAGAGTGTCCCGTAGACAAAAATTTTATAGGAAGACCCCTTAAACGATGCGTAAAAATTTGCTTAATATGGGAAAAATATTTAAAAAAAAGTTTAAATTGATCTTCAGTTCCCTACCAGCGATTCGCCGGGGTTTGTAGCTTTTATTTGACATCCATATTGTGTCAATATATACATTGTTAATATTTTATAGTTTTCTTAAAAATTGCGCATTTTTAGAAACTTTGAATCCTCTGTGAGGAAAGTTTACATCCTGGAGAAAAATTCGGTATACAGTTTTACCATGGATGGTCTCTAGTTTTATCTATCTAACGATTTTTTGAAGTGTGAGAATGATTTTTGCATGCTGTTATATAAATGGAAATAAATAGTAAAAAAAAAAAAACATTTTCAAAAGGATATTTTCCTAAATTTTTGCACTGCAACATTTAAATAGCAAATATTATAGGGATTCTTAGCTTTCATTTGATATCCATATTGGATTGATATAATATGCATCAATATTTTATAATTTTTAATAACGTTCAAATCCTTTTAAGAATAAATTTGACCTCCTGGAGATAAACTGAGTACACAGTTTTGGTACGTATGGTCTCTAGTTGCATGCATGTATCGATTTTTTCATGTGTGAAAATGAGTATCACATAGTGTTATCAAATTTAAAAAAAAATCAATTTTTTTTTTAGTGTTTAATATGTACATATAATCCATTATAAAATTTTTCATTTTTAGCCTCATTTATTGAAACGAAATCGAAATTGGAGAAAGTTTCCCAGTTCTTGTCAATACTTAATTATCTACTTATATCATAAAATTAAAAAAGAAAATTAAAAATATATTTTGCATTTTGATTTATACATACTTTCCTTGTTGGTCTTTCTTACACTAATCTATGTATTTACTTTTGGTAATATAAAATTTTCCTGGTTTTCCATTAAATCTATATGAGTAATTATTATTTATTGACTATTTTTTCCATTTTTTTAAATAAATTAACTAAAGGCTGTAGTTTAAATATTAGTAATTATTTATGGAAAATTTCATATGGAGTGAATAATTTGTTAGTCAACACAAAAAGTTTGATTAAAATATGAGAACTTTATGGAAATTTGCATCATTAATTAAAGTGTATGGGAGGTTACTTACAATGTAGTAAAAATGGAGGGTGTTTTTATTTTTGTTGTTTTAAGAAATTTGAAATTATTATTTTAGTGGTCTTAAAGTCAAAATGATAAATTGAAAACTTGTTAATGGAAATAAAATCTTGTTAATGGAAATAAAAAAAAAAAATACAATAAATTTTGTTGTCATCATAAATAATGTTAGATTTTTAAAATGGTTTTTATGTTGGTTTTTAATAATTTTTGTTTTTAGTTTTATAATGAAAATTATTATTTAGAGAAGCGACAATAGATAGCAAATTCAATAATTGCTTTACAAAGTTTGTTTTTTAAAACTTAAGTTAATCCAGGTTTTACAATTTTGTATGATCTCTAAGTGAGGAAATTATGTTAATAATTATTTTGCATTTATAAATAGCAATGCTTCTAGTTATACTAATATATAAAATTAATTTTATATATATTTCACTGTGGTTATATACATTATTGTATTTACAAGCTAGAAATATGCTGTTTGGAATTAATTAAATACATTTTAAAATAAAAAAACAGTGCGCAAAAATAAAAATAAAGAAAATTTATTCCAAAATTTCTATCGCTGATTGCATGGCAATATTAAGCGCCATCACAAAATGTGCCGCCCACTGGCCTTATACATATGTATGTATGACTATTGCTGATGGTGTTTGTGATGACTCTAAAAGACGCTGTTACATTTGGTCACGTTTTACTTACGCCAGACAAACGTCTTATGTTCAGTTGAAGCATTTTAACTGCAGTTCAACTCAGTCAAGCTTTTGACCATACACGATTTCTTGATTGCGTTAAGAATTCCATTACAAGTTTACAACTCTCTTGGGTGATATGTGAATTATTTTTTTAAGCTTATTATTTTCTTTTTGTTGTAGGTATTTAATGATATTGGCTTTGTGTGGCTACATGTGTGCGATATTTCACCCAAATTGCATCTACTTGAATAAACATTTAACAGATTAGAGGTAAGAAAAGTTTAGGTAATGTGATTTTTATATTCTGCACCATTATAGGTTTTTGGAGAATTATGCGTTTATGCTGATGTTTGTAACGTACCTAAAAAATATTCTAGCACCCACCTTTAAGTAAACCAGTCGACACAGTCTGGTTGCATATCAGGCTGGTTTTCTGTCCATGTAGATAACACAGGTCAACACTAAAAAAGTATCTAGAAAATCATTTTGCAGATATTGTAGGTATAGTCATCTCAATCATCAGGAACATTTCGGTTTTTTTTCCATCACGTCACATTTTTAACCCATTGAGGTCCAAAGAAAATATGGTTTCATTATGAGTTTTTAGGTTAAAAATTTTTCCAAGTAATAGGTAAAGCAGATTAGTTTTTTATTTTTATAGCCAAGAAATGGGTCTACAAAAATGTAGTAATAGTCAAGTCTCTAACTTGTCACACATAGCCCCTAGAAGTCTTTAAAGTTGTAAAAATAAATAAATTTTCTATTAACCCTCATAAAACCATTGAAAAATGGGGGTAAGGAGTGGGCGTAGAGGAAAAATTTGTATTTGGTATAATAAACAAAAGACCGAAGATCTCAAAAATAGTAAAATGTTTAAAATCGAACTGACAGAAAATGCGTAGCCATCAAAAATATGAAAAAAATAAAAATACTAATAAAATACAGAATAATGCATTGATACTGGTTAGGGTTTCCAATTATACGGATGTTCATATTAATCGGTTTATTCGACAAATAATTATTAGAGGTTAAAAGTTGATCGGTTAATAACCGAATATTGAAAAATTATTCGATTAGCCGAATAACCTTAGTTATACATGTAAAACATATAAATTACACAAATTATAGCATTTAATCTATTGAAATAGTTGATTAGAAACATAATATAAGATCAAATTCTTTTACAAGGGGCATTTCGTAATTATTTTCTCCTATTTGTATGAAAAATATTAATTTTTTAGTTAATATTATTAAATATTCTCCTAATTCCGCTTTATTTAATACATTGTTCATGTAAGTGTATTTTCCATGTAAGAATGATATTTTGTTAAACGAGTCTAAATTAATATTGTTTGAGTACATTTAGGATATGATAATTAAAAGTATTATGACTTGTGTAACTTTGAATTTATTTAAGTTTAATTATTTATTTATAATATAATTACCTTTTCTTGTCGCTTTTTATAAAACATTCCCAACAAAAAGAGCATCCAAAAAAGTCAGTAAGATACTGAACTTGTGATCCAGAAATAGTAGAAATTCGTATAATTTTCAATGAATTGAATTTTTTATTACCTGTGTTATGTCATGTCATATTCACAATTTTGTGCAAAATTGCAATGAACATTAATTTTTTTTTTTTTTTAACGACTAAAGGAATTTAGTTTTAATTTTTATTATTATTTTAATAAAGAAAATTTTGCATAACATTGTTTTTTATTTGTTTCAGTTTTTTTCTTTTTTTTTTAAAGATAACATCCGAATATCAATGTCTTATAACAGAACAATTCATTTAAATCTTTCTATACATATTGGATTCTGTTTTATAAAAATTATTTTTATTTATTTTTACTGGAATGTAACAGACCTCTTAAAAAGATGTAGTTTACATAAATTTATCATAAAAATAACAAATTTTCTAATTTATAACTCAAGAAAACTACATTTCGGTTAACCAGTTATTCGATACAAATTATTCGGTTTATTCGTTATTCGAAAATAGATAGTTTTAAATTATTCGGACAGTTAATCGACAAAAATTAACCGAATGACGGTTAATCGCATGGATACCCTAATACTCGTACTAACATCTATATGATTATATGTAAATTATGGACCGATCCTTATATATAAATTATTGACCGATCCTCATAAATTTTGGCAATGTTGTTTCTACTTATATAAAACTTTTTTGTGTCGAATATTAACTTTATACTATCAATTGTACGGGATTTATGCACGTTAAAGTGATTTTCGGAAGAGGGAATGTATATGGGAGCTATGGTCAATTATGGACCGATCTTGATGAAATAGATTGACACTTATACAAAACACCTTTTTATCGAGTTTCATTGAAATATTGTTATATTTAAGGCATTTATGATCGTTAAACCCCTATTCCGGGAGGACATTTGTATGCGGGCTAGGTGAAATAATAGACCGATCATAACCAATTTCAATATTCTTCGTCCTTGTGTAAAAATAATGCCAAATTTCATCAAGATATCTTTAAAATTGCGACCTGTACTTTGTTCACAAGGTTTACATGGACAGACAGACAGACATACATACATACATACATACATACATACATACATACATACATACATACATACATACATACTTACATACATACATACATACATACATACATACATACATACATACATACATACATACATACATACATACATACATACATACTTACATACATACATACATACATACATACATACATACATACATACATACATACATACATACATACATACATACATACATACATACATACATACATACATACATACATACATACATACATACATACATACATACATACATACATACATACATACATACATACATACATACATACATACAGACAGCCAGCCGACCAGACGGACGGACATCGTTAAATCGACTCAGACGGACGGACATCGTTAAATCGACTCGTAAGGTGGGGGTACGATATTTTTTTTTTGTGCATAACAAACATCAGCACAAACGTATAAAAAGTACCACAAAGTACCCGTTTCTAAATAATTTATCTCAACAAGTACCCCTCTTATAAAATCAAATTTACTTAGGACTATATATCTTTTATTTCATGTTTCTACTTTCGATATTATAGAAAATTCGAAAAATAACATTTAATGGATTCTTATTCTTTTAGGACCTTAAGTCTCTAATTTCTTGCTTCTATTCGTAGGTTCAATATTATTAAAAAATTATATTTTTAAAATATTGGCTCAATATGTCATACATTGTTTCTACTTAATTGGAAAGCAATTTTCTGATTTTAAGTCTTGTTGGTACTTTTTCGCCCATAGATGTTGCTAAAATTGCTTTTTAGTGAATTTTAAAATTGTAATGTGATTCCATAATAAAAAAAGTCAAATAAATATGTCAATAAATAGCAAAAAATATATACATTTGTGAAAAAAGTAACAAAAACAGGTACAATTTTTACCCCTTCAACTTTCGAATTTCCAAAAAATACCAAACTTATATGTAATTTTTTTAGTAATGTTATATATATTTTATTTATGTTTTTAAAGATATATTGGGTGCGAAAAAAGTACCAAAATGCAGATTTTACCCATTGTCTCCATAAAAAAGCTGAATTTCAAAAAGGTACCAGACACCTATCTGATTATTAAGCTTTTTTATAACTCTATTAGTTTAGCAGTATGAAATTAGCCGTTTTTACACTTTTTTACCCCTTGAACATTCAAACTTCCAAAAATCCCCTTTTTGATAGGAGACCAATCTGCAGTCCATATTTAATTTTTCTAATTTTAACTGTTTGGGTTGTGTGGTGATGAATCAGTAAGTGAGTCATTAGTAGTATGGAAATGGGACGGTAATTATTGTTTTTGTTCTTAATGAGGAGGAATTAAAAAAAAAAAAAAAGTGGAATTTGTTTTTATGAAATTTAAAACCAATGAATTTATTTTTGTAATGTTTCCTTTTATATGCATTAATATGCTTTTTATGAAATTGAAACCAATGTATTTTTGTATAATAATATGTATGTAATTATGTTAAATTACATACAAACAATTAATGAGAAAACATTTTTTTTTCACTTTTGATGTGATGAAATTAAAAACTGATGACTTGGATATACATATAGCGTATGAGTATTTTTAGTTTATTCATCTAAATGGTTATTTTTGTTTTTGTAAAGTGGAAGTGAACTTGAGAATTGTTTTGTTTATATAAAAAAAAAAAATAATAATAAATTAAATAACCTTGTGTAAGGTTTTTGACATGGAGAATAATAATGAAGATATATTTTATGTTGTTGGTTATGGTAATGGAGTAATTCCATATCAGAATGGGCAAAAAATAGGCATTTTCGGATTTGATATCTCAGATTTCAATGAAATTCGCTACAGTTATTACCTATTACAAGTGTTGCTCAAATTACAGACTGAAGACCCTTTCAGGTCCAAAAATATGACGTTTTAAAAATTAAAAAAAACTATCGATTTTTTTCAAAAGGGTACATATTTTATTGCTCATAACTTCTAAACTATAAACTGTAAAATTCTAATTTGTATTTCATTTAATAGAAACAGATATTAGTTAAACGACTGTATAAAATGTATTTACTTCGAATGTTCAAAGATCGAAATCTATAATAAAACAATCAAACCTGATAATTCGAAAAACAGTATTTCTAAATTTTAAAAAAATGGTATATTGATAATTTAACTCAGTTTCATAATCGATTCAAAATCAAGTTGGAGCCTCTTTTGGCTTAAGAGTTATAAAAAAAAAGAAGATAAAATGTAATTTATGTAAAATTAAAAAAAAAATAAAAATAATAATAATTTAAAATAATTATTTATTTTTTTTTTTTTTTTTTTTTAAATTAGATTTTATATACAAAATTTCATGATGGTGTATATTTTGTTACATAACTTCTAAACTAAATGATTGTCCAATATAAAATTTTGCTCGGGTATGGACAAGAGCTGTTAACAATATATAATTTTTTAAAAGTTTTAAAAATATTGTTCTTGGAAATAGAAAGATTTAATTTTTATAAATTAAATTTTGACCTTTGAACTTTTGAATTAAACAAATTTACTACACATCATTTTGAAGGCAATAAATTCATATTTAAAATGATACTAAAACTAAAATATTACTGTGTATAGTTAAGAAGTTATAAATAATTAGAATTTATTTTGGTCCATAACTTCTAAACTCAATGAGGTTCCAGCTTGAAATTTTATCTTAAAGAGTTACGTCAACATTATATAATTTTTCAGAATTTTAAAAATAACGTTTTTTGGGATATAATGATTTTTATACCCACCATCAAAAATCGGTTAATAAACAAAAAAGTTATGGCCTAAATACTACAAACACAGGGTGTCCGTTGTAGCTTTATCTGCTGATATCTCCTTAAAGAAGCATGTAAGATAACGAAATTTTTTACAGATAGTTCGAGGGTCGATATAAACTTTGAAACCAAAAATGGGCGTGGTCCGCTCACCTCCCATATAAGGTGAAATGTCAACGAAATTTTGTACAAATAGTTCAAGGATCAATGTAAACTCGGAAACATATAACATAAAATTTGGAAAAGTTGAAGGTGGGTATAAAGATTCGGCCAAGTCGAATATAAAATTCTCGCTTGTTTATGTCTAACTTTGACCTTTGAACTTTTGATGTAAATAAATTTTATAAATATAGTTATAATGGTAAAATTTTTGTCTTTAATATGAAACTAAATCTAAAACCAATCATTTTTGGATTTTTTATTCAGGCTCAAGTTCATTATTGCAATAATTTTTGTAGAATACAGAAAAAGATTTATTAGACACTAGCAGGATGGTATGCATTTTCTGATCCGCAACGATCTTCATCAGCATCCATTGTGCATTTAGTGCTAATCGTAAAGATTTTTCTTTTAACTCACACTTTTGAAGAATTAGAATACGTAACTTCATCACTTTACATATTCTAAATTCTTAAGTATTAAGTTGAAATAACTTTACAAAAGCTTTTTCTTATACTTATTGTATTCTACATCATTATAACGTTGTTTTACTGCTCTAGCTAACCGTCGGTAAGCATAGTATGCAGATTTATATGATGTTTGTTTTGTCTGTTACACTGTTGGTTCTATACTAGAGTTCCAACATACAAACAGTAAACATGTTTACACCGTGCCCTGTATAGTCAAATTAATTTTTGTAATTGATGAATATTTTTCGAACTTTTTATGAATTAATCATTTTTGGATTTTTTATTCAGGATCAGAAAATGCATTCCATCCTGCTAGTGTCTAATAAATCTGTTTCTGTATTCTACAAAAATTATTACAATAATGAACTTGAGCCATTCATCAATTACAAAAAAAAATGGAATCGAATAAAATTTCTCAGTAACATTACTATTTTACATATGTATATTAGGCTGCACCAAAATTTACCAACTTTC